>JABFAI010000107.1:0-149396 GCA_013266175.1 Fusarium gaditjirri | reverse complement strand
GGATGGGACTGGAAGATGGGGAATTGTGAGGGTGGTGCGGGTTGGTTACAGGGGGGTTAATGGGAGATGCAACAATGGATGGAGGGTGTCGATCCGCTTACAGTGAGTGAGTGGGTGGCGTACCTAAGGTATTTTTCCATTATTATCGACGTATCGGCCGAGGCCGACGATGACAGTATCTTGGGCATCGATTTATGAAGATATCGTCAGATATTACTCACGTATAAACAATTGAGAGATTGATATCAAGAGTTGAGGCTCTGCAACAAGGCCAATTCCGTCCGTTACCCTCAATAGAGAGTTAGTTGACTGCTTTCAACCGCCAAGTCTTCAAACTCGTGCCATCTCAACCACCACAGAAACTACATTCAGAAATGTCACCTCAAGCTCACTCCCAAAACATCTACGGTATCCCCCAGATTCACAGGATCCAAAGCCATCGTCTCCATGGGGTAGCATTCCTCAAACATGAGAGGCCATCCAGCTCGAGTGGCGTACCCTAACGGTAACATTCGTGGATGTCGCAGATGCCCCATTGGTAACGTTCTACCAGACTTTATTAGCTTTGTAAGAACAATTGTGGATTCCTGAGATGAGCTGAGTGGCTGATTTGGTCTACTGAGGTCATCGATTACACTATCTCTGTGAGTTGAACTTGATGATATGCTTCTTGGCGATAGTAACATTTACATTTCACTGTAGATTTCATGGTTGCTTTTCTGATGCCGTTTCAAGACAAGACCGTTGGACATTTTTAGTTGTCTCCAAACAAAACCCCAGATCAATTTAGTTTGCCTCAGGGTCTTCCAGGGGAAAGGCCCGATTTGAAGCTACGTGATTGGCCAAACAACACCGAATCTCCAGACTTCACAGCCCGTAACCAGTTGAACGGTTCACCAATAACCAACCGTTTTGTGTCTCTTCGAGTCACGACACTCAAGATATACATAGAAATATCAATACGAAGATGCAACTCTCATTACGAAAATTGCCATATTGGTTTTAGAATATGTCACTGGCCCCGGCAATCCCTTGTTCTTCTCGTAACATCCAACACTCATCACGATAACCAGAGTCTAGGCTAGGCTATCTCCCCCAAGCTCTGACCATGAGGTGAGAGGTCCAATTAATTTATATCCGCATGTAACGTTTCGCCCAGACTGCGGATACCACGATATCTCATGTCGAACGGTTCCACGGCCTGCCTGATTCGACACTCGTGGATTTTAACTACGTTTCACTTCAGCCGCATTTGTTGGGGTTGCTGTGTTCCTTCTGAGCAGGTAAACCGAGATAAAGCGATCCACTGATTGATTACCTGGTTACAGCGAGTTGGACTGGAGATATCAGAATGGAGTCTTGGCCTTGCTGCATCGTGATAGTGATAGTCACTGGTATGCATGTTACGTTGTTGAGATAAACAACTGTCATTGATCTGGTTGCAACTCTGTTTAGCGAGCGTGCATATAACAATCGCTTCTGATGCATGGGTCATGATTGACGATCCGTATCCTCGGTACCATGACTTGCTTGTTGCAATCGATTAGTGTCCAAAGTGCTTTCGCGTAGTTTGGTTGCATAGGTTTGTGTATAAGTGCCCTCCTCCCCCGTTTGTGCTCTGATGGAAGAGGTGGAAGAGTCATTGGGTAGGATTGTTTTGATATGCAAGGTGCTGCTCTGACAATGGCAGCTAAATAAATTGTGCATAATGATTTGCAACAAATGCCGGTGCACAGCCTGTCATGTTGACAGTTGGTGACATACCAGCATGGATCTGGTGTAAGCAACAGAGCAGCAATTAATTAAGCCACAATTCATGTCCACCATCCATAAATCTAATCCCGAGAACTGCATACCTGTCTTCAGAGGATATTTGTCTTGGATTATCTGACTGGTTGTCAGATTTACAAACCTTGATGGCCTTTGTCTTGAGGATCATCGGAACCATTGCATTTCTAGCTTCAAGTAATACTGCATATACGCTCTCTGGGCAACATGTTCCAATTGAACAAACTGGCATTACACAGATCAATTGCTAAAGAAATAAATGGACCATGGATGATATCTTTCCGATGCCATTATTTGTCATGATTGCCATGATCCTCCTTTATTGAATCTGGCCATTAGCATCACGTGAGCCTGACAAATTCTCACACTCTGATTCGCTCGGACAAGATCGGGGGGCCATTCTGACGTACCCAGCGGTCTCCGGCAACAAACGCCTTTTAGCGCCGAGGAGCCGGGCTTTGAAATCATAAGCCTCCACTATCCATCCACTAAACCTTTGCCTCTCTCGATACCAATCCTCAACCTCAACATCACCACCACATGCGCCCACAATGTTTGCCTCAAGATCGATAGCGAGGATCGCCCTGCGACGAGGATGCCCCCCGAGGCAATTCTCAACGTCGAGACCTCTCGCTGTGTCCTACCACTCATACACTCTCCCAACACATACATCGACGCCTCCGAGAAACGACGACGTTCCTGAAACTTCAATAACACAACCTGACCCTCTTCCTAAAGTCCACGAGACACGACCTCCTCCTCAACAACCTCAGCATCCTCAACCACCTAAGCAACAAGAACCCGCACCAGCACAAAATGCTACTCCCGCCGCATCGGCATCAGCTCCGAAGCTCAGCGAAACAGAAGCCCAGAAGCCAAAGGCAGCTAGACCACGACCTAAGCTACGACCGCGCAAGGCGGCTATGAAGTTGACGCCCTCTGCGGTGGAGCAATTGCGAGAATTGCTGGATCAGCCGGAACCTAAGCTCATCAAGGTCGGAGTACGGAACCGAGGATGCAGTGGCTTGGCGTATCATCTTGAATATGTTGATAAGCCGGGTGCTTTTGACGAGACGGTTGAGCAGGATGGCGTCAAGGTCTTGATTGATAGCAAGGCGCTGTTTAGTATCATCGGGAGTGAGATGGATTATGTTGAGGACAAGCTCAACCAGCGGTTTGTGTTCAAGAACCCGAACATCAGTAAGTTGCCACGACAGCCACAGATCGTCATAATACTAACAGACCTTTCAGAGGAGGAATGCGGCTGCGGAGAGTCCTTCATGGTCTAGGATGGAAGCCAGCGGTTGGTCATCGCACCAGTATATACGAAGCAAAGCATCACTCACCAGACAACGTCATTCATGCTTGAACGACAGGGATGTGTAAGAATTATCCCGTCGTCTCAGCACAAGAGACAAGAGAGTCCGGAGAAATGATCAAAGTTCGGCGAGAAACAGCATGCATAGAAGCATTTGCGAGTCGCATCTTGTAAAATCCAAAAACAGGAGCCGTCGGGAGCAGGCATGGTAACCCCGTAACTAGGATCGGCATAATCATTGGCGTTGGGTTAGATTGGAGACGTCATCTCCCTCTGTTTGAGAAAACATACATACATACATGCATACATGCACACATGCATACATATATATACCAGCGTACCGCTTCTTGGTACGGAAATGAAGAGACATGGAGTAATGAGATGGGGATTACGTATATTGGAATGATGATATTTATGTGTATGATGGTGCTGGCTACATATAAGCAGATTGCTTGTTCTCTCTCTACTCTCTGTACGATGTTCTCATGTGAAGCTCTCAAGGCAAGATTATCATTCCGCGATACCTGAAAATGTGTGACAGCTGACTCACGAAGCCTCAACTTATCAATTTCACAAAAGCCTGGGGCGTTAGATCGAATATACTGAGGCTGATGCCCAGCGGTTCTTGATTGTGAGTTGAACCAAACGGTGCGTTGTAACCAAACAGAGTCGGGATGGTATTGGTGAAGACCATCTGACAGATTTGAGCTTAGTCTATAGTCTTGCTTTGTTTCGTTTGCCTGCATGAAGCACATTTTCAGAATACGTCTTGCAGTATCGAAAGATTCTTGGGTTCGAATCCCAATCTTGACAAATTGTTTTTTGTTTCTTTGCGACTATGATTGCCTTTTACTCTATACTACTTACTACTTACTACTTACTAAATGGGTAGCCTTGCTTCTCATTCTGGGTCGCCTACAGAGCTTATGTTATGTTATGTATGAGGTGGAACCTAATACCCTCCGTGTCTTCATTTGTAAAGGAATTAAAACTTTACATCTCAATGATGTTCATTATCATATGCTCTCTTATTGATCGCATATATGTCAGCAATTCATGCACAACATATCAGACTGGCTGCCTGTTGATGTGCGTCACATGACTTCGTGATGTGTGTTGCTTTAGATGTTGGCGTCGGCCACGCCCATTGACGTGACGCATCTTTAATGACCGTGATTTAAATCGTGACTCTTCCGTTTCCTCTTTGACTACATATCGAACTTACAAGCAATCGTATAGTCAATACATACTACTCAGAACTCGCCCTTACATACAGTTCAACGCATTTTACTTATTGTACCTACATCCTGCTGAGAGAGCTATGGCAGCCATCACCAAAAGCAAGCGACCCCTTGAAGAGCCGCAAGAAGAACGCAAAGTCAAAGTCACAAAGACCAAGAAACAAGCATCACCTACTGCACCAACCTCACCTGCTGACTTCACCACAATCATGGCTTCTCAATTAGCTCTCATCGAAGCATCCACTCGCACACCATTCGAGAAGAGTGTATGGACACTTCTCTGCCAAATCCCACGGGGGAGCTTCTCAACATACGGTATCATGGCCGCCCATCTTAAGTCGTCACCAAGAGCTGTAGGCAACGCGCTGCGACGGAATCCATTCGCACCAGAAGTACCATGTCACCGCGTTGTGGCTACTGGTGGTGCGCTGGGTGGGTTCAAGGGGAAGTGGCCTAAAGATGGTGAGGGAATCACTCTTGACGAGAAGAGGAGGCTTTTGAGAAGTGAAGGAGTGAGGTGGGATGATAAGGGGAAAGTTATAGGGACGCCGTTTGGTGGATTTACATAGATTAGCCCCTATGAGATATTATTAGCTCTATTTTTGCATACAATAGTGAACATCATGAAGTTGAAGATTTAGTATCCTATCCTATCACTGGACGTCTTTCTCCATGTGGGGGGAATACATACATACATACATGCATACGGTCAACAACATGCCTATTGTAGCCGAAACCCGGAGACGTTTTAGCTTCCAGCGGCAACGTTTTTTACTCGTGCTTCACCTTGGGCTCACCCGAGACGGATTTGCATGACCGGCTTTCACAGCTCGGTAGTCTTGTGCCGCGCTGGAACAGGTTTGGCGGTTAGTAAAAAAGTGGATTTGCCAGAGCCCTGAGACAGGCTCTGAGGACGGTAGATGCTGGATCTTGGTCACCGAGATCCAGTGCGAGCCCGCGGGAACAGGTCTTGGTTGTCATGCTATGTCGTGTCATTTGCAGCATCGCCGAGGACGTTGAGGTCGACTCTTTGTAAAGTCAATTACACAGAGGCACTTATAAACAGAAAACGGGCAACAAAGGCATTGTATAACACAAAATGCACCACATTCAACACAATTAACATCATTATCAAATCGGTGAATGTCCTTTTCTGTATATGTACCTACTTGTCTCGTTCTGTCTCGTCTCCAAGTTAGCCCGACAAATCCCGTGCCCAAAATAGTGGATCAAACCACTGAGCACAAGCCTAGGTTAGTGGTCTGTCTGAGGCTCCTGATTGATTGAGCGCCGTAGCTTCGTGGATTTGGTTTTCCTCGTCATCCGAAAACCTCTTTTTCTACTGTTACCTCCTTGTGACGATCTGAACCGCTCTCTCTCTCTCTCCCTCCCTCTCTTTATCCCCTCAAGTCCCTTCTTTCTCAATCATACCCCCAATCTCCTCTCTTCCTTTATCCGTCACAATGTTCAAGCTCGGCCGTAGTCGTGCTGTGGCTTCGGCCCTCAACGCCTCCAAGGTATGTCCCAGTTATCATTGCCCGCTAAACAAAAGCTTGGTGATGCGCTTGATAAACAAACTGTTGCTAACTTTGTTGCTTAATAGCTCCAGTTTGCTGCCCCTGCCGCTCGGTTCCCCGGCGCTCAACAAAGACGAGCTCTGAGCATCCACGAGTACCTCTCTGCCGACCTCCTCCGACAGGTAAGGTTTTATCTACTCAATGTCCCCCCTTGACGATCGTCGATACTACGAACTACAAACTACGGGACTCACCTCAGAAAAATCACGGCTGCTAACCACCAACAGTACGGCATTGGTGTCCCCAAGGGTTCCGTCGCAAAGACCGCCAAGGAGGCCAAGGAGATCGCTGAGAAGATTGGCAACGATGATATGGTTATCAAGGCCCAGGTCCTTGCCGGTGGCCGAGGAAAGGGTACCTTCGACAACGGCCTGAAGGGTGGTGTCCGTGTCATCTACTCTCCCCACGAGGCCGAGATGTTCGCCGAGCAGATGATCGGCCACAACCTCATCACCAAGCAGACGGGCGCTGGCGGCCGTCTCTGCAATGCTGTCTACATTTGTGAGCGCAAGTTTGCTCGCCGTGAGTTCTACCTCGCCATCCTCATGGACCGTCAGAACCAGTGCCCCGTCATCGTCTCTTCTTCCCAGGGCGGTATGGACATTGAGACCGTCGCCAAGGACACCCCCGATGCCATCAACACCAACTACATCGACATCAACGTCGGTGTCACCGACGAGGTCGCCCGCGAGATTGCCACTAAGCTCGGCTTCAGCGAGCAGTGCATCGAGGAGGCCAAGGACACCATCCAGAAGCTCTACAAGATCTTCACCGAGAAGGACTCTACCCAGATTGAGATCAACCCCCTCTCCGAGACCTCCGACCACAAGGTTCTCTGCATGGACGCCAAGTTCGGTTTCGACGACAACGCCGAGTTCCGCCAGAAGGATGTCTTTGAGTGGCGCGACACCACCCAGGAGGACCCCGATGAGGTCCGAGCTGCCGAGTCCAACCTCAACTTCATCAAGCTTGACGGTGATATCGGCTGCCTTGTCAACGGTGCCGGTCTTGCCATGGCCACCATGGATATCATCAAGCTGAACGGAGGTCAGCCCGCTAACTTCCTCGACGTTGGTGGTGGCGCCACTCCCGCTGCTATCCGAGAGGCTTTCGAGCTCATCACCAGCGATGCCAAGGTCACCGCTATCTTTGTCAACATTTTCGGTGGTATCGTCCGCTGTGACGCCATCGCCACTGGTCTCATCAAGACCGTTGAGAGCATGAACCTCCGAATCCCCATCATTGCCCGTCTCCAGGGTACCAACGTTGAGCAGGCTCACCAGCTCATCAACGACTCCGGTCTTAAGATCTTCTCCATTGATGACCTACAAACCGCCGCCGAGAAGGCCGTCCAGCTGTCCAAGGTCGTCAAGATGGGTAAGTTGCCTCGACCCCTTTTGTGTCTGTTCTGATTGCTAACGCTCGAATAGCCCGTGACATTGACGTCGGTGTCGAGTTCACCCTCGGTATCTAAACAGCACCACTTGGAAATGCTGTTGGACGAGCAGTGGTGAAGGATATGATATAATACCAAGATGTGAGACTTGAGCTCCAAGAAGCTGCGGTTCCAACCAAAACCGAGAGTAGATGAATCAAACACTCATGAAAAAGAGTGGGAGACATGGGTGGATATTCCTGTTTTTTTTTTAATTTAGCATGCATCGGTCGGTCTTTGGAGCTCTCTGCTCGTAAAGACACATGGTTTCGATGCTCTCGAATGTGTCCGATTGGTTCGATAGAAGGACGGATGATTCAAAGGATGGACGAGCGATATGGTCTCCAACAAGATGATTTTTCGCGTATCCACGCCCTGCAACTGTTGTGTTCCTGATGCTGTGATTCGTGATTTGTGATTCGACATGGCGTGTGAGATGAAGAGTGACAAGTCGTCATATCTCGTGAGATGACGACTAGACACTGAGGCTCTCAAGGCTCATAATCGCACTACCTTTGACCCCAGGCATGATAGAAGAAGATTGTTCCGTGCAGCCAACTTTGGCTTGTATCGAGTATAAGTCTACGGAGTAAAAGAACAAGTCACAGATAGGCGGTTACGCTAAATATGTATGAGAAGACAATTCGATGTTTCGGTCCAGACTCGGCTAATAAATCTCTCGGATGTAAGGGTCCAATTTCATGCATCGTCTTAGAGCCGCATTCTTAGCTCATAATGGGATGAATTCAACTTTGTTGACAAAAATGCACTAATAATGTATTAAGGGGTCAAATAATAGTTCGATAGGTGTTGGGGCGACATCTTCGAGTGAAGGGGACCAAAAGGAACAAGAAGTTATTCGGGAATAACTCCCTATAGCTTAGATCATCGACGTGCAGTTGAAAGCCACGCATCATGGGCAAGGCTTGGCGATCTCTCTTCTCGCCGCCCACCATCGCAACCTAAAGTCAGCCTCAACTTTCCCACGACTCCCTGTTAATATCGTGACTTTTCTCTTTTCTCGCCTCTTATCTCCACAGCATTAATCACATCATACATGATAACCCCCTTGGCCACAGATATTCATGACTCACGAAATGAAATCTCTGAACAAGTTTTTGCCAACTTATCCTCGGTTATTCCCCTTGCCAGCGACCCACGTCTCAATGATGAAAATCTCCTGACGTAGATAAGACATCGGATCGAGCCGCAAAGGGGGAGCAGCTTCTGGCCAATGGGTTCCCGTTCCGTCGAGGTTCAAGGCGGGAATTGCGTCGATTTCATTTCCAGGTCCACTGCGGAAGAGCCGCAAGCAAGTTTTATAGAGGCGAGGCGAGGTGTGAGGTAGGATGTGCGAATGCCGACCCAAGACCGACGCGGGAAGTGAATCTGAGACGGAATCTGTAGATGATGGTGAGTCTCGTGATGTGGGGGATTATAGAGATGAGGCTGATGGTGAGCTATGATGGAACATAGGGTGATTTGGAGAAGAGGAGAAAGAGGAGAGTCGAGAATGGTAAATTCTCATTAGTTGGCGTTGTTTTCATAAGTGAGTTCAAAGGCGTCTAAGTCAACCGCCGTTACTGGTTGTATAGCAATTTTGTTTCGTATCCATATCAGCTTACAGTCACAGCTCCTAACCAAGGCCAACAACGCACTCATACAACTACAAATAGTAATATAAACTCTACAGCCAATTACATACCTACATGCTATGCCTTTATTGTCCTGTCCCGCAGTGAGCTCACTCAATCACCCGCCGTCCTCACGTGCCCACGCCTCCAAACCACTTCTTCCTCAACACGCAACACCCAAACTTCACAAGTCGTTAAACCCAATGCAACTGCACGTCGAAATAAGGCCACAACTTTAATCAGTTGCCGCGCTTATCCTCCGTCTAGCACGTGTCCCCTTTACCCTCCCCGTTCCCCAGGCCGACGATTGGGGGGGGAAACGCGGGGAAATGGAGATTTATTTCTCGTGAGGGGAACAAAAAACCGCGCCATAATCCATCCCATGTAAGAAAGGGTCTTGGCTCTGGGGAAATCGGTCAAGAGAGGGATTCGTAGGAGGAGATATAAAACGTCTAAAGGAACGTGGTAAAAAGTGAAGGCATCGCGATTTGATATGTAGATTTGCGAACCCACTCTTTTTCCGGGCGTCTCTCGGTATCCGGCTGAGAAGAGGAGACTGCCCCATTTTGTTGCCGTGCATGGGTCAGGGATGGCCTTGGTCTTGGTCTTGGATGGCTTCGAGATTTTTGATGGACGAGAAGAATACTTTTGCAAAGGAGAAGCTCGGGTTGGTTTGTTGGTCCCACATGCTATAGAATTGAAGAAACATAAATACCCAAGGCATCCTCTTCGTTCTTTCGTGGAATTGTAGTTTATTCTTGTCTTCTTTGATCTTAGCAAGCGATTTACACAACTTCACATTACACTTGAGATATCTTCAGTCTCAACAAACCTGACACCTATCTATCCTGCTGCTCAACAGTACTTCAAACATACCAAGTACCTCAACCTCACTCATACTCAAGATGCCCTCTTCAGTCAAGAGTTGGTTCGCTCGCCACTGCGCACCTCCACCACCAATGACAAATAACCCTCTATGCCCATGCACAACCTGCTTCAATGGTGGTTCACACTCCAACAACTCAGCATCTTTCTCCATGTCCACACCTCAACCATCAACTGTCGACTCAGACAATGCATCACTCAGCAGCGGTACAACCTACGCTGCATCGTCATACACTGAGACCCCCACCAAACAATAAAGACCGAACACACACACACACACATACACACCCTGGTCTGACGAATTACTATCGGAACGAATAGCGAGTTTTATCTTATGGAGTTGTTTTATCTATACCATCACTTGCGATTGGCGTTTGCTCGGAAACAACCAGACATATGACAGGAACTGATTGGGCTTGGTTTTGACGGGGCCGATGTGGGCTCATCCGATGGGTGGAGTGCTGATTCGGATCGGCTCCGAGGCGGAGTTTACGTATTGTTATGCTAGATAAGGTACCTGATACTACTGAATAGAGTACAGAACCGGCCTTTCATCATTGTATCATCGGAATGTGAAAGTACCATCAGGGTCGGACCCGATCATTCCCTGTTCTCTTCATGAAGACAAGCGTATGATTCTAGTAGAAACAGCCAGGATCTGTTTGACAAGGAGCCGCACGGCAACTACGCTTTCGTTCAAAAGGGTGACCAAGAGTAGAGTAAATCTGGAAGATCCTGCAGGTACATACTCTACAGATCTAGGGTCTTCTGGCACCCACAAAAGAAAAGCATGGAATTGGGCTGCAAATGTCACAGTATTTGAGATTCTCGCCCATTTACTCGTGACAATGATGTAACAAAGAGCATGACAAGCCTAGCACGTTTTTAGCTCAGCATGAGAAATAAGATAATCTCTGACTTGGTTACCTCATTACTTGAATCACTCTTTATGGGTTCATTCGCGGACAACCCCTTTATTGTCAGTGTCAAGTGTCACTGTCACCTGCTGCATTCACTAATTCGATGATCATATCGAAGAAACTCGCTTCACACTCTCGCCGGAACTTACACACACTTGAATTTAGTGGCTCAAGAGAGGTATCTTCTTCTCTCAAAGACGATCCGGAGGACGGCCCGATATGCAAAAGACCGGCGCCGTGAATTACAGTTAGCTCCCGGCCGGCCCCACTCACTCTGACTTGAAGCTCCGGACTTGAATTTGTGAGCCTCAACCTTTATACCAAAACTTGTAGTACCAGCGGAACTACCGAGTGATATGCCACTTGGAGGTAGCACTTTTCTCATGACTACTGAGTTCTCTCTGTAATCCTCCCGATAATACACTTGGTTGACCATAGTGCGAAAATGGCTTAATGGCAGTCAACAGTCTATTCACTAAAGACCCACGGCTTGGACACTCACTAAGCGACGTCTACGGTAACATCTTGCTATGATGAAATGATAACATCATATCTCCCTCTTATATCTACATTGTTTTTGAAAAAAAAAAAAATAAATAAATAATAATAAGCACGACATGTCACTACGTTGCAATGCTCCAAGCTTCCGTGCATATTTTCGCATTACTAACACCAAAGCTTTGACGTCACCTCATCATCCCACTCAATCTTCCCATCTTCATACCAGCCAAGTTGAGTTTGGAAAACACCGCAAACAACTCGCGTGCCTGAATATCGCCACGCCTATATACCCTCGAAACCCTTGGATATCATGCCGCATACGAAAGTCGACCCCGCTATCATTGAGGCCCTGGGGCTGGACCCTGCCAACTCGGCTATCAACTCTCATGGTGGATCGGGCTTTGCTTCTACGTTCAAGATAACGTCTGAGAAGGATGGGAAGCCTTTGAATTATTTTGTCAAGACTGGGGCAGGGAAGGAAGCTGAGGTTATGTTTAGGGGTAAGTATATGTTTCATACACATCTATCTGATATCATGATCTAACGCAGCTCAGGTGAACATGCCTCCCTTAACGCCATAGCAGACTCGGTTCCCAACTTCTGTCCAAGATCTCACGCCCATGGAGCCCTCAAAGGCCGCCAAGGGCAATACTTCCTCGCCACTGACTTTCTAGATCTGGGCTCATCAGCAACTGGTGGCTCAGGCAAAACTCTAGCTTCAAAAGTTGCCCAGCTGCACAAAACACCAGCTCCCGTCCCAGAAGGCTACGACAAGCCAATGTTTGGGTTCCCAGTCCCTACATGCTGCGGTTCTACAGAGCAAGACAACTCATGGCGAGAATCGTGGGCTGACTTTTACGCTAATAACCGTCTGAGACATATCATGCGCCAGGCAGTTCGCAACAATGGTGCTGACCCAGAACTTGAGCAAGTTGTTGAGACAGTTGCCAGCAAGGTAGTTCCAAGGCTGATTGGGGACGATGTTGTAAAGAACATTAAACCTGTCGTCATTCATGGCGATTTGTGGAGTGGGAACCATTCGAAGGGGCAGATTGGAGGTCAAGGCGGATGCGAAGAAGTCGTCTATGATCCCTCGGCTGTGTATGGCCACTCCGAATTCGAGCTCGGCATCATGAACATGTTTGGAGGCTTCACCAATCACTTCTGGAAAGAGTACTACGAACTAGTGCCAAAGGCAGAGCCGGTAGATGAGTGGCCGGACAGAGTGAAGTTATACGAACTGTAAGACCACCCTTCTTCCCACTTTTAACATATTAACAACTTAGATACCATCATCTCAACCACTATGCCATGTTCGGCGGTGGCTATCGAGGAGGCGCCATGTCCATCATGAAGAAACTCATCAGCAAGTACGCATAGAGATAGAAGTTCGAGATACTGAATTTCAGGATTTAAATGCAGAAATGCCTCAACGCCTCTTGTTGCCCGCTGTATAGCACCCAAGTCTAAGTATAGTAAGTAGTAGGAGGTTTCGAAATGTGAATGCTCTGTCCAAAATGCTTCGAACACAAAATGTCTCTTCCCTCGTTTATGCTGCCAGCATGGCTGGCTGCTTCGCTCTCTCGGCCTGTACCTCGATCTCTTGATTCTTCTGTGGTTCTGGTAGATTCGCCACAGGGACGGAGGGTAACTTGGCTGGACCTGTGAGTTCGGCTTCGAGCGCCTCCAGCTCGTCTTCCACCTCTTGCTCGTCCTGGTTTGAGATACGACCTCCAAGCATATCGCTGACTTCCTAGAAGGGTGTAAGCATATTCCAACTCTAAAAACAAAAGCATCGCAGAAACAAACCTGTTGATATGCAATAGCCTCCGCAGTCTCGCCCATCAATTTCTCCACATTCTCTACCCCCCCCATCTCAGCATGAATCTCCTTAAGGACCTTGGTTCCCTGCTGCAGCCCAAACACAACATCCTTCTGTATAAGCGCAAATTCGACATCGTTGGTCAATTTCTCCAGTTGGGCTAATTGCGCATCTGTCTTGGCCAGTAGCGACTCTTGATACTTCTTGCGCCGTAGTGCTAACAGAGCGCGCTTCTTGTCGCCCTTGGCCAGCATCTGCTTTGCGATATCGGTCTCTTTATCTGTGAGGACTGTTATGCGCCGTTGGTACTGGTGAAGTCTATCACGCTGGTTCTTCATGTCCAGGATGGCCCTGAGGATTGTTAGTATTGAAGGCGGTCACGAGCGCAACCGCGGGGGGTGGGAGGGACGGACTTGTCCTGGGCTGTGACTTTACTTGCGTTTCCGCCCATAATGAGGATTGTGGAAGTGAGTTTGGTGGTGTATGAGCTTATCGTGAGGTGGGTAAGAGATATTGCGCTGCTGTTCAAGTCAAGGCTGGGAGTTTCGAGTTTCTGGTTTCGCTTCAATGATAGCGAGCGATTGTCACGAGGGAGACCATCGTCATCGGCGCCGATACTGGGGTCCAGGGTCTTATCGATAAACTAGGCCCCTCTAAGTTGACATAATTCCTTGAGCAGATTTTGAACAATTACCTAGGTACTAACCTAGTAAGCTTTTATCAAAGCATAAGAGATTTGTAACAGATTTTATAAGTTGAGTTCTTAATATTTATTTTTTTTGATGATAGAATCTAATTGGGCCACTTCAATTACAAACAGCTTCTCAAGTAATAAAATAACAAAGAGAGCTGCTTATTTTGAACAAGACAACCAATACAAGGCGTCACACTACGCCAACAAGATACAATAACATTCATATCAAGTGTCAGCAGATGCTGCCTCGAACCTTAAGATAAACTCAATAAGTGGCGTCAGGAAATCCACAAGCATAAAAAGATGTTTCTTCCCCCGTACTTGTGTGAATCGATTTCAATCTCAATACCTTATTCATTAGTGAATCAGTGTGGGGTTGGGCGTGCTTTCTTTTTGTCACCACCTTCGGCCGCTCAACTTTTTTTCCTCGTCCACAGCCTTCTTCGGAGATCTTGCACCTCCCATCAACATCAAAGCCGATCGTCGGTGACGCGACACAGTCCCTAGGTAGGAATCATGACTCTAGGGGCCAAAAGACCTCGCCTCAACCTGAGGCAGGGCCTCGATCGCGATGTGTACACGGTCATGAAGAAGCTTGAGGATGCGAATGACGGCAAGCCCTTCAAGACCACCACAGCCGTCTACGAAGCTATCAAGAGGTCAAATTCCAGTCTTAGCCGACAGAAGAAGCGCCCTCTCGAAGACTCAATCGACCGTGTACTTCAATTCCGCAAGGAAGAGCTAGGCGACTCCAGCGACTCAGAAGCTGAGCTCGAAGAGCCACCGAAGCCTGACGACGACCGTTTCCTTCTCAATAGACAAATGACGAAGCACTGGCATCAGAACACGACAACTGCTACGGCTACAGAACCGACGATGACTCCTCCCACAAGCGAGGCGCCTCGCGCGATCAAGAAGCGACGAGTGCAGGAAGATGGAGAAGAGCGAGCGAAGGACGGTGCTATTACGCCCAAGGGTGCTTTGACCGATACAGATGCTGCGCCTACGGAAAAGCAAGACAAAGCACCGCTGAAGAAAACACAAAAAACCAGCCGCTACAAGGTCGAGCATCCTTCCGGTCCGGTCGAGCTTGGAGGTATGAAAGAAGTGCAGGAAGACATCATCGAACAAATACACTGGCTTCTCAAATGGCCAGAACAATACGCTGCCAACGGCTGGCGAAGCCTCACTGGCCTTCTCCTCTCGGGCCCGCCTGGTATTGGCAAGAAGTCATTGATCCGATCAACAGCCGCAAAACTCGACGTGCCAATCGTGTACCTTACTGGATGCTTTGAGGACCTGGAGCGTATGGAGAGAAGCCTTAACGATGCGGTCGAGGAAGCCATGCGAGTCGCCCCGTGCATCATCCTCATCGAGAACCTCGACTGGCATATGCCTAAGCCTGGAGGCAGTAGCCACAGCGAAGGCCATCGCCGCAACGTTATACAGTTCATGCGACAGATGCAGCGTATCACAGCTGAGCAAGACAAAAACAGACACATATTAGCCATGGCTACAACATCAAGAATCACAGATGTCGACCCCGCAGTCCTCAAAACTGGACTTTTCGAACGTACGCTCCAGATGAGGATACCAGATCTCGGGGCTCGTCAGGATATTCTCAAGCTCGTCACCAGAGACATGAATCTAGCAGAGGATGTCGACTTTGCAGAGCTTGCCAAGATTACCCATGGCTTCGTCGGCGCTGACATCCTCGTGGTCACGACAAATGCCTGCCTGGAACTGCAGAGAAGCATGATGCGCAGTGATCAATACCGTAACCACTTACTCAACATGTCAACTCAGCGCCCAGATCTAGATCTCATGGAACTCGCCAACGAGCAACCGCCTCCCCCTTTCCCTGAACCCATTAAGACACCATTGACCCAAGAAGTATTCAAGAAAGCCATCAAAGAGTTTACCCCCTCCCTAAGAAAAGAGGGCTTCACCGTCATCCCCAACGTCTCCTGGGAGCAAGTCGGTGCTCTGCAAGCTGCCCGGGACCAGCTCAACATGTCAATCATCGGGCCCATCAAAGACCCCGAACTCTACCGTCGTGCTGGCCTTGGCCGTCCAGCGGGTTGCCTTCTCTGGGGCCCTCCCGGCTGTGGCAAAACCCTCGTTGCCCAAGCTGTCGCCAACGAAGCCCAGGCCAGCTTCATCCTCATCAACGGACCCGAACTGCTCAATAAGTACGTCGGTGAATCAGAGCGCGCAGTGCGTGAGCTGTTCAACCGCGCACGCTCATCAACACCCTGCATCCTCTTCTTCGATGAAATGGACTCCCTCGTTCCAAAGCGTGATAACGCTTCCACAGAGGCAGGCACTCGTGTTGTCAACGCACTGCTCACGGAGCTCGACGGTGTTCAAGACCGCACAGGCGTGTATGTTATCGGCACAACTAATCGACCAGATATGATCGACCCGGCCATGCTCCGACCCGGCCGCCTCAACGTCCGACTCTTTATCGACCTACCTACTCCTGACGAGAGGGTCGATATCCTCCGAGCCATCTATCGCACAAACCACCCCGATGCAGCAGCCGAAGAATTCGACCGCCTCGAGTCGATTGCTCGAGACCCCCGCTGTACTGACTTCAGTGGTGCTGATCTAGGTGGGCTGCATGTCAAGGCTGCTGAAAGTGCGCTTCGACGGTGCCTTCAAGGGGCTAAACCTGAAGCTGAGATTGATGAATTCGATTGGGAGCACGCCCTCTCGACCACATATAGAAGCGTGCAGAATCCTGAGACTTACCGAAAGCTTGAGGTCAAGCTAGGGAAATCTTAGATAATATTTATGATGATGCTAGAGTATTACATGGATTTTAGATAACATCATCAAAGTTTTAGGGCTTCATTTATCTTCAAGTTATCAATATACCCTAAAAAGGTGCTGAATTTGAAAAATTATGATGATCCTTATGATGAGTTTGTCATAAATCTCAACATGAGATGAAGTCATACTAAAGTGACTGATCTAAAACTCATCCGACATCATCAAACTGCTTTCCTCGCCTCCATGTCACACCGAACCCCAACCGCAAGCCACCGTGGCTCAGAATTTCTCCAACACCTGTCAATGAAACCTCACACTCATGTCAGGGGTAAAAAAGCAAAATCTCCAAAAATATCAGAGACAAGCACACACCGCCCGCCGATCGCCGCAGGTCCCGCATACGCCGCCGGAGCAACGGAGGCGCACGGAAATAGCTCGGCAATCACAAGGTCATGATGGAAAAAACTTGGAGTGGGATCGAAAAATTAAAACATGCTCATTAAAAAGAACCGGTTTGCGCGGAAGATCCTCGTTACGGGGCGCTCGGGGATCGGGGCACAGGTAATCGGATTTGACGACATTGAGATTGGTTCATGGCATCGTATCATGGTAAAAATGACGTTCACAATTGATTTTGATGCATAATTATGAGACACGAATGAAGTAAACAGAGGGGAGAGTAGAAAAGCCGTTAACATCTCTATCGTAACAATTGGGCTATGATGCGGAAACATTTTTAATCTGGTCTCATGTCATTCCCGATTTCCGCCTCAAACCAACGCCGGGCTTTCTTCTTGGTGGAAAAAAAAATGGTTGTGTTGCATCGGACGCCAGTCGCATAAAGAGGAGAGATGGGAATAGGATACGAAGCACGTGGCATGTCTTAACAAGTGCTGTGTAGAGTCTATAGTACAAACGCCCCTTGGCGGTCCCCATCTATCGAAAGTCGTAACATTACACGCGATCTATGGTCGCTTATTTGGTAGAGTCCTTGAGGTAGCTGTGAAAGAAATGTTAGTGACTGTTGTAATGCAGTGGGGGGGGGGGATGAGTGCATAGCAGCTTGGAATCGTTGCAACACCGTAACTCTCCGAGAGAACAGGCGAGCCAATGTCCAGAGCTGACTGCAACTCAGTGTAGTGAGTAACTTACGCAATGAGGTCGTTGCGGTCCTTGGCCTTCTTCAAGCCACCGAAGGCCATCTTGGTACCAGGGATGTACTTCTTGGGGTTCTCGAGGTACTCGAAGAGAGTGTCGTCGTTCCACTCAATGCCCTTCTGCTTGTTGGCATCGGTGTAGGCGTAGCCCTCGACGGAACCAGTCTTGCGGCCCCAGAGGCCGTGCAGGGCAGGGCCGATCTTGTTGCCGCCGTCCTTCTCAACAGTGTGGCACTGAGCACATCGGGTCTTGAAGAGGTTGGCACCCTTCTTGATATCGCCTGGATATTGTGAGTTAGTGGGTGAGTTCTTGGGTCAATGAGTTTTGGCTTTGCTGAGGCTGTGTAGATAAGGTTCGTGAGTTTGATGAGAGGACGAAGGAAGAATCGCTTTGATGTTTGTTTTTTAGAGGCGTCACACGAGTTTGTTGTTGAGTCTCGGTGACCACTTCGTGGTCAAGGGAAAACCGGTTCTGGGTAAATGACGCAGGCGACAGGGTCAGCAGGCCAAGCTCAGCCGGTGACCAACGGAGTCATATTGCCATTGTGCAAGACCCAAATTCCCTCGAGACTCGAATTGAAAGCCGTGATATCCTCTGCGAAAAGCGTCTCCCCTTTCGTTCTCCTCAATTGCACGTCTCGAAGCCTTGCGCTACAACCGGCGCAAACCAAAGTACGCTGTGAGAATAGACTTACCGCCAGCCATTGTGAATGTGGTTTGTGATTAAGGAGTTGTAATGTGGTAGTAAATTCAACGAGAGGCGTTAGCCAAAGACGAGAGCAAGAAGTCGATTGAGTGTTGAGAGTGTGGATGTGGGAGAGAGAAGAGAGGGAGAGAGAGAGAGGGAAAGAAAAAGATCCGAAGCAAGAAAATAAATCTTTATGACAGCATGACACGACTGGCTTAGGACCACGCCGGATCGCTCAATTCTCTTAGAGCGCCACAGGTGGCTGATGCCTTTTGGGCCAATCACAGCGCAACAGTAAGTAAGCCGACATTCTTCCCCCTGTCGAGCGTGAATGTGGCTCCGGGTAAAGTCGGGACATGGCATCTAAAAGCGGGTCCTCAATCGGCGATGGTTTTTTTTCCGGGGTCGGTCTAGTCATGTCATCCTCAGGCTCTTTCATCAGTCTCACTCATCATGAAAGAAAAAATTGATTCCTCAGTCACTGGGAATCTTGTCTTGTCTGAGGCCCATAAGGTACCGAACTAACCCCGTAACAGCCTAGGGTCAACCGGCTCAAAGAAACGGAGTGGGACCTCCGTCCCGGGACCTCGTTTGTTTCTCAACGGCTCCGGAAAAAAGATTCTTCTTGTTTGTGCAGACGTGAGGGCATCACGAAACCACCACAACAAACAAAGCTCCGAGGCTCCAAGAGGAGGAGCAACAAAGGCACATATCGCTCTAATCTGTTACATATGCAAGCAATGGCATCTCGCGCCATCATCCCCCGCTTTCTTCTCCCTCTTCAGGGTCCTTTGTGGCGTGGTATCAGCATCCCACTCTCGCAGAACAGCATCCGAATTCGCTTCGCCTCTTCGTCCTCAAAGGGAAAACCCATTGTCCTTGAGAAACCCGCCCGCTTCAATCCTCCGTCTCATGGTTCTCGCCTCAAGAAGAACCATGTGCCCAAGCATTATGGCCCTGAGCTCACCGCTTCCGAGGTCGCTGCTCAGAACAGGAAGCATTATCCTGGTATGATGGCTCCCGAGGGGACATGGGAGCACTTTTTCTGGCACAGTAGGCTTTTGCATACTTTCATCACCATGGTATGTCTACTATACAGCTTCACCTGTTCAATTGCCCGCTGCATACTAACTAACCCCACCAGGGAACTCTTTTCGCCCTTGGTGTTTTCACCTTCTTCATGAACTACGCCTACAACTCTCCGTACAAGGAGCTCGTTCCTCCCATCTCAGACCTCTGGACGCATCCTCTTCACTTCTTCGTCGCCTGGAAGAACGTTATCGTCTTGCACGAGAAGGACAAGGCCGAGAAAGCCAGGGACCACAGAACCAACCATCTCGACGATGTAGCCAAGCGCCGACTTTTCATGAAGATGCACGGAATCGAGACCAAGGACCCTGTGACTGTTGTGTTTGGTAAGGGCGAGGAGGATCCCAAGCCCGAGCAAACTGCTGTCGAAGACGAGCCAGTGCAAAAGACCGAGGTGCAAGACAAGGTTGAAGAGCCCAAGAAGAAGTGGTTTGGTGTCTTCTAAGATGCCCATGTAAAAACAAAGATGCAAGAATCTGCATGTATGATATATCTGCTGTAGCATAACGATCTCCATGCCCAGGGATCATAAGTTGAACGATTACATGAAATCCAGCCTCATGAGGCTTTGTAGTTTTCTATCACACCCATATTCAACTCATACGTAGTCTCATGTGAGCTCGACACCCTCCAGGCCCTCCAAAACCTCATCCGTAACTCCGCCCTTCTCCAGCACAGCCTGTATTATGCTGTCCATTACTCCAAATTTGGTTCCACCCAATGGTGCTTTCCATACGCCCTCGGCTGTCTGAGCCTCTCCCTTTTGCGCAGTTCCATTCGTCGTATGCGGCACTCCGGGCGGTGTGAGCCTTGATGGCGGGTCAATGGTTCGGATAGACAACAGCTTGAGCTCCCGGCTCGTCTTGTCGACCTCCATATCGCCCTCAGTTGCGACTCGACGGACCTCCGCCACAGATACGGCCAGCGCTGTCTCCGCGACAGCCAATTCTTCCTTTGCGGGGTCGAAGATGATGTTGTCGCCAATCGCAACCACGAGAAGCGTTATAGATGGACGTGAGCCGGCTGCATCTGCACCATCGCGAGGATACAAGAAAGTCGACGCCTCCCAATCGTCGTCGAACATAGGATCCTCGTCGCCTTCAGACTTGAGACGGGGCAGGCGTGTGGCCAGAAGAGCGAGATGTGTTGTAAGTGAGAGTAGTGGGAGAGGGTATGATAGCGGAGGAGATATTAGTAGAACCTGTACCATGTTAGCATTGTGTTTACTTTCTTGTATTGCGAGCACATACGTCGAGATATAGTCGCCAGTGAAACCGTCTGTTGATTCTCAACTTCTTGGCAAACTCATTATCCGCCAACAGCGCCTCTCTCAACATTTCGGCCAGGAATATCGTCGAAGCCTCGTCATCTCTCTGCCCTGGAATCTCGACTGCCAATTCGAGCCAGTCACCTCTTGTTCGATCTTCTTCGTCCTGCTGCTCCTCGCTTCCTCCAGTCTTCTCAATCTCAGCCTTGACTCCTACGATGGCCTCAGTGCCATCAGCGAAATGTACGCGCGCGCTGCCATTTGTACCAGGCAGAACGCCCGTCTCTGCTGTCAAGGGACGGAATTGCGTCGGTGTGCGCCCATCGGGGCGGATTGGAGGATGTAACGAGAGTGACTGGTGAAGATAGGCGAGTTCAGCTGGCGAGAAGAGATTTATCTGGGACGCCATGATGATGATGACGATGGTACAGGCAAGTCCACAGTACGCAAGTCTGTAATACCAAGCGCTGAAATAAGTATCAAAGCTAGCGCGCTTGACCGCTTGCAAGGGAGATGCTACGCGAAACTGTATGACGCTGGGTTTTGGTGTTGAAAGAAAAGGTTGGTCCTTCACCTAGGTGAGTGATAAGATAAGACAAGACAAGACAAAAAGTGTGGTGGGCTGGCTGAGTTGGAGATGGCGGGGTGGAAGGTTGGGAAGCATAGCTCCACTACCAATATATTGTGCCAGTCCAACTACATCGAATAGCTTCAGTATTAACACATCGAGACATTTATTCATTCTTCAGAGTTTGTAAATGACATGTTTTCTTCATTAGACATGACATATATAGTGAGCGGTGAAATGTGTCCAGTCGTGAGCAGGTTCTCAAGATTCGGCCCAGAACATGTTAACAGAAATCGTTTCTTGACACTTATAGTTCCCATTGGCGCCCCAGTCGTGAAATCTTCGCTTATTGTCTCCGGGAAAAGTCCAGGCAAACCCGGTCCATCAAATCAGGGCCAATTGCTGCGATGAGCTCAGCGACACCAGCTCTCATTCCCGGATATTCCTCGACCCCTTGTTCATCCCAGCTGACCAGGTCTGAGGTCTCGTATAATGGGGCTCTCGGGGAAATCTTCAAGGCGATGTGATCCATATCCCAGCCAGCGACCGTCGATATCGGAGGTATGCCCGGCATCCCATTCGCAAACAACCAGTTATTGTCATCTTCATCGGATGCTGCAGAGTCGATACCTTCGTCCTCCGCTTTGTCACTCTCGTATGTATCCTTGGCAGGTGGCGCATAACCTTGTTCGATCTCGCAAGAGGCATGCTCCTTTTCAAGTGAAAGGCTCACGTACGGCTTTTTGTCGAGGAGATCCAACACAGTTCGATCCAGTGGGTCCCATGTCAATGAGACAGGGTCAAGAACATACTGAGGTGAGTAATCAATCTTGTACCACATCTTGGGGCAACTGTGTATATAATAGCCTGGGTACCACCAGCTATAGCCCTCCTCGATGGACAGGGCAATCTCATACAGTGCACCAAGCTTCCCTGGCGCATGCTGGTGAATACTTTCATGATAAAGAAAGTATACTGAGCTTACACACTCGGGCAAAAGGTCAAGCACTCCAATGGCAACTAGCTTACCATCTAGTCTGTAACATTGGTGATACGAGCCCAGACGACGTTTACGCCCATCGGGTGTCACCATTGTTTCTCTCCTCAAAGGTGAGTCACAAAGGAAGCGTCTAAATCCGCTCTTGGTAATTTCATCCGGAGACTCCTTGTGAACTACCGCCTGGTAGTTCTGATAAACAGCAAACTTCTCGTCCGTACAATCGTCATGCTCTAAAGTCACAACAAGTTTATGGGCAGCCTCGGGAGGGTTCTTCAGGTTAGCCTCTTCAGCCTCATGGATTCGCTCGACGAGATCAAAATGGTTATCCCGTTTCTTGGCCTGATCACGCGTCTTGGGATACAGACGAGCCACTTCTTTCATGTAAGCCTCTCCCATGACATACTTATTGAAACGATTAACGGTCTGTCGTTGATCTCTGGATGGCTTGAACTGGCTAGAATCAAGACGAATAGTATAATGTGGGCAACATGACCGACGTTGATCGGGTCGGTACATGAGAGTGCCTGAACGTCTCCAATATCTATCAAGGAGAGTTTGGTAGAACGCAGGACTCAAAGAAGTTGTCACTGCGTGATAAGCGTAGCCTATAACCCCATGTACTAGTTAGCCTTACGTTCAAGAGACCGTGTGACTCAAGGGCTCATATGAAATGGTTAATCTGAACTTCGGAATAACCGTCGATGGCACGGCAGTGTAATCACGGGTGTCTCGTGACGTAAGTGTATGCGAGTCTTAGAGTGGGTGCAGGGGCTCAATTCACGTTTTGACTGACTCTTGTCACGTTTCCCACAATAACCGCATCTTGATGATTTGAAGTATCCTAGGCATCAGTCAGCATTCGGTGAAGAGAAAGGCACGAACGGCAATTGCGAGGGGGCAGTGTCTTCTGAGGTGTCAACGAATAGAGATTATGCGTGGGGAAGTATAAAGCGAAGTCATGTCAAGCAGAAGTGGAAAATGATCAAATGATACTCGACGTCTGATATAGCATAATACATGGACCCTGAAGCTGCTACGCCTTGTCATATGATGATAAAATGCCATCGCTTGTGGTTTGGACCATTATTGGTGCTTTACACAAAGACCAACGACAACACTGAGCTGAGAAACATTGAGGCCAGGAATGGTCTTGCCAATCCTGAACTCAAGGGAATGATTCTGGGACACAACTTCGCGAATACAGAAAGGAAACAAGCCAATAGTATTCATGCCTGGAGAGGCAGACATAAGTTTGTTGAAGTCGGGATACACACCCACACTTGTGAGCAGACTTGAGCTAGGAATGCTAATGAATTGATAGTGGCATTGATCCTTGACGCACGACCACCAAGATTGCGGAACCGTTGAACATGAGACTATGATCAACTGCCTGTCATTGACCAAAGTGGAAGCCGTCTGCAGGCTAAATTGGGACTAATATTGACGTGGATGAGGATGCCCTCGGGCTCCATGTACCGTAATTGTGAAGAAAGCGTCAAGTGGAAATGTATATGAATATGGAACGAACTTGTCCCGGACGGGGAAAACGGGGGGCGCCACGGGTACCGGCCGCGACGGAGCTTAAGCGCAGGCGCCGGCAACCAACGACAGGCCGGCATTAGACCACGGGGCTGATCGGTTGGAGAAGAACGTGGGAATAAGCACTCACCAATTGGGGTTATATATTCGTACTGCAACAACGCATCTTCAGGGATGTGCATGCTGCTGGGTTCCATTGTGAACCTTGAGCCTGCACTGTACAACTGGAGTCGGGTTCCTCAAAGGGCTGTTGGTAATAGGTGAGATGCTCTGACGATGTATTGCCGGAGACGGAAGGCCAACGGTGGTGTATTGCGGATGAGGGGCGCCGAACCGTTCTCACGGACCACAACGAGGAGTTTATTAGATTACCCACGAGGTGCGAGTAATGCTATCCAAGACGGGCAGGTCGTTGCGTGAGGTACGGCAGGTACTAAATTACCACACGTAGGTACCGTACCGTACGTCCCTCGATCGGGAGGAAGACGGAGAGAGGGGCAGGCTCCCGAGCCTTGGAGATGGAGAATGGAGGGGGCGTGTGAGTTTGTTGAGGGAGGTTCAACAAGTGACGAAGGTAGCGATCGCGTGCCTGCTGATTCCCCCTCTCAATGCGTGAGCGTGGGATGTTGTGTCTGCGGTTGGTGAAGAGACGATTAACCCAGTTGGTTATTTGGGGTGCACACGAACGATGATGACGAGACGCTGGCTGCGGATGATATCCAGGGATTGGCGCTGAGAGTGAGGGATGTGATCGTGTGCGCGCATGTGCAACAGAGTTGACCAAAATCGAGCTGTTTCGATCTAACTTTAGGCGACCAAGCTAGTGTAGTCGAACAAGGGTTCAAAGACACAGAAACTGACGGGTGTGTAACATCTGTAGACCAGACCAGGCCGTGCTGTAGTTGTGCAACGGTTTCGAAGCGACAGGCGGCAGAATGTAGGCTCCACGGCAAGGTTCCGATATCGTCTAGAAGCTACGGATACTCTGTGTTGGTATGCTGCTCCATATAGGTTTGACCGAAAGAATGCTCAGGGAGTAAAATGAAAGATAATACTGTCCCGTGGGAGATGTTTGGGTTTTATGCTAAGATGGGAAAGATAGCGGAAAGTTGAAGATGGATGAGATCAACCATTGCTCAGCTCCGCTAGACAAGCTCCAAGCAAGGCAACAACCACTGGAAGCTGCAGCTTCAATTCTAATGGCGGGGTGTTGCTACCTACAATAGGCACGGTACCTAGGGCTGCGCACCTACAGTCCTCTACCTTAGGCATCCGACTCATTGGCGATAGCTTTTAATAACCATGAAATGGACATTTATTAGCTGCTGTGCTGCTAGCAATATCAAGATTCGCATGCAATCGTCTTGTGCAATCAGAGAGCTAAGCTTGCGGTATTCTGCTGTATAGGTAATATCCATGAATGTAGACTACCTATGCTTAAAGCCAATCTCATTGCTAAATCAGACTGCAAATATTCAAGTTTGCCCTGAAAAACTGCTTGAAGTACAACACATACAACACACGGTATTCCAAGCCCATTTTGTATCCAGTAGGAAGACTTCCGACCTCTCCAGCATTTCCTCAACATCTACGGAACCAGGCTGAGTCTGTGTCACCAACCCTCTTGAATGTCTGTCATCTCATCTCATCCTGAGTTTAAAAGAAAAAAAATTGGAAAGAAAAAATTACCTGTCTCTTCAGAGCATAAACAACGAGATAGGATTGGAGGGATTGATTTGCCTGGCTTTTGGTGGCCAATCCCTCAACGTTGATGACTAGCCTCTCTACAGGTACCGTGCATTCTATTATTCCTTGCATGCTGCAGCCAAAAAGTCGAGGTGCAACGAATGAGGTGAAACGAAAAGGAAGAAACCTTCGGGCCTAGCCTCAAAACTGACGGTCCCAGGCGAAATCGAGCAACGATACGGCATTGGTGTGTTGCATCTTGTTGCTGTATTTGCTCCATTGCTCTGCAGATTTTTTTGACAGTTTTTGGACTCGCCTCGAGACAATCACGGAACCAATGTTTTTTATCACCCGACTTGCGGGTCTTTTCTCGGCTTCGTCTCCAGGAACTGGTTATGGAAGACTCCATGGAGGCTTGCCGAGCTAGAGACGCTATGAGCTTTTTTTCCAGACCAACATCGAGAAGCAAAAGCTTGCTTGCCGAGTAGGTATGTATTGTTGAGAGGGAACGGAGTCCGGCGTTAAAATAGACGAGCTAGATATGCATTGTAACATTCAAGTTGGCAGAGGCTTAACCGACATGACGTCTCTCTATATCTTGAACTGCAGCTTGAGTTGTGTGATTGAACTGATGCTGAAGAGCATCATATTCTCTCTTCCAATGATCGTCATTGTCAAGGGTTATGCGCACTTCGGCCACTAAGACTCCAACAGTGAAGATCAAGGGCTCTCGCCTCGCTTTCACGATACCTACTATGTGCTCCGTCCGTGGAATGGATCCAATGCTTGTTGCTCTGCTTGTACAAGCGCATTCTACCCCTCCCACTCACATCCCCTCTCGTGCTACTACTGCTGCTGCTGCTGCTGCTACTTCTTCATGCATCGTACGTCAGGGTTAATGTGGTACAGCGTAGGAGCTGTCCGTGGACGACGATGAACCTATCATTGTTAACATGTGAATTGAGAAGAGGTCAAGTTGAAGTCTTTGCGATGCTGAAGCTACAGCACCGTCCCTCCATCGTTGCCAATGGCATGGATGACCCCACGCTGCGAAAGCAGACCTGCGTCTGCGTGCTGTTATGCCGACTCGAGAACTAAACTGGTGGGTGTGTGATCAAGCAGTGCTTCTTTTCTGAGGCTCGTTCCTGTACCACAAATGTTGGTTGTTACATTGGAGGAGTTGTGATGATGCTCTATTCGCTGTCATCTACTGGACGTTGGAGCTAATCGGCCTCGTTTTCCTTCGCGTTAAATAAACCGCCATGCATCTCACCGGTCTAAGCTTTTGAACTTTTATTAACTTCCAAGATTTCTCAGATACTGCCACACATGCCGTTCAGGGATGTTGTAAAGAACTTTTTAACAAACTAGTGGCACCACAAAGCACACGTTCTGTCATGGCCATGATTAATAAGAAGCGTGTCGCTGTTGTACGATATAATAATACTTCTCCATCGCATGCCCTGGACTTAGATTTGCGGGACAAGATGGGGTACTGGTTAATAGCCTGTGTATTTTTGGTTGGGAACCAATGGATCTAGTATAGAAGTATTTGCGGTTGCGGTTGTAATTTCTTACCGTTATGAGGGTCAAGATCTTCTCAAGCACTGCCAAATCCAATCAATCTGCATCTCGGTTCTCCTGCTTTTTCTCATGGTTCAAGGAGCCCGGGACTTACCAGCAGAAGCAGATTGGGGGGCGTGGCATTACCATAATACTCAAGTTGGAGGACAAACATCTCCCCACGATATATTCCCCATTCCGTCACGCATACACAACAATTTCCCACGCCCTTTGCCTCTCTGAGAATTGTATGGTTGCAATAGTGATATCGATTAGCCCTGCATTACTATTGCAGTCCAAGTTCTCAGCTCAGAAGAAGCTTTTTAGACTTCTGCTGGGACAATCTGGGCATCCATGCACCATCAGCCTATCGAGATGGGCTCGAGTATAAATGTAATAGACCCTGTCGTTGTCCGAGTTTGGTCTGCTTTTGGATGGCGCAAGACATGAGGTGGTTTTAAGATTACCTACCTACACGGCGACTCATCTCACCTTTTGTTTCTTCTATTGCTTGTTGACAAGTTCCTACCTTCATTAATTGAACCTGGTAATTGAACAGGTAGTTATTCTCGGCCCCCAGTCCTTGAAACTCAGGACTGTACCCAGGATACAGTCTCTTCTCGATAACCTGGAAGCTTTTCAATGTTGCTTGATATTCTTACATAGCTGCGGCCTTATTAGCCCTGTACTCAAGCAATCACAAGAAGCGCCAGCCCTGCACAGTTCAGGTATCTAAATCCAGGCGGTCGCATAAAATGACACTTCCTTACCATTAATCTGACAGTTCGACACACTAACAATACCTCTGTCACCGATCGATCTCATCTCCCCGACCCGTAAGCTTTTGGGTCTCAGGCTTTGCTACGAAGACGTTGGCGTGGGCCTCCTCGACTCGAACTAAGCCTCTTCGCTTCTGACCATCAACGTCACGGCCAACTATCACATCAGTATCAGTCAGCCAACACGACACAAGTCACTTTGGCTAACGCCGCGGCAACTCAAACAGGGGGAGCCTCTCACGTTGATGACTTCCATTATTATCCCCATTTCTAATCAAAGTTTGCCTCGCATCGGTTGACCCAGCGAAAGCCCCCAGTTCCACACTCCACGCTTCAGCGAACTCACTGTTACAGGGTGCCACCGCCCACCATCCATCCATTCACCTAGGAAAGCTAGGAGCTGCTGGGCCACCATAGGTACCGTTTCGCCGGACAAGTCTAGGCCTAAAGCCCACTGCAAGCACTACATCACAGTACTGTACAGTACCTCTGGCACGCTACGCATACTCCATCCCTTAGGCAGGCGAAGGATCCAGCTTTTCCCCTCCGCGTCCAGTCCCTTGTCTGCTGTCACTAGCCTCCTTGAAGGCTTGTCCGCCGAGCGCCCAGTGCCTACACGCCCCCCAACCAAGCCAAGCCCTCTTCGCTGCAGCGGGTGCAGTGTGCTAGGTTCTGTAGGTACCGCTACAGTACGTACACCTACCTACCTTACCTGCTCTGCGGGTTCCGCCAGACACATACAGAGAGATCCGCCGAGTCGCCCGCTGCCCCTTCGAGCTAAACTTGGGACGTTTTGCGCGTGCGCGCCCACACCTCCATCATCTCGCAGTTTATATCACATCGCCAGCCCAGCTCTTTGGAGCGTCTGGGCTCCCCCCGACCAAAAACTAAGCACCAGCACCTTCTGGCGCAGGCCACGGCCACTTCTGTTCTCCATTCCTACCTTCACTTGATCACAAGACTTTTACCAACTATTCACTGTTCGACAATGATGTCTCTCAAGGCTCTTTGAAAGCCACTCACCCGTCCGCCCACCCATCGCAGGTTCTCTCTTTCTCGACCCAGGGGTGAACATCCGTTCTCCTCCGCTACCTCCGAGGACCTTTGAAGCTTTCTTGCCCGCATAATCGCCTTTCGAGATCTACCAATATCATTGTTTTTGTTCTCGTCCGACCAAACTCCCCGATATTCTACCCAATTCCCGTCGCTCTCCGATCCGCCCCAACTTCCCACTAACAAGATGTCGAGTTCTGCCTCTGGCGACTCGGGCGGTGGCCGTTCGATGGAGTCACGAGTGGGTAGAAGCAAGCAACGTGAGTCTTTACCTGATGCGCAATGCAAATATTTTCTGTTTGAAAGTATCCTTCTCGGCACATTTGACTTCCTTGGCTTCTTATGAAGCATTTGTCTCGGTGCCTTCTATGCCATCCTTGTTGCCCATTTTTGTGGTGTGATGGATTCGAATCCAACCATAATTTCCTACGCTCGCCTGGGGCACAATTCCACAACTTCTTGACAGTCCGCATTCTCAATTGATAATCTCAAGATCTCGCCACTGACAATTTTCTTTGTATATAGGTTACAACACCAAGGGCGAGCGTCTCGTCGCTGGCATCGTACCTCTCACTCCCGATCAAAAATATGTACTGTTGATTCAGTCTACCCGGCGTAAAGGCTGGGTGCTGCCCAAGGGCGGCTGGGAGTCTGATGAGACTTGCCAGGAAGCCGCTGAACGAGAGGCTTGGGAAGAAGCTGGCATCACTGTTCAGATCACTTATGATCTTGGTGATATTGATGAGAAACGAGCGCCCAAATCGTCAAAAGATCGGTCAAGATATCACTTCTTTGAGGGCACAGTAACCAGCGAGTACGACGATTGGCCCGAATCCCACAAGCGAGAACGCCAGTGGTTTACATTTACCCAGGCGTGGGAGGCGTTATCAGCAAGACCAGAGTTACAGGAGGCCTTACAACGGTCTACTGTAAATCGTCAATAGCCTCACGGCGTCCTCTCATGCGCAATCCTGGCCTTGGAAGTGACCAATCTCTATTCTTGAACGGCCCTCCATTCAGTTGCGACGACATGGGTTTACCTCCTGGCTGTTGAGTGGATTGTGATACACCGTCACTTCCACAGAGTTCTTTCCATTTCCTTGTCATGAGAGGAATGACACGTGCTCGTCTCAGAAGCTCAATATGGGTTGAGTTACGAAGCACCTCTTCTTTTACCTCATATTTTTCAGTTCTCTATATAGAGACTACAATGTGCATCCATCCCAGGGCGTTTAGGCTGGAACATAGAGTATCGCTTGTTTTTTCATTACACATCTAAGAATTCGGACGGGGTGGGATACTTGAGCGGCATACAAAAGTGCAAGCATTGAGATCAGAGGGTTATCTTATTGCAATTCATGGATAGGACCGGAAAAGCATCACAAAAGGTTGGCTGCCCTCGGATTCTTACTTTTCATCGGGGTCTGACGGGACGGGGAGGCAAATATGCGCATAAGTCCACCCGCTAGAGAGGGACGAAATCTTAGTAACTCGCCTGGTCATGGTGGAGTTGAATAGACTTGGTGATTCCCCTCACTTGAGCGCATCTAAACAAGTCGAAGCAAGGGTTGCTTTTGTTGATGCTTGTGAGAGTGAGCCAGTGAGTGAAATGATCGCCAAAATAATGAGACATAAAAAAAAGAAGAACCCTTTGCCGACTGGCATATAATGACGCACAAGCAAGTCACTGCTGCAGCTCTCGACCACTAAGAGACTGCGGCCAAGACCTTGCCATGGATGCTTATTTCTTGCTTGTTCCGTTCCCTGACCTGACCTTTTGACTTTCTGCCCCGCCAAGATGAGCATGCCCCTCCATCTGCTCTAGCTGCTACCTAGAATGCCCCGCATTGAAGTTAGAAATTTGATGGCATGTTTTGTTGAATTCGGCGTTTTATAGCGATATGCACCTAAATGGGCCCCTATCGTTATAGCGCTGTTTTGCCGCAATAGGATCCGCAAACACCTTAGATCAACGTCAAAGCATCAGCGCCCCAAAACAACTTTCCTTTATTCGACCACCGCAACCGATTACTCGCCATGTTCATGTCATGAGCCTACGAAAGAACTCTCCATGGATCAATAGAATTTCACAATCACATCAGACATCACAAAACGCCATCAATCTCATCCATCACGAACGATATCATGGAGAACCTATCTATCGCCGATGCCCCTCCACAGGGCCGCGGTGCGCCGCAACCGCTTCCCCAGTTGCCGCCGCAGATGTTTACGACTGCGGCGCAGCTCCTGGATCTCACAGACAGTACGACTCCGCCATGGTACCAGTTCATTCCTGTTTCCGGTTCATGAGAAGGGTTGGGCTCGATAGCAGCATGGAGAAGGAAGGATCGTGTGCTGACCACTGTATAATTGCAGAGAAGCTCATGGTCGCTTTGCGCGATGGGAGAAAGCTCATCGGCGTGCTAAGAAGCTGGGATCAATTCGGTGGGTTTAGGGAAACCACTCACTGCAGGGAGGCATCCCTTTTCTAACCTGAACCAGCCAACCTCGTCCTCCAATCTACCGTCGAACGTATCTTTGCACCCTCCCCCGAGTCAGCAGGTAGCGATCGACCAACGGGTCTGTACGCTGATATAAATCACGGTATATTCCTCGTCCGAGGCGAGAACGTACTCCTCCTTGGTGAAATCGACCTCGACAGGGACGACGACCCGCCCCCTGGCTTTGAGCCCGGAGAGCTAGATGTTGTCAAGAAGCTCGCAGAGGAGAAGAAAGCCGTTGACAAGGCAAGAGAGAAGGCGCGGGTCAAGAAGCTTGCGAAGCAGGGCTTTGAGGGGGAGAACATTGGCGAGATCGTGCTCTAGAGGGCGTTCGGATATTGGTATTTATCTCAAATTACAAGGCCTGGAAATAGGTTCAGGTTGCCGGACGCTTTGAAGTGCTCTGGCTGATGGTCGTTTGGGCAGAATATTGTGAAATGCCCATATACCACCAAGGAGATGCCGGCGTGAGAATGGGCTGGCTCTTCAGGAATTAAAAAGCCTCGATACAGTAGGTTAGAGGCGGATAGAAGCTTCATGAATAGGTTTCTAAGTTTACTTTACAAATTCCATACCGCACGATATCGAGCCCTACTCTCTCCTTGTTACTCGTAATAATCACATATATCATGAATGGGGCAGTAGAATTTATTAAATTGCATCAGTTGCATAACTCAAACTCTGCTCGAATCTGAGGCTCTAACCATGAACAGGCTCCATTGCATAAGATAAGTATTAGAGAGAGGACGATTAGTGACATGAATTGTTTGAATGCAAGGTAATGTCTAAAAATGAGCTTTAATTGCTAATCTACAAAGCTATACAAAGTTTGAATGTGTGTGGAGTCTCATGGCTCATTGTTGTACACTGTCTTATGGACAAAGATCTCGCGACCCAAACCAGCTTGAAGTCGCTGGTGATGATCAAGATGCAACCGGAAACGCCTCTCATGATGCCATATCCTTCCATAAACCGCTCTAAAAGAACACGCCCCTTGGGGTCATATCATCACTGTCCACCCCACAGTGAGTGTTTAGATGGATCGTCGTCTTCGCACTCGCTCGAACATTGGTATAGGAGTGCCGGGGTTCTTGCAGCCTCCGAGCAGCCAGTCAGTCAGGCCGACAACCTTGGCACCAACTCCAGCTTCCCAATCGCCACCAGCTTGTGCCTGCTCAATAGTATGACTTAGAATTCGACCTTCGGCATCGAAATCGAAGACGAACAATCCCGTGAATGCCTTATCCGGGTCGACTCCCCGACCAAACGGTAGGGACCGGGCAATCACTCCTTTGTCAGAAGAACTATCTGAACCCTTTCGCTTTTCGCACCAGCGGACCACGAGCTGCTCGGGTATCGCCCCAGCACGGCGGGGTAAGAATGTGAGGGGCTCCGTGGTCATGCGTTCCGCGAGAACCTCGATACAGACGTTGCCGAGAATGGGGACTCGGTTCCATGCTATGGGGGAGGTCCAGAGGGCGGCGTTGTAGGCGACACGGCCTGAGACGGTTGGTAGGTGAGGGTGCGTCGAAGGGAAGAGATGGAGGGCGATGTTTGGCGCAAGAATGTCGTGAGGAAGAGGATGTAGCAAAAGCGTTGGTAATCGTTCTTGTAAAACTCGCAAAGCTATAGCAAGTTAGCAAAATGATATAGACATGGGAATATCCTCAGTGACGTACTTTTTCCTAGCTTTGCCTTGTTGGGGTCCTTTGGTCCGTCATCGCCAGATCCGACCCATCGCACGCCTGTCGCATCGAAATATGTCCTTGACAAGGCGCCTCGCCTTAGATAATCCTCGAGAAGAGTGGCATCTGAGGGTGGTAGAGAAGGCTTAGGTTCTCTAACAGTGACGGGCTGAACCTGGGCCTTCGCCGGACGAGCATTGGAGAGACTGCGAATAGAGGCAACAGAGGTTCGGCCGGAACGGCTTAGACTGGATCGGATGGGCGCGGCCATTGGGAGGTCACCGCAGCAAAATGGAGAGTTTCATGGATCAAGAATGAAATTTTGTAGAAGAAGTCAAGCTGACTTGGTTAAAGAGGGTCTAGAATATTGGAAAATCGCGTTGCGTTGGTAATAATGAGGTGTTGTCGATACCTACCTAGTACCTAGTAACTTGGATGGTAGGGAAACCTCAAGATATGTCCAGTCCACTTTTGGACTTTTTCTGCGATGTCTTAATGGGTAGACTCGGAAGTATCTGGCAGTAGTAAAGTATAAAAGAAGAGACATGATTGTGAAATGCTGGACTTGATTGGTTGATGATTTAGTCTCCACAGCCACAAATTGACAGCGGAGCGGGATGTGGCGGGGCAGGTCTTTTCCACTGCGGTGGGATCTTTGGGTGGGAGAGAGAGAACAGGATGGGAATCTGGAGAAAGTGGGAGAATTGAGGCTTGAATAAAGCAGGATCCACTGATAAGACGTTATCTAGTATATGTTTCTTAGATTTGCATTGCAATAGATGCCGTCTTTCTCACTCCTGAAGGAGAAGGCGGTGAAGTTGATCTAGTATTAACTTGTGACATGCCGAGTCACTTGAATCTTGTGAATGACGGCACAGGCTCTAAGTTTGGCTCATCAGCAGCCTCATGATAGCTAAAGAATGAACGGATGCCAACGCGGCATGCCCGACAATGGAGCAAAACAGGCAGACGCTTAAAGCAATGATGCATTTCTCATTTCGAGGTTGTTTGTAAGTACCTAGGTATGCATAATAAAAGCGTTGCTGTTCTTTTGCTACGTATTGGAAGTTGATCCATTTTGGGAAAGTCTACGTCAACTTGTTAACTCCTATCGCTTGCGATAGTGTTATATCGGTAAACCGCCCTGTAATATCTTGAAGTATATTGCATGAGAACAAGGAATATCCAGCAGATTACCCTCGCAAGGGAAATTAAAGCAACGAATAAACCTCGTTTGTGACGTACCCTCTGGTTTCATTCATTTCTTATTTGCTGCACATGCTCTGCCTCTACCACCTGTTGACTCAGTATTAAGGTACATTGACTGACTTGTACTCTTTGTTCTCTTTGGCAGCGTCACGTGATCTGCACCTGTCAGCTGCGTCTCTCTCTTAGGCGGTACTGGCGTTGCCTGGCGTTACGTTTCTTCCCTGACGTACCTTACTTGAGCCTCTGCAACCATTCTCAACTTGATCTTTCTCTCCCATCAACTCATCTGCAAGTCCTCACTCCATCGCCTCGACAAGTCCGTCTTTTCAGCCTCATCCCTTCACTCTTCGCATCAGACTCTTGTCTTACTGCCAACCAAGGAACAACCGCCAACATGAACCCTGAGTAGTACGCCACTCTCCACCTCCTTTGCGATAACCTCCTGATGGAACTATGCCCCATGCTGACTATTGCTTCAGAGTTGCACCCTGCCATCTTCGACTAAACCTCATGCGATTTCCTTTTGCTACCGCTGTCGAGATGCGACTCTTTGATATTTTTTGGATCTGACACCAACTAGATACGACTATCTCTTCAAGCTCCTCCTCATCGGAGACTCCGGTGTTGGAAAGTCTTGTCTTCTCCTGCGATTCGCCGATGACACCTACACCGAGTCCTACATCTCTACCATCGGTGTCGATTTCGTGCGTTATTCCCAACCAGCATTTCCACTTACCTGGCCTATTGCCTAACACTTGCTCAGAAAATCCGAACAATAGAGCTCGATGGCAAGACCGTCAAGCTTCAGATCGTATGTAGCACCCATCGCACCGGCTCCTGCCACCTAATAAAATGCTAACCTGTCCTCAAGTGGGATACCGCTGGTCAGGAGCGTTTCCGAACCATCACCTCCTCCTACTACCGTGGTGCCCACGGCATCTGCGTCGTCTACGATGTTACCGACATGGACTCGTTCAACAACGTCAAGCAATGGCTCCAGGAGATTGACCGATATGCCACTGAGGGTGTCAACAAATTGCTGGTCGGCAACAAGAGCGATATGTCAGACAAGAAGGTCGTTGAGTACAGCGTAGCCAAGGTAAGTTTTTTTTTTTAGTTCTGGTACTCTGATAGTCGCAGCCTGGCGGGTCGCCCATCACATGCATCTAAGCGCCTGAACACTCAAATGCCCCTGTCACCATAATTTCACCCTCGGCTGCGACAACGATCCACAGCAACACGATGACTGACATAAACTTGTAGGAATTCGCTGACAGTCTGGGAATTCCTTTCCTTGAGACTTCTGCCAAGAACGCCAGCAACGTCGAGCAGGCTTTCCTGACCATGGCCCGCCAGATCAAGGAGCGCATGGGCACCACAACAGCCAACAACACCAAGCCCAGCGTGCAAGTCGGCCAGGGCCAGGGCGTCGGATCGTCCTCTAACAACAGCTGCTGTTAAATGCATTCACGCTCTCCTTTCTCTTGGCGAAGCAGGATGATGGAGTACGGCCGGGACCACGAACGGCATGCCAGGGACACGATCGGACGAGTTCACTCATGATATTTGCTTTTTCCTCGCTCTCTCCATTTCTGCGCATAGATCAGATCATGACCACTTGGATTGCCTTTCTTTTCCGCAAGTCACGACTTTATTCCTTTACCACCTTGGCATCCGGAACAACGGCTTTTCCCATTGTCTCAACGTCATTCGCGGGCCCCTCCATTGTTATGTCGGCGGTAGAAATGGCCGGGGTGGGGAATCGATAGGCTCTGGGGAGGGAGCATGAGGGGAGACGACAGATATGAAGGCAGATTTTGTTTTTTCCTGGTAGAGCATGGCTTTGGAGGGGTTTACAGGCTGTATTTTCTCTTACTCCCCCTGTGCTGTGTCTGCACTTTTGCGAAATTCAAGTACTGGGGGGCATTTGTTGGCTCTTGTTCTTTTCAACCCGCCAACCAGTCATTCGCTGGGAATCACATTATCTGCGCACCTCGTTTTCCTCTGGCAATTCGCGATCCTGGCCCTCTGTTTCCCCTAACATCTTGACTCCTCAAGAGCTATGGGGGAGAGTTGCGCTACTCATGAATATCTTGCCTGGGTTCTGATATCGATTGTTATGTCGTTTCTTCTATTTTACCATCCTGGTTCGCCTATGGTTTTTTTGTTGTTTTTGGTACTTGAGATCGATTTTGGTATGCGAGAAAGGGTTATTCTTAATAAAGGTGGAATATTCCTTTTTTTTAAATTTGATCCATGATGAACATCGTTGGGGTTCCTCACTCGTATGGTTTCATATCCCAAGTTCTGATGTCGACATCGTGAAATGTTTTCTCAATGAAGAGATATTTCTTGGCCAAATTGAAACCATGGCATAGAGCGAGCCCATGGCTGAGGCTCTGTGGTACATCTCATAAATGTCCATCTGAAGTCCTTGGCCACATTTTTAAACCTCTGGTTACAACACAGCTCATGCATCAGATAACTCAAACACGGCTCTTTCACGCCGGCTTTAACCATTGTGTAGTGTAAACACTTTATGTAAGATACCAAGATAAAGCTCAGCTGCTTAATCTACGCTACACACGCTTCATGCACGAAGATCTTCCTCATCGATGATATACGTCATAGATCAACCACTCTCAGTCTGATGTCATTCTCCAGACACACTTTCAACATAACAATATCATTCACAGGAACTCTCTCTCACCAATATATCTACGCATAATAAAATCTTCATATTCTATACCCATCTCAGTCTTTTACAATCTTTCAAAATGGCCAGCGTCGAAAGTCAAGTGTCAAAGCAGTCCGAAACTCCTCTGCAAAACGAAAATGAGAACGCAGAGCAACTAGCTACCCTTGCAGAAGGCAAAGTCGCCGATGCAGTCAAGGGAGCGAGTAGCAGAGATAAGCCACGCAAGGGTGACATCGAAATTGAGGACTATGCTTCTGATCTCGAAAGGTTCGTCTCAATATAGCCGGTTCAGTTGTACGGAAGCTAACATCGTGTTTAGAAAAAAGACTGAGCAGGCCGAGGCCAGAGAAGAGATCAAGGCACAGAGAGAAGCAGGTGTAGATGTTGATGGTAGTCTTGGACAGGGCAGACGGAGCAACGAGGATAACAGCAGTGTCTGAGTGTGACTATTTCGTACAAAAATCCTTCAATTACCGACGACTTTACGTAAAGATAATCTACAATTGTTATTACATCCCATAACTGCCTAAGTCCTATCCCCAAACCGTACATGGAAAAAGTGTTAACAAACATTACTCTATTCACAATATCGTGACTTCTATCCTTTTCCAGCCTCCTGGCCGTCATCGTAAATCCTCACCCCCAAAATAGCAACAAAATAAAATGCCACATTGGGCGAGATCATAACATCATTACAGCCATCTTTCTCAAATGGCCATGGTTTTTCGTTCTTTTTGGAATTACGACAGGCCGAGGAACTTGAGTGCCTTGTGAGAGTTGCCTTTTCGCCTCTCGGCCTTATCCTCAAGGAGCGGCATAATCCGTCGGTCTTCTTGATCCCAGTCGCTGTCATCAACATACATGGTTAGGATCGATCGAGCATCAATCGCGGAAGGCTTTCGCTTTGAATAGGATCGACTTTGCTTGCTTCTGGAAGACTTTGCTGTCTTGACTGTTTCAGAGATGGAAGGGGCTCGACTCGGAACCGCAGATGACCCTGATACTGCCGCTCCCAAAGACGCCCCAAGTGCTGGAGACATTGGTGGGCTATGAGTCGCTGAGGGCACACGTGGGAAAGGGGAGAAGGTTCCTGTGATAGATGGTGGCTTGGACTTCTTTGGGGACGGCTTCTTAGGAGGGTCGTGAGGAACATAGAAATCAGAAGTCTTAGACAGAATCCTTGAGATGGTCGCAATAAAAGTTGCGATTTCTGCTTCAGTTGCAGTTGACGTGATGAGGAAGTTGGCTTCAGAAACCGTAACGTCATGACCAGAGCCCGAGTTTGGTGGGAAAGTCTTCCCGAAGCGCCCAACAGGTTCTTGTTCTGGGCCGGTGATGGAATTTCCACGTAGATGAGTGAAGGGGATGCTCTTGCTGCTGGCATCAACGATCTGGGCCACCTTCATCAAGTCTACTCCAACAAGCTTTTGAAGAGCCAGCACCGTCGCAAGATGCTCAGGCGGGTATTCAAGAAGAAGATACCTCACCTCTGAGTGAAGGGCAAGATACGTTTCGAGGTGCGGAATAATGAGAGTCGCGAGTAGGAACGAATTCGCAAAAGGGTTGTCCTTGGCCTGGCTGGCCAAAGGCTGGGCCGTATATGCCTGCATGGCATTGGCAAGAAGGTACCTGTCCAGTCTGAGTTTTAAGCAGCACAAGATGAAGCAGAGTCAAATACATACCTGAAGTCCATTCGGCCAGTTCGGCTCATACCATTGCATTTTGTCCCTAGCTTCTCAAGCTGTCCTGTGATGGTGCAAGTATAGTCCCTTTTCACACCTCTTTGGGCTCCAATAGCTAGGATCTGGTCGATTCTATAACAAGATCCACGGCTATTGTTATTCCCAGTCTCCCAAAAGACTGGATTCCACAATCCTTCAAGCTCTGGTAAAAGGGAAAACTGGAACTGCCGGTAGCCTTGAGTTTCTGGGGGGAAGTGTTCCTGGAGGACAGAACGCAGTGAGTTCTGTACAGTGATGGCTGTTTCTCGACCATTAATTCGAAGGTCGTGAAACTTGCTGTCAACATCCGAAACTAGGGGTGGGGGAGTCCGAACTGGTGTTGGGGGTCGTGCAACCTTGAGCTTGGGCGCATTTGGGACAGGCTTCTTGTTCGGCCAGACGGGCTGATTATATGCGAACGGATCATATTCGTCTGAAAGGATAGATTGATCGGTGACAGCTGGCTCCTCGTAGTGACTTTCTGCGCAGCTTATGTCTGTGATAGTGTTGGACTCAGGTGTTCCCGGAACCAGAGCATTGCCCTCGTCTGTTTCGGAAGTAGGTGAATAAATAGCCACGGGAAATTGGCCCATTCTAAGCCCATGAGTGACAGAATTGAGCAAAGGTTCGGTGGCCTCCTCCCTGAAGTGCACCACCAGGTCTTCCATGAAGGGCAGTACTGGTTGAAAGGCTTCCTTTGGTCCAGAAATGTGCTCGGCATCAGTACCTCTATCCACATACGATGCCCGTGCGGGTTTTCGCTTCTTCTCCAAGGGGACCGGAGCTACTTTGATGACTGGGAGGTTGGTTCTCACAATAACAGTTCGGGGACCCTCTATGTAGCTGCGTCTGTTGGAAACGAGCTCCTTGGGGCTTGTGGTTATTGTTTGTGCATGACAGTGGGGTTTCAACAATTCTGGCTCCGGATCACACTCTAGTTGCCGTGCAATTCCTGAAGTAGCTGCAGAAACACAGAGACCCCGATACCTGGGGCTGGCCGGGAAGATTCTGTCCAGAGATTTGACTCGAGGCAGAGTTGGGCTGCGGCCTGGAGACCTCATGTCCACTAATGAAGCTTCCCCGTACACGACATTATCTGTGGACGGGATACTCAAAACGTCAGATCTTGGGCTCAAGCCTTCGAGGGCAGGGGATACAGGGGCAGCCATCAAACCGTAGGCTTCGCCAATACAGCTGGGGGATGCGAGGGAAGCCCTGGGTGAAGGGGATTGGAGATTGGAAATATCGTGATAGATACGACCTGCAGACCGGTCATAATGCCTTGCAGAAAACCGGCAAGCTTGGGGAGAGTAAGAACAGCCCGGAGCTTCATGAACTGCACCTCCAACTTCGTCTTTATTCGCGGCACCAAAAACAAAAAATGGGGCATCATCCCCGAAGTTGTCCTCATAGCCGTAGAGCGGCAAGCTGTTACTTCGCGGACGGGGCGTAAGGGTCAAATCGAGTTCATTGGAGGGTTGAAGTGATGCTGTTTGTCGGTCCAAGGCGTCGGCAGCTCGCATAGCTCGTGTTATGGGATCTTCGAACTCCCGTTCTTGGTCTCCTTTATCCTTCGGTTGATACATGTCCTGCCTTCTCCAGTCTCTAACTGGATTATCCAGGCCCACCACTCCATCCTTAACTAGCTGGTTGAATAGCGACTCGGCACGGCAGTAGTCTCCATCCGTTTCGTAGTCCATAATGGCTCTGATGCAAAGTGTTCGGGCACTCGGGGTACCACCGTTCATAAACACGAGTCGCCTGCCACTTGGGGTTGAGCCATGAAGGAAAGCTTGAGCAGCTTCGTAACGAGCTACTGTGGCCTCGTGGATTTTCTTGACATAAACTCGAACGTCTGAACGGTTTTCTAGATCCCTATTGGAGATATAATTTTGAATGCTGGGAAGTATCAAAATATGTGGTGAAGTTGGAAGCAGTCGTAGCTGTGTTGATATCGTGTCTACATGGCCTTCAAAGGCAACAACGCTCCCAAGGAGCTTGTTGTCGGTAGACATGATGAACACTCGAGGCTCCACTGATTCGGACGATTTCTTAGTAGGGAAAAAAAAGAAATAGTAGACGGGAGAGGTCGAATTAAAGTCAGGGATTGTGCTGATGGAATGCTTGGTCCGTTCGAGGGTTGGTGAAAGGGAGCAGCCGAGAAACTTTTGGTATGAAACACGCTCAATTACACATAAGAGGCTCTATCCGATGATTAATGAGGTCAACATCGGAATGGATAAGGAAATGATCTTACAAGGGTGTTTCTCAAGTTGAATGATTAAATGCGCTCAGATATGAGACGTGATGAATGTAATTAAAGATCCCGGCCTGGGGAGGAGAGAGGGTGAAGAAAAGAATGCTCATTCACAAAGGGCAAGGAAGAGAAGCAACAGTTTTGAGGCAACTGCCATCGGGATGTAAACTAGACAGAACGACCTGAGAGTTGGAGGCAACTACGACTAATATCTATTTCAAGGCAGGTGCAGGTGGTGCATGCTCTATAGAAGCTGCAGGTCAGGTCGTCAGTTCTTCTCCACTGTCAACGGATGCCGACTCCTCTATCCGTAATTCCACTTCAACTCGTTCATCAGTCTCCATACTAGGCCCAGGATTTCAGGTTGTTGCGGAACCCTGCAAGAATCGGGCTACCGCAGCAAAAAGCAAGCCACTCTAGCGGTTTATTGAGAATCTGTTGGGTCTCCATACATCCACGAAGCCGTCACTGCAGGGTTTCTTTTGGGCTTGTTTAGCCTCCTGAGCTGGAGCCAAACAGAACAATGCCGATATGAACTGGATGGGAGGTCCAAGCTTCGATGTCGATATCAATGTCCATTTCCGTGCTATTTGAGTGCCTATCCTATCCCAGCCGGCTGGGTTATCACTGACTGGGACTGGGACTGGGACTGGGAATGGGCTGCTCGCAACTTGGAACCAAGCTACCGGGCGCCTGCAGTAAATCTTCCTTACCTCCAACGCATTTGCCAAGTATGCAGTGAGAGCACTCGGTACACGTAGCACAAGCACTAACACCAATTGCAATACACAAGGTAGCGAGGTCCTTCGTGTCGTGCGTCTGGGGGCAGAGAAACTGTTTGCTCAAATTACAGGGATTGACAACACACATGTCCCATGTTCCATGTTGCAGCTCACGGCCCAGCCCCACAATGCAAGGGCTTCCGTCAAGGATATTCCATGATCCAGGATCTGGTCAAGGCTCAGCTGAGACGCATTATCCCTTTATGATGTCTTCAACCCAAGCATGGATTTCGGTCGCGATTCAGTCATGCACAATAGAGCTGGCCCTTCTACGGAGTATAATGCATCATATCGCCGACAGCCATTGTCATCTATTCGGTTGCTATTACCCGATTCCTCTTAAGATTCAAGCCCCAAAAAGAAACACTGAGCTAAAACATGAAACACAGAAACCGGAAATAGCTGTCGCACGTTCTAGCCTCTCATGTTTTACTGATCACCCCATTTTCGGCTTCCACGCAAAACTCCCAAGCCAGTCGGTTTAAACTGGCCTTTGACTGTGGCTACACACGATACAGAGCGAGGAGGTTACCAGCTCGAATCATATTTGACAAGTGTTTCACAGTAAGCGGAATCATTACAATGTTTGCCATGCGTCAATTACCACAAGGGCTTCGGCTCTAACTTGAACTAATCAATGTAAAAGGGAAAATGCAACGTAAGGAAATAGTGCTCAAGCCTTGTGGATAGCTTCTAGCATTGTGGACCATTCAATACACCGTCGATCTCCCCCACGTCAATCAACGGGTTTCAAATTCTATTTTGACCATCATCTCCCGAAAATCCTAAAAAGTCAAATGGCGATCGGTGGCCCAAACATACTCACAATGCTGATCAGCATGCAAATTGGGGCGGTTAAGCTTCCAATTTAGGGTCGGTAATTACCTCATTTACCATATAGGCATATACAGGTGATGCTCAGCGCAATGCGCGGTATCTTAATACAAGACGTAGTAGGGAACCGCAACTATCTAACAGACTTTTAGCGTCGTGGTGATGTCTGAATCAGTCATATGTCTCGCGATCTCACTAGATCCTTTCGACCAGGGTAGCATTGACATCTCCCCGAGACGCTTCGCACCGCGCGGCTATTTGACCCCCCGCTTACTGTTTTGCTTGCTAGTGTGACTTATCAAGTCCTAGAAAGACAAAGGAAACGACTTCGGAACCACTTGATGATAGTTTTGGAGGCAGCAATACTAGTTACTGATCCTCCTTGGACCATCCAGGACTGGACCGAGCAACGATCGTTTCGTGACTGTCTGAGGAAGGGTTGGGAGTATGAGCCCGTCTTGCAGCAGCACCTTGCGATCCTGCAAAAGCCAAGCATACTGCGAACTGGTGCTGCTCATGCAGTACACGATGGTAGAGAGCAATGGGTTCCGACTGTTTGGACTAGGGCCTGCATGTCTTACCAGATCGAAGTTTGGCAGACATCGTCATAATGCGTGTCGTGGTTGTGGCTTATGGCTATCGTTTCAATTCAGCATACTAACTTTTCTCATTTACGACAAATCTGTTCAGCAACAACATGGCTTATTCTCACTTTGATAATGATCACTCACAAATGACGACGATGCGGGTGAAAAGGGGACGCCTTTCCCTTTTCCCCGAAAAAACATAACACAATATGTTTTTTATGAATTCTGTGAACTAACATGGATACTCGGCATGACGACAGGTCCACTTTCAGGACACGATTGTCACTAAACAGGGTCCAGGATACTTACGAGGCGGAGAGTGAACGGCCTACTCCATACGCAAAGTTAACAAATTTGCAATCTTGGAGAATGGCCAGGGTATCTGTATATGTCACGTTCATGAGCAAGGGGCCCAGTCTTGGCCGATAGAGATCGGGCGCATTGGATTTACAATGCATGAAGGAAACTGGCTTTCGGTACAGAGTACTGTACGGATCAGATCAGCTGGAATGGTATGGTGACATTGAAGATCTGGAAAGGATCTTCATTGACCAACTAAGAGCCATTATTGTTGACAATCATCGGGCTTGGGGCTTGTGGTAAACTTTCAAGTTAAAGTTACTCGGGTAAGCCACGAGAACTTCGAAGCTCAAAACGGGATCCAAGGTTGTTCAATGAACTGTGCAACTTCACCGTTTCACAGGACGAAACTTTGAGTTCATGTTTGGCAACAACCCCCAACACCAGGGTTGAGTGCATCAGTGAGTGCTTAATACACCCGTCGTTGCTCTGTGTTACGTTTGAACAAAACAGCATCAATGCGTAAGGGAGGTGTTCTATCTTGCTGTTTTCAGCTGTACCAGCGATTTGTGCGTTTAAGCAAAGCTCTGTTCGCATCTCCCCTACAGAATAGACCCTGCAACGCCGGCAGACAATTGCTAGAAGGCAAACTATCAGCGCTGTTCGTTATGGCCAGCGCTGTGCGGCTGAATCAAAAGCAAGCACCGCGGACAATTAAAACGTGACGAGTATGTGATGCGCTGGGGATCAGATCCTATCATTTATGATAACAGATATTATCACTTGTCATGTCCCTGTTACCTGGGAATACAATTCCTTTTTCTTGACAGATCGTTGTATCTCAGTTCAAGGAACTGGACCAACACGTCAGAGCCATATGAGACATATTCCTCTGTGGTGTAGCCATGGTGCTTCTGGTTGGCCATCGGCATTGAGCCTTGTAAATGAATACAAGGCGGCATACAAGGTTACTTTAGTGTTTGTCTCTGCACATGGAAAAGGAGAAGGTGCCGTCAATACAGTTCACTGTCTTACAGCACTTGCACACGGCGTCTAAGACACGATCCAGGCTGTCGTGGCTCGGAACGGCGAGTTGAGACCTGTAGTTACACGGCTCGAATGCGGCTTTCCGCCGTATGATCCGCAGACGAAGTCGAGCTGAAATTTTGTGGTACGTTGCGTAACTCATGGTAAGTGTTTCAGGGGCTTGAGGAACATCAGGGTACCGTGAGAAAGACGGTCAAAGCCCAACTATTCTGAAAGGTGGGAGATTCATGTTAGTGTTGCTATTTTTTGGAGGTGGTCTAGTCGTCCATGAGTTCTGCGAGCTCAGCTTCTTCCTCGGCCGTCAATACATTGCCACCCTTTTCTTCTTCTTCCTTTTTGGATTCCCCAGCCTTCTGGATCTTGACAACGACCTCGTCAAGCTCGGACTTTCCGAGCGGCCATGTGCGGACAGTACCGTCGATACCAACACTGCAGACCTTGCGAGGGGTACCGTCGGTGTCCTGGAGCAGAACGAGGTCGGTGACTTCTTCGTAATGACCTACCAATGTACAGTACAGTTTACCAGATGAGCGATCCCAAACCTTGACATTCTCATCGCGGCCTGCTGTGATGACCCATTGGTCTGTTACGAGAACACCTCGTACATAGTCCCCGTGTGTGAGCGTGTCATCAGCGACAAAGTTCCTTGAGCGCGCCAGGCATTTTGCAGTTCCGTCAGCACTGGCAGTCCAGAGATCTGCATCCTCACTCATTTGGTCAAAGACAAGTCGGTAGACGCTGGTCTCGTGTTCCTGGATGGTAAGTCGCTCAGCATCGGGGCGGTCGGAGAAAGATTCGGGCAGCTGCTCGTAACTGTCCAGGGTGACTTTCCACCGTCGGATGTGCGGGTCGCTGCCTGCACTGGCAAATACGACAGTGGCAGGATCGCTGAGTACAGGATCGATGGCAAGGTGCTGGACGGCAAGCATTGTCGTGGTGGGATCTTGCAGGGTATGGAGTCGTTTGCCTGACTCTACGTCCCAGACGAAAATCTTCTTGTCGGCACCTCCGCTGATGAGAATGTGCTGGCCTGAGACTGTAGCACAGGTGACGGTCTTGACAAAGTCGGTATGGCCGCTGAACTTGCGGCCAGGTTTGGCGGTCTCAATGTCCCATGACCAGATGTCCTTGTCCCACGAACCTGCAAAAACCGTCTTGTTATCTTGACCTCCTGTTGCAAGGCAAGTTACGGGAGCCTTTGGTCCACGGTAAGTCGTTTTGGTCTCCGAGGTCTATAAATGGTAAGTATATGTAGTCTTTTTAGGGGATCCAGACATACCTCGAGGTTGATTCGGCGAACAGCGCCAGCAGACTCAGCGGTGAACACAGACGTGAGAGGTGCAGTAGGGTCTGGGATAGCTGCAAGAATCTTGGACTTCATAATTATAGGATCACCATTTTTGTTGCTTGCCTTGGCTGCCTTGCGTTGCCGCGAAACTTGCACAGCACTGTAGGTTTGGTTAGCTATAGCTTTGTAATAGGACATAAGGTTGTTACATACTCTGTCTCGAAGAAATGATCACGGTCTGTAGATTGCATTTCGATGATCAAGATTTATACGTATTATAGCAACAGGTTTTGATACCGGAACGCAGTATTAGCCCGAGTGGTAGATGCTGTGCTTGTCGTGAGTCTAACTCGTGATATCTGTTGATCTAGGTTAGGTAGGGTAGGCAGCCATAAAAGAGTTGGACATCTTTAGGTGGGTGGGAGTTGAATTTCAGTGGAGCTATCCCCTGTAACATGTAACGGCGCGGGGTCTTTCCGCGACTTTAATTGCGACGCGCTCAAACGCGTCTCCTGAGAAACGCCTGTCCCACTTCTAAGCCAACCATCACCCATCATCGCCCTTTTTTATGATCATAGCAAATATTCCATTGCCCGTTGATTTGAACTACTAGAACAGCATCACATCGACGACCATGGACTCGACAATTGTCTCTAAACCACGGCCTCGACCCGCCCATACACAAGGAACTACCCGCTGTGCCTACACTCCCGATGGAAGTCGTCTCGTTACAGTCGGCTCCAACAACACGATTCGTCTCTACAAGACAGGGTCTGATGGAGAACCGATCAATATCGATGATTGCCAGGAACAGAACATGGCTGTTGCCTCTGGAGACGAATTCTTTGTTGTTGGATCCGAGGACGGCACCGTCAGTTTATACTCCCTCGAGACAAACACCTTTGAGCGCTTCCTCACTCGAACTGTACTGCCGATTCGCGATGTTGCACTGACAGCTGATCGCCAATGGTGCGCTGTGGCAAGTGATGAGTTGAGCGTCAAGATTGTGAACACAAGGGATATCACAAAGGTCAAGCACCTTCGAGAGCATGCCCGGGCTGTACGAAATGTTAGCTTCGACCCGCAAGGGCGATTGGTTGCCCTTTCTGGCACCGATGGAATTGTTTACGTATATTCTCTCACAGCCGAAGAGCCAGAGCTGATTCGAAAGGTGGACGGTATCATTGGAGCTATCGACGGAGAAAGCGAGACCTCAACGCGCGTTGCATGGCATCCAGACGGTAGAGCATTTGCCGTACCGACACCCGTTCGAGACATCCAGATCATCTCCAAGAATGACTGGGAAAAACAAAGAACTTTTGCCAACGGGCATTTGGCTGATATCACTGCCATCGCCTGGTCGCCCAATGGTGCCTTGTTGGCGTCAGCGAGCAAAGATGGAAAGGTCCTCATCTGGGAAACCAAGACACAGTCCGTCATTGCAAGATACGACTACTCCAATGTCATTGACATTGTGTGGCACCCCACCAAGAACATTCTCTCCTTCACAACCACTGATGGTGAAGTCTACATCTACCCAGACTTCCTAACAGACCAGTTCTCGCCTCTGTTAAAACTGGCCACACAACCTGCTCCCTTCATCCACGACCCCCTTGCCGAGTTATCTACTAATCGAAGACCGCCTCCAGTCAACGGTCAGAAGCAACAAGGCCTGCCAACGAGACCCCGAAGGGAGTCACTTGGAAGTCTCGACTCATTTCTCGAAGGCGGAGATGGATATGGTGATGATGACTTCGTGGAGGACGATGACGGTGCTGGATACACTGTTGGGCAAGGCCAGAAACGGGCTCGGGACGGTGATGATGGTTATGGTACCTCAAACAAGCGTCGCCATATGCTTGAGCCGCAATACCATGAAGCATTTCAACCAGGAGCGACTCCCTGGCGAGGGAACCGCAAGTACCTTTGTCTGAACCTGATTGGTTTTGTCTGGACAGTCGATCAGGACTCACACCACACTGTTACAGTTGAGTTCTATGATCATGAACTCCATCGAGACTTTCACTTTAGCGATACCTTCCTCTACGACAAGGCTTGCCTGACTGAGCATGGCACACTCTTTTCATGCCCACCCAAAGATGATGCCCCTGCAGTCATATTCTATCGACCACACGAGACATGGACACAACGGTATGACTGGCGCATTGAATTACCCAAGGAAGAAGCTGTGACGGCCATGTCTTTGAGTGAGTCTTTTATTACAGTCACAACTAGTGCCAACTATGTACGAGTATACACCCTATTCGGCATGCCATATCGCGTATATCGACCCAAGAGCACACCGATGGTGACATGCGCAAGCTGGAGGGACTACGTATTGACAATGGGTAATGGACCCATGGGCGCAGATGGTAACACTCGCCTTCTGTACACCATTGAGAATGTCAAGAGAGATGAGATTTGCCAGAATGAGGATACAGTAGCACTTCCCGAGGGCGCCACACTGAAGAGCGTCTTCTTCTCAGACAATGGTGTAAGTTTTCATAGGACTGATTATAAGGAACCGACTGACCTACGATCTAGGACCCCTGTATCTACGACTCAACAGGCACTCTACTTACACTTCTTCACTGGCGACAGCCTTCAAGGGCATCATGGGTACCTCTTCTAGACACCAAATTGCTGGACCGTCTAGCATCAGGTCGCAAGAACGAGTCCTACTTCCCGATTGCAGTGGCCGATAACAAGTTCCACTGCATCATCCTCAAGGGTGGTGACCAGTACCCCTATTTCCCTCGTCCGCTTCTGTCTGAGTTCGAGTTCTCCATCCCTATATCATCAGCACCTAAAACCTCGAAACGCAAAGCCCGAGAAGGATCTGAGGATCTTGACATGGTTGATGGCGATGAAGATAAGGATGAAGAAGATGACGGTTCTTCTGAAACTCGCAAGCTCGAGCAGCAGTTCATGCTTCATAACCTGAAGGCAGCCCAGCTCCGAGATCTCGTGGAGGCTACATCAGGCAGTCACACACAACGCTCGCAGCTCTCGCGCCTTGAACTTGAGATCGACAAGACTCTTCTGCAACTCTTAGCGGTTGAGTGTCGTGAAGGTGAAGAGCGAGGCATGCGGGCGCTGGAGATGGTACAGCTCATGCGGGATCGCACAGGCCGCATGATGGAGGCTGCTGGTAGAGTGGCAGAGAGATATGGAAGGACGATCTTGGGAGAAAAGATTCGTGAGGTTGGTGAGAAACGGATTGAGGGACTGGAAGATGATGACTTTCCATAATATCAAAGGTGACTATGGCTGATGTCGTGATGTGGATTTGGATTATGTATAGCATTGGAGGAGCATAGGATCTTGTCGTTCGGGCTCGAACATGACAGATAATGAATATCATATATCAAGGAAGACCAATCGTCTCTTCATTTCAAGCTCTGTGGTTGCTATCGCCATGGAATCACGGTTTTGACATGAAGTGAGTGGTGGCCTCCTGTACCTTCCATGACAACTGTTAGGAAGCAGACTCATCACGATATTCGAAGTCTCGAGAAGACACTGCACTGCTACTAAAAATTGTTGCCGACTCGGATTCTGGACACAGCTGATATGCCTACATAAACCCAGGAGAGGCAAGAAAACTTGGACCAATCCTAAGTGATGGGAAGACTTGGGTAAGTTTAGTATATCTTGATAGGCATTTAGACCAGTCAGCTTAACGTCAGAAGTTCCCTTGCTCCCCGGGGACAGCAGATACACTTCTCACACCCATTGCAACTATGGCGAGTCATGATAGCTTCGATATATATAGGAACTAGAACTACTAAGTGCTTCGACATCACTACTGATCAGACTTCCTCTAACACCTGTGTATCTCTATGACTTGAATTCACACCAGGCTAGTGTCTCAAAATACTTACGAAATAGTCAACTGATCCTGTGCCCAAAAGGAGTTAATACTCAGGGGCTGACAGTTGCTGCCAATGCATGGATGTAGCATGTCGAGTATTTCTAAGCGTATCAAAATTTTGCTCTCCCCTTGTGGAAATGCGACGGATGCTGTACCCGCGGGAGTCGATGTCGATCATGATACCCTGAAAGTTTTGGCTTTTTTTTTTTTTCTCTCCCGTCAGCAAGCAACGTTGAACTGTCGGAGATACAGTATATGCAACGTATGTCAGGCGTGGCTTCGCACCGGTCCGACCGAAAGAGAAGGAATTCCAAAAGAAGGAATTAACCGTGAACAGAGATTTTTTTGTTGGCAAGGCGTCATGGATAGAGTAACATCGTTAGTGTGCACGGGTTCAGTGTCAAACGATAGTGTCTTGGTTTTTGATGAACAAGGCAATGTAGCAAAATCAACTGCCGAAGACCCAGCAAAGCTACGTAGCTTTTTACTAGCATGTGAGTCGAAAACAAGTTGATTCCCTGAACAAATTCTGAGAAACGGCCCAAAGGTCGGAGATAGCAAGCGTCAGCGGCTTTTCGGCCGGATGCGCCCATCCCAAAAAGGTCGAGTTGATGCCGACAGACAGGGTAAGATTTCGGAATACGGCCCATATCAGCACAAGTTTGAAGTGAAAGCGGAGTGGCTCAGGTACGGGGTGAATATGAAGTGCCATAATAAAGCCTGCCGTCGGAAGAACCGATAATGTCCCTTGGAGCGTTCTCGAACATTTCGATAACCACAGAACCTGTTAGCGCTCCTGCGGTTTCTGTCGTGCATACACGGCCAACTTCAAGTTGGTCTGACGTGTGCTGCCCTGTCATCCATGTCCTCGGGTTTTGAACATGAGCCGAAATGCATCCCTGTTTCAGCCCGTTCCCCTTTTATTATCGTCCCCTTTCGGACAGAGCGCCATAGGCATGTCCAACACCCGACGACAAGAGTCTAACAAGTATATTACAAGATAGATAAGCAGTCATGATTTCATGCGTAATCTGGGAAAACGTTAACCGTGTCCTAAATCGCCAATGCCTAGCTAGATGCCACTAGTCAGTCATCATAGATTGTAGCCCGATATGCTGGGATCTTGCATCAGGGGACGGGACGATCTGGTCGTGCAAACTGGGGAAGTGATGGACGCTTTGCTTTTTGTACTGGGCCTGAGACGCAGAGATGATGAGCACAGTCCGACAGAAGGACAAACTGTTCTACGGTTGCGAGAGAACCACGTAGTATGGGGACAATGCTATGCTGAAGATCCTGCATTCTCATTAGTTCAAAATGTCTCATCGAATAGCACTATATGCTTTTGTGAGAGCAACTGACAGAAGATTCAGTGCATGTGGCCAGCGTAGTTCCCGTGCCCCAATATCTATCAAGAATAGAACTGCATTTCGATCCTTCAACTGAGTAATTGCAACTGTACTACGTACGTAGTCTGTCGGTTCCGAGCTCTGCCTGAACAGATCATGAGAGACCGAACATTATCGGGTTGTCGTTGAAGTCGGCCCTATGACAACTCCTTACAGTAGAAGCCTTATGAGCTCCTCCACTAACACAGGGGACACGCATTCTAAAAATGCTGTTAAAGGACCCAATTCATCGGTCCGAGGCTTGGCATCCCACTCTTTTCGGGATGGTGGTCTGTGGTGAGTTTTTTTGGGTTCACTGGTTGATTGGCTGAAGCTGGTGGCGAACCGGCGTCAAATCTTAAATTGTCTGAAGCCAGGTTCGAGCCGTGGTTTGCTCGCCGTGGGGCTTGTGGCTCTGAGATGGAGGTCTTGAATGCAGTGGTGTTGCCATTTGGTACACTTTACCTAAGTTGCGCTGGGCCTGTTGTGGAACGCTACCACGATTATCCAAAATCTGTATTATTGAAAATTTGAAAATGGACAGGGTGACGTTGTTGAGTTGTTGGTTCTTCAAAATTGCTAATGTCATGAAGCTCAACATTGAAGCAGATGCAGAGGTTGAGACCCGTACTGGCATTGATTGGTTGTTGATATCAGAACATATTGTCAAGTCGCAAGTCGGGGGCGTGTACAGTTTACATGAGTCAAGAGCTTGTGACTTTCAACTCAATAGCTGCCTGCAGCGGACCCTGTAGATTGTTAACCTTTGGAAATAAGGTCAAATTGCTGTAAATCCAACACGGTCAGAGACAAATGATCTTCGTACACGAAACGGGGATAAACAGCCCATCAAAGCTTGATCTTTACTGGCAAACACAGAATATTTGGACCCCTATACTCAAGACACCAGCCGGAGTTGGAGTTCACAGGTTCGGTTTCCCTTTGAAGCTGAAAATTCTTCATTCCGTAGTTGTCACTGGCTCTCGCTATCACCGGAGCTAAAGATCATGGGCCTGAGACGGGAATGTTTTCGGGAGTGAACAGCATACTGTATGTAGTAAGTATTGAATAAGGACGGGTCATCATCATCTCACAAAGCGCCAGCTCGGTTATGTTCAAAAAATTGATGATGCTACATGCCTGTTGCGGGGAAAGCTGATGCATTGACGGCATTTGTTCAAAAGCCTGTCGATGATATTCGCAAAGACCCATGTGACCCATCAGAAAACAAACTTAAATGCCAACCTGTTGGATCTGTGGAGCTGTTACACGAAGAACTGATTGAATCGGGATGATTTAGAACACGGTATAAATAATTGCGATATGCTTAGGGTGCTGCTGGTGTTTGCCCATGCTTAGCAAATTGTGGAACGTTGGTGAGCCTATTCTAAGAAGAGAGGATTAAATTCCACTTATCAGGCGTCATTCTGAGAACACTCAAGGAACCTCGAGAGAACATGCGAAAATTTTTTGAATGCCCGTTTTAGAATCAAGCTTAGAACCCGTCAAACGACAAGGTTCCAGGTTCCAGACGCTGTGGGCAACGGCCGGTCTCTGTCGGCCGTTGACAGAGAACGTGGTAGTTTGCTTTTTGGATCCCGCTTTGATCCCCTGGCTTGTACTGTAGTTTTTTTTTTTTCGTCTGGTCCTTGCTTGAATATTAGCTAGGGGAAGTTGTCCGAGATGCAGCCATAGATTTGGTTGTTGAGACCAACAAACGCTATCGCCAAGGTTCGACTAGCGGAGAGAGCTAAGGCCCTTGATCACAGTTGAAGTGGCTCGCGGATCGTCATAACTTGGACAAGCTGTCTGCAGGGTTAGTTTCTCCAGGTAGCTTCTGACTCTGCGGCCTTGAATCAGTCCTGAACGCCTCTCCTTAAAGAGTCGGGTCGAATATTGGAGGCTGAACCAGTATCTGCAAACTTTGCATGTTTCATTGCGGTTGATGAGTGGAAGTGGAGATGTTAGCTCATGCTCTCGTCTTTGAATGGACATGAAGGTTGAGCTGATGTTAGCGTTAACAAGCAACCAAGTACCTTACAACGGGAAGGAAGCACGGGGCACGGCCGCACGGGCGACGGGCGACGGGCCACGGAGGAGAAGCCGGACCACGGGCAGGAAAGCACGGAGCACACAGAGGCCTTGCATCTGATAGGTTGGGGGGACCTTTGGGAGAGAAAGTGCACCTGTCTCCTGCCCAGCTAGGCAATCAGAGGTACTGTTTGAAGGACTTTCACTGAAGTCAGTGTTTAGCACCTTCCAATGACAAAGCCAAGAGGAACAAAAGAACCTCACATAGCCTGGCGAAAGGGAAGGAGCATAATACCTACTTACCTACCTACCTAGTAATCTCGAATGAAGGACGAGAATCATGTGGCCACATCTAACAGCACCTGTCTGTGCCTGCATTAAGGCCAAAGTCAAATCAAAGCAAAGCAAAACAAAGCACACCACCAAGATATTCCATTCATAGAGGCTAGGTATTCATCAGAGAGGCTCTAATACATACAACATGCACAATTACTTGAACCCCTTTCATTCGTTCAATCACCAACTCAAACTCTTCGGTTACCATTTGCGGAAACTGTGCCCAGCTGGACAAGGGTCGACCACCAGGGAGACTTGTTGAGCCAGGGTCATCCGGGCCGTCCATGTTGATTCAGATCCATTCCCCATTTACCCAACTGGTTCACTGCTAGAACCCGCCCGCCATCTCGTCTCCTTCGATGCACTATCTCGCGATCCTGGAGAGGACTTCTATCAAGTGCTGCAACATCACGCTCACCGTGGTACCATATGCGGAACCCTGCCATGCTTAAGAACTAGCAGAGGGTCCGAGCAAAGATTGACCTGAGATGATGATACTCGTTATTGCTTCTTGTATCCCGTAATTACGGGATTATGATGAAGACTGGCGGTTCGTTACACCCAGGGAAGAGTATTCTGTATACCCAATGACGATTGATATCTTCCACATGTTGGTATTGGTTCATGACATGGGCAACGATCATGCACCACCTTTCCGATTTCGCAACGCGGCTTTGCTTCCGACTAAATGATCGACCCTCAGAGACCCATCATATGCAGCAACGTTGAGGCTTTTCCTATGGTTTTTGACCACGAGGCTCTCGGATCCAGGCACGGACGAAGGAAAATCTTTTGAGGTTTTGATGGGGATGATCAATATAGTACCCAGTCACGAGCCACGCCTTATAATATTCTTCAACATTTCCACACGCACACTCACTGCATCCACTGGTGTATCTACCGATACAGAAAAAAATGGTCTAGGCCATTATTGACTGCTGCAACATACCTGGATTTCCTCTTTCTTCTTTCTTTTCTGGTATTGTCGATGCCTCTTGAGACACCCTCTTCGGGTCATCGAGGCTGGGCGCTACCTATCGCACTTTGCCTCCCGGCGTTTCCAGACGCCAGGCTGCCACACCTTGTATGAGAGGAGCGGCATGGCGTCGTGGAAAGGATGTTGAATGTTCCGGGCCCTTCTTCATGTAAGCTTCTTCTTACCACCTCCGGTACCGTTTGGAGCAACTTTCTCTGACGGGTTCTTTATCCCAGATCTGTCGCTGAAGCCGCCACTAGATTTCGGGGACTGTGCAAGCGGGTGCTGATCTTGGCGGCGCTATACCAGCTTCTACCATTGTTCCATCCGCTAGCCATGTCAAAGTCGTGGTTGTTGTACCGAGACGATTGATGAGTTCCTTCAGCCTGGGCTCTGGAACTTCATTCCAATGATGTGACCATGATGGATTATGCCATTACTTGGGACAGTGGTCCAGAACCACGGATTGCTGCATTTGGCAGAAGTGAGACATCTGTCTTTCAGCTTGTCACTGCATTAAAATTTGTTCCAAACGGCGATAGCATTAGAAACCAAGCTGCCGTACTTTGCAAAGTCCGTTCCTGGGCGTGGGATATCTGGAGTAAGTAAGGGTCTGAAGGAAAGGGTGCAACAATCGATGCACGCTCATGCGGGTGAGGGGGTGTTTAGAAGGTCAGAGGCTGGAGTTGGTGTGGGTGGGCTTCTCTTGGAGACTCAACTCATTGCTTTCGATTGGATCTCAGCTGGGCTAGCCTGCTCTCCTCCGTGGGTAGCCATGAGTGTCATCCCCATCCCCATCCTATCTCCATGGACTCCTTGCTAGCCATGCCCCCAAATTTCCAACCCCGGCGCATGGATCCAGTTCATATTGATCGCATCGGATTCCTTGCAGTTCCAGAAAAAGAAATCAGTCCTGCCAGCAGCTGGCTGGGCTTCTTTCTCTCCTCTCCTCCTGTCTTTCTTTCTGTCTTTTTCGAGACCTTCTATCAACAGATCAACAGTTCCTTGCAACTTTCCTATCCTTGCAGATAACCATTCATTCGGGTTTAGCTAGAGCGTCTTTGCTCCCTCCCTCTTGTGCAACCCACCACTTTCACTACCTACCAGCAGGTACATTCCCGCCTGTTCTTTCACAGTGCACAGAAGCTGTTTTCTGGCGCTCAGCCCTTTATCTACTTCGACCGCCTCTCGCCAATCTTTTTTTCGACCCTGTCCTGAACTGAAAGCTCTCCCCGCTAGTTCCACGTAGGTGTCATTGCTAGTAGCAGCCCTGACGATTCGTCAGTTGTGCATTACTGGACGGGACAGCTTCGACTCCGGGGTTAAACCAAACCTGACTAAGACTTCTTCATCAAGACAGCCAAAACGTTTGATCATCGCGGCATCGCCGAGCTGTATCGAACGCCATCAAGGATCTGCCCAGTGTTTCGTCTATCTTTACGTCCCTGCGGTGGTTTTACCCTTTTGCCCGAGCAACCTATCATCTGGCAGAGGTGCCAAGATAGACTCAGCGACAAATCTCGCCTCCCCCCCCGCCTTCTAGAAGGTGGACGAGAGCCTTGAAAAGGCCCCTATGCGAGGCTGATCGGCAGCAACTATCCTAACCAGGGTGTCACCTAAAACCAACACTAACCTTAGTGACTGACCCCCCCCCTAAAGTACTTGGCTTGGGGTTTGAGAGCTTGTGGTCTTGTCTTGGCCAGTCTAATTCAACCAACGACCAAGAAGAACCTGGCGGGCCCAGCTGCAAATCGCCGTTCTTGTCTGGGCTATTACCACAACCCATTCTGTTGTTCGTTCGCAAACCAGCCTTCTCCTGTCACCATTCTCTTTTCCAAGCGAGACCTGCGCATTTCGCCTACCAAAGCCGGGAAGCGCTTGAACAGACTTGAGCTGAGTTGAGCTGCGCTGCGCGACATCAAACCACTGACTCGTTTCTGCGCCCTGAGAATGAGGTAAGCTTTTTAAAGACTTCACTCTGCACAGTCCATCCCGCACCCATTGATCGCATTGTATCGCATCACGTCGCAAGTGCCTGTCTCATGCACAGTATGGTACATACATATCTCTTTCAAGACCGGCTCCGGTCCCGACTCCGCTACCACTATTCATCGCCTCCTCCCCCGTTGTCTCTCGGCTTGTGATCCACAGTCTCGCATCCGCGATACCGTCTCTGTCTCCGGTTTCTCTTCCCTTTACAAAGCTTTACCTCACCTCACCTCACCTCACCTTACTCTTTTACTTTCCTTTCCTGCGTTGTCGTCTCAAAGTTTAATCGCTACACACCCTCATTTCTTCACACCCCCATCGGCTGGCCTTGTGTTCACCCTCCTACCTACTCTACTTTCCTTGTCTACCTACATCTACCTTATGTACTCCATCTTTTAACCACCCCGTTTCCTTCCGCCCTCGCTTGTCGTTCGCTTCTCCTTGCATCTTCTGTTTCTTCAAGAGATAGCAAGCACTGTCGACCCTGATCCCGGCTCGTCTGTACATACATGACCCTTCTTGTCGACTAATCATCATGGCTACAGCGCACATGGCCGTCAGGACTGAGACCTTCCCACATTCGAATCCAATCCCCCATAGCGAGTCAATGGGTGCTCGCATTATTCCTATACCAACTCCCACGATCAAGATGTCTCCTCCAAGCAACGGCGATCCCATGGAGATCACATCACCTGCACCATCTTCCACTGGCAACAACAACTCCGATTCCGATGCCAACGGCAAATCCAACGATCGACCCAAAAACTCTCCCGCTCCCGATCCCAACAATGTTACCAACAATAATGCCAATAATTCCAATAGCATGCCTGCGCCTCCGCCGGCTGCTGCTGCTGTACACCAGCCCAAAATCGTACAGACGGCCTTTATTCATAAGCTCTACAAGTGAGACTGCGCCGCCAAGCTTTTCACGATGGCTTGCTAACGTAGCGACAGCATGCTGGAAGATCCCAACATCCAACACTTGATCTCATGGTCTGCGAGCGCTGAGAGCTTCGTCATGTCGCCCTCAGCCGACTTCTCAAAAGTTCTCTCGTGCGTCCAACACATCCCTAAGCTGGCTACTTGACACTTGACTAATGCCCTTCTAGTCAATATTTCAAACATACCAATATTTCATCGTTCGTGAGACAGCTGAACATGTACGGTTTTCACAAGGGTGAGTACTAGAGCATACAAGGCTTGCGAGTGATCGCATTGGCTAATTTTGCGCAAAGAACGTGATGTTTTTCACACTGGAAACCCTGATACAACACTCTGGGAATTCAAGCATGGCAACGGCAACTTCAAGCGTGGCGACCTGGTAGGTCTACGTGAGATTAAGCGCCGAGCCAGTCGACATGCTCTGGTGCACCGCGAGAGCAATTATACCAAACCCGCAGCATCCCAGCCAGGCACTCCAGCCGAGCCGGTACCTATCCCGCCAGACAGCGCCGATGCTCGGCTACTCAATATTGAGCATACGCTCTTCGACTTGAGTAATCGCCTGCAGAGGAGCGAAGAGGCAGCTCATTATATGCATGTCAAAAGCCAAGCCGCAATGGACACTGTGAATCGACTTCTTCATTTCAACCAGGAGCTTTCAAGAACTATGTTGTCTCTTGTTCCGGCTGAGAGTCCCCTCTCTCGTGAAGGTGTGTATTGCTATACGAAAGCGCGAACGATAGCTAACGTTGACTTTAGTCATTGCTCTCCAAGGCGAAATGCAAAGGCAGGCCGAAGTACTTCGGACGCTCGACGAACCACCGCAGGAGGCACCTTATACTGGTCGACAACAGTACTTTGCGAATGTCGAGAACGCCCCAGTATCACCCAGACAGCTTGCCCAGGACGACCAGAGACGAGGCCCTGTTCTAGGCGCACCCCCCGCACGCGGCCAGAACTTTTATAAACCACCAGTTCCTTCCAACCTATCCAGCAGCACTCGTAGGCCATATGGATCCATCAGTGGAAGCAGTACTACACAGTCGTCCCCGTTACGTACAGGACCGCCCCCGCCTCCGCCTGCTCCCCATCCTCTGTCCAATGTTGAGACTGTTCCTGGCCCCGGCAGTCTAGCCCGTCGTCACACTGCAGCCGACATTCGAGCCCATGGCTGGCAACCAGCTCCCTCTCCCTTCAGCACTGGCGCACCCTCTGGAGCATGGCCTCCCTCGCCGAGCCGTGTAGGTCCAGAAGACCAGCGGATCAGAGACTCATTTTCAGCATACTCTTTACAAGCTGCGTCCCAAACACACCCTCACTCACGCCCAACAACACCTCCACCTCCATTTGCAAATGGCGCCGGCGGTGGCCCTGACACATTTGGTGGATGGTCATGGGGATCTGCTGGCCGTGAGAACAAGAACCTTGCCGTGAAAGATCACTCAGCCCCCCCTACTCGAAGGGGGAGCATGGCTCATATTCTCAACCCTAGTGACACTGCTGAGCGGTCAGACGAGGACGAGGACCCCAGAGGCGAGGACGACAGGAAGCGAAAGCGAATGCAGTAAAACATTGTGGTCTAACTGTGAGATCTTGAGACCCCGCTATAGACAACCAATTTTCAACACATAATATCTGTACATACAACATATATGGGCTCTGTACATGGATACTTACTTTCCCTTCATCGGCATTACATTAGGCCATAAACATTCTTGGATTTTGATGGCGAAGAGACGCCTATCAGGAGTATAGGACATCGGATAGCTGACTAGAATATGGTCACGGAGGCTTTCTTCATTACGGGCGCAAAGCATAGCAGGATACCATGGCGGGCATTTTGTTTAATCCCATGGAAATCATTAGTCCTCTCCGAAAGGAGGGGGGCAGATTTCGGCACACCTAAGAGATGGAAGTTGTATTCTTGGGAGGAGTTGCATGGTTGGTGCATGTATGTACCATCAGAAGACAATACTATTCTAAGCAAGTTAAATTTGGATTTTTTTGTCTCCCTTATCTGTGATATGATGTTGCCAAGTCTTGATGCTTGTATTGGATGGGTATCTTGATATAAAACTGATATAAGTGTTCTTATGCCTCCGCTTCTGCCTCTGCCTCCGCTACCGCAGGTGCTGTCTTTTGTTTCTTCTTCTTGTTCTTCTTCCGCTTCTTTTCTGTCTGTCTATCGCCGCAACTAGGCTCCTCCTGTATCACAACATCTTTCATATCCGTATCGACCTCGGCCTTTCCTCCATTTCCATTCTTCTCATTGTCCTCTGTTGTTGCAGGAGCAGTCTGATTCCCAGATACAGGTTCTGGATCCACCTCCTTCTCCTTCCGAGGCCTCTTTCTTTTGCCTAGCGCACTTCTTCCAGCTTCATCCTCACTCTCACTCTCCTCAGCCTTCTTCTTGAGCTTGCCCTTGGCATCTTTGTTCAACCTGCCCCTTAGCATTCTCTCCTCTTTTGAGTTTGCAAACTTTTCAACTTCTTTCTTCTCAGGAACATAGCCTAGTCCTTCGTTTGGTCGTGCGCCGCGAGTGAGATCGTCATCGTTGTCGTCTGGTACAGTACGTGGCTTGCGCGGTAAATCACGAGTAAGGGGCATAGATTTCCCTATGGACGTCCTTGAGGCGAGGAGGAGAGAAAGTGTGTTTGCGATTGCATCGCGGTTTGCTGCGATGGGGAAAGGTGGAGGAGGTTCGGGTGCCATTGTGCCTTTTGCCGTGATGAGTTTGGTAATGCTGATGTGCGCAATCTGAACAAGTCCGCGTAGAAAAGCCCCCCCGAAGCAATTGGGGATGTCGCGGGGGGTTGTGTGTTGCTTCTTCAGTTGACTAGGATTGGCGATGTTTGGAGAGTGAGTATCTGGCAGAATAATTTCACATGCGACAAAAATACGGATCCTTATCTTATCACTGCTGTCCCCGAATAGAATTTTGACTTCTGCAACCATGACGTGAGAGTTCATATAGTAATGTACATGAATTAAAGCACAGATTTTTGAATATTTTACTATCTTATATAATGGGTTTAGAAGATATATACTAGAATTGACTAGAATTAAGAAATTACACAATCTCTATCCTGTAATCTGTTACAATACTTTTGGTCATAAATTCGTAAACGTAAATGGCCATACCCATCTCGGCGCCGCCCCCAAAACAAGTCATTAGTAGCTAGCCGTCGTATCTCTCAAGCTGAGAACGTAAGGTAGGTCTGTTGAGTCGTGCCGCGTCGCAAGTCGAATAACAGACCCTGAGCTAGCTGATGACTTGGATCGAAGGCTGGAGGTTGATGGCTGGCTCATGGGGTAATGACCCCGACTTCGAGCAAGACTAATATTGCTGAGTCTTCGTGATATAGACCCCGGTCCTGTAAACCCGCTCCTCACGCTATTAGGAGCAGTCTCATAAACGTTCCAGGTATTCGTGGATGGTTGGCGCCTTATTCGAGCGGAGCTGCTGATGCTAGCGTCTGACGGAGCCAAATTACTGCGAGACGTGCCTAGCCTTGATCTAGCATCGTCATCACCATCGGTGGAGGGTGAGGATGCATTATCCTGCTCATCCAGAATATCCGGGTCAAGAGGTTCCATGGCGCGAAGAATCTCGGCAAAAAGATGCATAAGCTCATTAAACTGAGTATTGGAAATTGGTCGATTCGAGAAGCGTGCGTACTCGTAGTGTGAGAGAAATTCGATAGTGGTTGAATCCATCTCGATCACCCCCAAATCAGCCAGGTGAACTATGTAGTCGCGCAGACTCATGTTGGCAGTTCGCTGCAGGAGAGCTACTGCGTCTGGGTCCAGCAACGGCGGGTTCGTATCGGAGGTTGGGTCAGGAGGCGCAAGAGTCAAAGCCTTGCCCTCGATCAAATTAGGCAGTTCTGAGAAGACAGTGGTGTACTCGAGGTTCGGTAAATCCGGAGCGTTGGGCGAGGACCACCCATAATGTTCGATATCTCCCCAAACAGGCTTTTTACGCGGGATCACCACCACCAATTCCTCCGCCGGACCACTGGGGCCATCAAAACCCAGCTTGACCCTTGTTTCGACAGTTTCGTCATCTGGTGCTGTGTTGTCGGTTTGAAGCCTGGGGCGCGATTCGTATGCGATTGATGCACTTCGCCCAAGACCCAGTGCAATCACTTTATAGACAGCCGAGCGAAGATCCCCCTTCTCGATTGGTACCCATCCCTTCGGTATCGACCCAAGGTCGGTCTTGTTGATATAAAGACGGGTGATGAAGACGAAGGAAATGATGACAATGGCAAGAACGTAGGCGGCGATGACAATCCAGATGTTGTAGAGCTGTCGATTTTGAAACGAGCGATGAATGGCGTCGGCAGGGGTAGCTATCAGCAGTCCCAGAAGACAGACGTAGAGAAGAAGGTAGAGAGTTCGGTAGACGATGGCGGCGACAAGCCGTCGATGAGAAACGGGAGACGCCATATTCCTAGTCCATGGGCACAAGAAAGCCGCAGTTGCGAATGCGCTGCGATGCAATCAAAGGCCGCTATGACCGGGATCGTGAGTATAAGAAGAAAAGGGATGAAGAGTGGGACATGACTAGGTTAAAGAAGAAGCTGAACGAGTGAATGAAGATACTACAGTGAGAAAGTGGTGTCACTGTAGTTGTTGAGGGGGTTGGGTCGAGAATGGCATGTCCAAAAGGCGGACCTATTTGGTTGGTGATGATGCGATTGATGTAACCAGAGTTGGACAGAAAGAGGCTGGCTGTTGGTGAGGACCCTTGGGGCTACAGTGCGTTTTGAGAACGGGTACTGTATTTTGATACGGTGCTACAGCGGCCCCACTACTTTTAATTGCACTGCATTAGCTTTCAACATGGGAAGCTCCTGTAATACCAAGGATCCATGGACGTATGGAGCAAATAGTTGCTCAATTGCTTTTCTCGTGTTCCAAATTGTTACAATGGTATCATAATACATTAATATCCTAACCGATATGCCTGTGTTTTACATCCTTTAACCTATCGCTCCACTTCTGCCATCTCAGACTTCTTTGTAGTCGCAGAAGCCTCCTTGGCCAAACGAATATCAGTCAACGTCAGTCTAAGGTCGCTGCTATAAGGCTCGAACTTGGCCAGCACTTGTTGCAGAGCAGCCTTCAAAGCATCCACAACTTCCTCCACCTCGGGGCTGATCCTCTTGCCCGATACATCAGTCCAGTGCAATGGGAATTGCAGGCGGAAGGCCTCCAGTTTCTTGATGACTGATGTGAAGGTTCGGATTATGCTTGGCACATCTCTGTGCACGTTGCCAAACTGATCTTCTGCCAAGCTGTGTACCGAGAGATGTTGAAGCACGTTGATCGCATTGATGCAAAGCGTAGGCTCAGCGTATGGGGTTCCCAGCACCGCAGCAGCAAATTGGGTTCGGAAATCTTGCTGGAAAAGAGCAGCCACAGTGTCCACCTCCATCATTTGGAGACTCCAGTGTTCAAACTGGCTCTTTATGTTATCAGGAGCAACAAGTTCCTGCTGCTCCTTCGTCAAGACCCGGTCCTTGGCCTCTTTCCATGTCTTCTTCGCGATAGGGCTCAACTTGGACACAGGAGACTCGCCAGGGGATCGTGCGACCTGTCCCAATCGCTTCTCAACCTCGTTTAGCATCGTCTTGGAAGCTGTTCGGCTGTTGAAGATGGGATCGTCGCGAAGAGGAGCAGATACTCGCTGCTTGGCTTCCGGGGCCGGCGCAGCGGGGGGTGCATCAGGAACTTTGCCGTAGGTATCGATCCGCGTCTCGATGGACTTAACTACTTCCATACAGATGGCGTAAACCTGGGCCCACATAGGTCCGTCCTTACGATCGATGTCTTCGTAGATAGCCTGTCGACGAGTCTCAAAGCCTTGTGCAATGATTGCAAGCTCCCACATCGCGAATGCCTAGATACGATTAGGAATGGCCGTTAATGCGCGTGTGTCAAAGTTCTCACCTTGATTGAGAGTTTCTTGCTCTTGAGACCGTTAAAAAGGCTGCCGTTGGGGTCTTTGGACTCAGAAGTAAGAGGCTTGCCATTCTTCAGGGGCTCCTTGACCATGAATTTCGAGAAAGCAAAGTTACCAATATTCCAGATCAGATGCACGAAAATTCCAGCCTCGATACATCTGAACAGAAGCCAAAGATCGCTCGGCCAACTAGGCGGCAGCATGTTGGTCTTTGGCAGGTTATAGAAGATGCGCAGGAACATAAGCGCCCATCCCCAAATGAAAGATCGTAGTATGGCGTAGTATAAAATCAAGGCGACAGGCAGTGCACTTGCAGCGCCGGAAAGAGAAGCGCCAAATGTTGCTGGGACTGCAGTAATGAGCAGCTTTAAAGCGTCAGGCTGCTTCTCGTTCTTGCCCTTTGACGATGCGAGGACCAGACGGTCAGTATCCTTTCGGTAATGGTTGAAGGTTTGCGTAATGGCACAGGAGACCATGTACGCAAGCAAGAAGAGCGGCCTCTCGTTCAGTCTCGCACGGTCACCGCTGAAGTAAGTGATCCAAGAGAGGTTTGCCGGCTTGGGCATTGCCCATAGGAACACATGGCTGAACAACAGGCTGGAGAAGCCATACCAAAACAAGGTCTCGTATGTCTGAAGCTGGGCAATGGTGTTGCGGAGGGTCTGGAAACCGGGGCCAGTGGTCCGTAGGCCAACGTGGTAGTTTGCTATTCGGAGAACGACGATCGCAAGGCCGCATGTGAAGATGAAGGCGGTTCGTACGCCAACAGGGCCAATGGGAAACCAAGACCAAAAGTCTAAACAATGAGATTTAGTGTTGGCGCGAATGAAAACTCGATGAATTCAACTCACAAGATTTCCAGCCGTCGAGGACGACCGCTAGCAAATAGGACACAAGCAGCAAAACAGTCGCTGTAGAAGTGAATCGTCTGTGAAGAGCAGGCTGTAGGAAGTCCTTGTAAGGCGCTTTTCTAACCGTGGTAGGCGCCATCTTGACAGCGCATCCCCGGGATAAAGAAGAGCTCGAGACGATGTTGGGCGATGATGTCGTGGGTTGATTCAAAGAGAGACTAACAATGGAAGCTCTAAGCTCAAACCCCAAGTAAATAATAAAAATCTCCAAGCAGCAACGACTCACAGAAACGCTAAGGTCCAAGCTCCGTCATTATCTGTCACGTGCTGATAGCACCCGGTCCAGCCCCGGTCTGGTTGGCTACCCTAGGCTACCTACCTTAGTTAGGTACCTACTCTAGGCTGAGACGCATGTCCAATTACGTATGTTTGCAGGGCGCTGTAACTACTAATGAAACCTCAGCCACCTTGTACTGGAACAAGGCAGCAGGTCTGGCGTCTTGTTCCCTCTTGTTCCGCAACGTCATATTGAGGGAATGAGTAAGTGATCAAAATAGAGGATTTGACGCTTGCGTGCGCATTCATTTTCTTGTCTTGCTTCAACAAATACTAGCCATTTTCTTTGGTTAGCAACTCTGTAGTTGTAGACTGGCCTTGGGAAGCAAGAAAACTTTGGACTATAAAAGAGGGCGCCAAAATAAACCCAGTAAAGACTCGTCTGAGCTTAGGCTAAAACTGCCTAAATACTTTTATCGGTTAAGCTCAAAGTCCTGTGATCTTTTTTTGCCTCTTCCAAGGTACCTAGGCTAAGGAACCTTACTCTGTACTTGGACCAGACTTTCTGCCTGTCCACTTTTCCGGCGCTAGGAGGAGGAACACCCGGCTGAAGTCCATGGCCAAGTTACATCCACGCGACTCTTCCTTTCGCTCTTACACCATCAACCACAATCATGTCGTACGATCTCGAATCCGGCCGCGGCGGCCGCGGCGGCTACAGTGACGACCCTGCATTCCAACAATTTCAATATGATCTCAAGAGCAAGCTTCAAACCCTCCTCAGCAGCAATCGAAAGCTCGCCAACGATGTTAATGTCTTGGGAACACGAAAGGATACCCCGCGCCTGCGGGAACGAGTCCACAACAGCATGGATAAGACGAGGGATATGTGCAGAGAGATCGGCGAGGGTGTCAAGCGTCTTCAAACTTGGGAAGAATTGACAGTATGAATACGTCTCGGATTCATTGTCGCATACTAATTCTATCCAGAAACAACAAAAGTACGAGCAAACAAAGGTCTCGAGCGACTTCCAAGCAGCACTCCAAGAATTCCAAAGCCTTCAGCGAAAAGCCCTCGAAAAAGAGCGCGCATCCGTTACCGCCGCCCGTGCGGCACAGGAGGGCGAACCCGCCGAAGGTCCCCAGTCTGGCAATCAGCTTGAGCAACTACAGCAACAAGAACAAGTCTCCCAGCTCGCACCCCAAGACGAGGTCGACTTCCAGGAAGCTTTGATCATTGAGCGCGAGGAGGAGATCCGCAACATTGAGCAGGGTGTCGGCGACTTGAACGTTCTCTTCAGACAGGTGGCGCAAATCGTCAATGAGCAGGGAGAGCAGCTTGGAACGATCGCAGACAATGTTGAGAACGTCCGCGACGACACGCGGCAAGCCGATGTTGAGAATCGACAGGCCGCGCGGTATCAGAAGGCAGCCCGCAACAAGAGCTGCTGCCTGTTGCTTATCCTCGCCGTCATTTTGACCATTGTTATTCTGGCTATTGTCCTTGACTAGATTATTAGAGCGCAGCGTCTGACGGTTATGGGTGGTCCGTTTTTGTTCTTGAGGCGTCTATCGGAGTTTTCTAGGTATACATCGAATTTTCCCCATGAGTCTGCATTGATAGTTACAGATGAACGCTTAATCAATTGTTCTTTTTTTCAGATGTCTTTGTAATCCGTAATTGATCCTTCAGCACGAAAGGGAACTCTTTCAACGGCTTAGGAGCCCTCAGGTCTGGCGTCTTTGGTGGAACAAGACGTTGAATAAAGAAGTCGTTGACGCGGGTAAGCGCAAATGATGTACCCCAGTAAAGGAAGATAGCGCTTGGCAAATCGGCAAAGAGGAGTGGCAGTAGGGGCATCATAAGCATGACACGGCCCAGAAGTTGTTGTAGCCTGGAGGTGACCATCATCTTTGAGCCTGTAGGCTGGATTCGCAATAGTGCTTGGAGTTGTTCCTTGGACATCCTCGCCCATGTACTCCATACTAGAATACACGAACAAATGACAGGAAGACCGTAATAAGGGTCCGCAGACGCTAGATCGGTGAACCAGAATAAGCCTCCGTCCACCAAGGACTGGTCAAACATGCTGCTCGAGGGCCCCAGACCAGTATTGCCCAGGCCAATCTTGTGACTGATCCAACCTAGGGGTGCACCACATTTCCTTCGTAGAGCCTCGGATATAGTGACAAAGGGAATCATTCCAAGTAAAGGTGCCATGCTTTTCCAGCGCTGGAGACCCCAGGTCTTTAATATTCTCCGTCTTGACTTTTCAACAGCACCTGCAATGCGAAGCGATCTCACACGCTCTGGAAGTTCGGGGTCGTTTAAGCTCCTATCCATCATATGCCGACGAGTCCAAGCTGTGATAAGAGGATCCAATGGTTTTCTGGCCTCTCGCAAACGAGCACTGTATAGTTGAAGAGGAAACCGGACGGTTGCGTTGACGCCCAAGGCAAGCAATGGTATGGCCACATACCACGGCATGCCAGTGCTATGAGCCCAGCTGAGGGCATCGGCTGTCATGGTGACTGTCTCACCGAGCACGGAAGCGACGGAGAAGTTCCTGCGGTTGGCGCATGGCGACAAAGTTAATGAGCTGAGAATGGCTGGATGTGAGATGCGGCGTGTTGTGTTGATGGCTGAGAGTGATGGCCTAGCATGAGGCGATATGGAATGAGCAGTTCGTCTCAGGAGGAACATTTTAACCCGTAGCCCCGCTGTTGCGGGTGCAATTGAGGATTTGGTGATGGTATGAGTGAATCTTGAAAGTCCATGAGATGAAGTCGAACTGGGGCTATTTTTCTGTGTTCACAGCCAATCAGCGCTAACGGCTCATCGTTGAATATATCTCGATGGTCATAAAAGAACCATAGTGCGGGATGATAGTGAGATGCAGTATATTTACCAGTATTCTATCTCTTCAAGTATGGATAATTGGCCAGTGTGAACCTTGACTTGTTGAGTCCGTTTCTATAGCATGATCTAATAACTCTCTTGAAAGTTTAGAGGATGGCCTTTGCCTACCCACTTACACATCAGACTCTTACGCTGTAGATATTTTTCGCAGGTATCATTATACTTAAGAAAGAAACCGGCAAAATAGGGAAGCTTCACTATTGCTCACAAAAAATGCATGTACTTGTAAATTTACATGAAATATTCTTCAAACCAGATTTGCCTCAAGTGAGAAGACGTGGCCTAATGATTGAGTAGGGAAGTCCCTTGACCATAATTATTCTGTTGAGCGCAGGACAAGCTCTGATTGGTCCGTTCAATCCTTGATCTCGTATTCTTAAGAAGAAAATGATGTCTTCTAACTTTCTTGAGCCTGTCAATACCCTCAAAGGGAGCAGTGCTATCATAAGTTCTCTCCGCGGGCTACCGACTCTAGAGAAGGGGTCCAGTGACAAGGGTCAGGAGCCTTTATCCCCCTGTAGCTTGCGCAGCTACGGTGGGTCAGATACTGAGCTTTGGAGCTTGCATCAGCATCCAAAAGCTTAGCTTCTGTTCCTCTAGCGGTGTCGGTGCCTATCCCCCACCAAGGGAACCTGAACTTTTGAGACCTGGTCTGGCCAGCTGGAGACGTCACACTATCATCCCACACACTCTCGTTCATGGTAGCCTTTCGCTGCCAAAAGCTGACAGCTTCACGCCCCTGAGGCCATATAAATATCGCTGGTCGAAGCATCTTCTTTACGCGGTACTCATCCCTTCTCGAATATCCTTCACCTCCCACGGATAGACTTCCCGCCGGCACTCCCATCTCCTAACCACGAGAGACGACCACGACGATGGCGTCCATAGCGACGCTTGTGCCTCTGGCCATTCTGATAGTTCTACCCTTGATAGCCGGGCTTCTACGACGGTTTCTAGGATGGTCTCTTCGAAAACGAACAGAGGGTCGCCGCGCACATCTTCTGGCCCTCATGACACAGGAGGATACAGATGCCCGCGCCAAGGACCCTCAAGGCACCGCAGCGACGAAACTTGTATTCGATGTCGACGATAACCTTCAAAGCACCCTGATCTCGCAAAAGGATTGGTCTGGGATCGTTGGTTTCTTCCACCCGTTCTGGTATGTTACCGTAGAAGCTACCAATGGACCTGGCTAACGTGAGGAAGCAATGCTGGAGGTGGCGGAGAGCGAGTGCTCTGGGCCGCAATTCGGGCCACACAAGATCGTTGGCCAAAGGCCAAATGTGTAGTGTACACAGGCGATCACAATGTGACAAAAGATGCAATCTTGAATCGAGTCAAGGTATACGGTCTGGAAACTTGACCCTGGGGCCACGACATGCTTACACCGTGTTAGACAAGATTCAATATTGAGCTTCATGCTCCCACGATAACGTTCCTCTACCTTTCCAAGCGGGACTGGGTACTCCCCTCGACATGGCCTCACTTTACGCTGCTTGGCCAATCAATCGGCTCTATTGTTTTGGCTTGGGATGCATTCTCGCTCCTGGTCCCGGACGTTTTTGTCGACACGATGGGCTACGCCTTCGCTCTCGGTCTATGCAAGTTTCTGTTCCCCAAGGTTCCAACAGGGGCATATGTGCACTATCCTACAATTTCTACCGACATGCTCGACTCGCTCGATTCGACGGCTGCCTCGGGAACTCAGGGAGCACATGCTGGAAAGGGCGCTGGAGCTCAAGGCTTCGCCAAGAAGAATTACTGGAAGCTTTTTGCCGTTCTGTATTCCTGGGTTGGCTCGACAGTTGATATTGTGATGACGAACTCGACTTGGACTCAGGGTCACATCAAGAGCCTATGGGGCCCCTATCGCAAACAGAAGAGCAAGACAGATCCGATCGCAGTTGTCTACCCTCCCACCGCTGTCCGGGAAATGGAGCGCGAAGTCGAAGTTTCTGAAGAAAGTGAGAAGCGACGAGAAAAAGCCATTGTCTACCTCGCTCAGTTCCGACCAGAAAAGAACCACCAGCTCATCATGCGGTCATTCGCTACCTTTGTTAAGACCAAGAGCGACGCATCCAAGGGAGCACAGCTGATTCTCATTGGAAGCGTGCGAGATGACTCAGACTCAAAACGTGTTTATGAGCTACGACTTCTAGCCAATGAGCTTGGCATCAAAAACAGTGTCAAGTTCCACCTTGATGCCCCATGGTCAGATGTCCTGAACTGGCTAAGAAGAGCATCTGTGGGTGTCAATGGTATGTGGAATGAGCACTTCGGCATCGGTGTTGTTGAGTACCAAGCTGCTGGACTCATTTCTGTGGTTCATGACAGTGCTGGGCCCAAACTCGATATCGTCGTGCCCATCGATGGCCAGCCAACTGGTAAGCTGACTGAAAATGCGATATTGGAATCTTACTAACCAATGGAATAGGTTTCCATGCAACAACAGAAGAAAAATTCGCAGAGGGCTACGAGAAGGCTTTGTCACTACCAGATCCTCTGGTAGTTCGCCTACGTGCACGAGAGTCAGCAAAGAGATTCACCGAGGAGGAGTTTGCAAAGAAGTGGACGGTTCAGATGGCACGTTTAGTGTCACTTGCGAAACAAAAAGCGTAGACTCTTTGGAGATAGACTAAGGATACCCCTTTTCCAAGATTCTAGCGAGACAAGAGACAGCTTAGAGAAATTAATATAGCAAGCACAAAGCTTGGGCATAATCTAGTCGATGTTCTATATTGTATGCTGCGTTTTTCTAGGAAGTGTTGATTGCTCAGTTAGAGATTATACCCTTGTATGCTCCCATCTCTTCATGTGCTGTCTATAAAGTCACGCCTCCACTGTTCTTCTGTCTAGGCTCAGGCGCAACCTCAAAAACACCAGCTGAGTTCCTCGTTAACGCTTGAACTGTACTCAGTCCCTCATCGACCCAAGTGATATTATGTCCTCGCTCCACTAGCGAAGGAACATCATATGAACTGAACTTTTTCTCCACGAGTAGTGTATTCGGGATGAGCTGATTGTGAACTCGAGGCTCACGAACAGCATCTTTGATAGACCATGATGGAGAAGTCAATATACGCCAGGCAACTTGAGTTGTGGCAGAGATAATTCGTGAGCCCCCTGCGGCACCGATGACGGCGAAGAGCGACCCGTCCTTGTTGGACACGATGAGAGGTGTGCATGAAGATAGGGGGCGCTTGTTTGGACGAATGAAGTTCGCTTCTGCTGGGGCGAAGCCGAACTCGTTAGGAACTCCTGGAATAGAGAAGTCGTTCATTTCGTTGTTTCTGCAATGATTAGTCTGCGGGTGAAGAAACTCAGGAGATTACAAAAACTTACAGAATCACACCAGTGAGGGGGTCCATGAGGAAAGATCCAAAGATGAGGTTGACGGTGGTTGTCAGTGACACAGCCATACCATCGCCATCTGCAGTGACGACGTGAGAAGTTCCATGCCCATCAGATGAGTAGATTCCATCGGGATCGTACTTGTCAATCTTCTGGGTCTTTCGAGGATCGATCTTGCTCCTGATCTTTTCTGCCGTTGTGGCATTGAGCATCTCGTGTTCGAGCTCTGGAACGCCATCAACAAAGTCAGGGTCGCCAAGATGCAGACGAGCTCCGTATGCGAACTTCATGGCTTCAATGTAGATGTGCAATGTCGTGTTGTGATCCTCGTCTTGGTGCGTGTAGCCGTTCATTGTGTTCAAGATATTGAGTGATACGGCGCCTCCAGCTGGAGAACTGATGCCATAGACATCGTAACCCTTGTACTCAGTGTGAAGGACCTCTCGAGAAATTACGTCGTAGTTCTTGAAGTCATCCAGTGTGATGGTACCGTTTGTTTCTTGGATGGTCTTTACCATGCTCTCAGCTGTGCCGTGTTATTGTTATTATCAACTCAGTTCTCAGATGCAGGTTTGTCTTACCGAAAGCACCGGTATAGAAGGTGTCAGCGCCATGCTCTGCTATGGCTTGAAGTGTACTGGGTTGGTTAGCTAGATTCAAAGTACATGTCGGACGTTAGCCTACCGGGCGTATCGTTGTCTTGTCATCTTCTCTCCTTCGGGGATAAGCTGTCCTGCTACGTGTGAGCCCTGGCCCCAGTGTTGGTGGGGGAAAAACAAACCATTTCGAGTAAAATCTTCTGCCCATGAGGCATCCTCGACAAAGAAGTTGTGATGGCCGCTGATGGTCTTTTCGATAAACCTTGCCATGTCGGCATTGACTGACATTTGTTAGCTTGTAAGGCTTTGTCTCTCTGCTCTCCTTGGGCTGACCTATGAAACCATCTTGGGCCACCTTAATAGCCCCTTGTAAGACTGTTTTCCATGGAAGACTCTGTTTACGTTGTTAGCTTGTGGTAATTTTAAGTGTGTCTGTGCTTCATACACCGTATTTCTTGTGTGCATACTCAAACCCACGAACTTCGCCTGGCACACCAACAGAAAGGCCTCCGTAGATGCTACCGTTCACATTTCCTTGGTACATGTCCTCGAACGCTGCTGCAGGGGCTGATTCTCTGAAGTCGATTGCTTCGTAATTACCCTCTTTATCACGCACAATCATGAAACCGCCGCCTCCAATGCCAGAGTGGTACATGCCGATAACACCAACACAGAATGTTGTTCCGATCATGGCATCGACGGCATTGCCCTAGATAGTTGATTAACAATCTGTTATATGGAAAAGAGGTGGGAAGTCTTACACCTCGTGCTAATAGATCTCTCCCAATGTAGCTACATTCTTGAGCTTCTGAGGCAACAGCTCCTCTTGTGCCAACGCTCGGAGAAAAGAACTCCTCGAATATGGGACTGGCTGATATTGAGACATGATGAATACTGGAGGCCAGTAACAGGAATGGGAGTTTCATCTTGGTGGTAGGGATGTGTTGTTTAGTATTAGAAATCAGTACGCGCCCTTCTTGACTAGTCGTCTCAACAACTTTGTCACTGTAAGTCGTTTCTAAGAAATGATAGTTTGACTACAATTCTGCAAAACTCCACGTGAGAGCAAAAGAATTGGAAGTATTAATACAAAAAACTGAGTGACTAAGAAAGAGACGAAGCGACCGCCCCCAAGTTGAATGGATGCTGTTGGTTGATTTCTAAAGCAGATAATAGAAGTCGGCATTGACGTGATAAGGAACCCCCAGAATTTGGGAGGGCCGATTGTCGGAACACCCCGGTACATGCATGGTCCCAGGCTCGTGAGGCGATCACCTGCCAGCCTAGGAAATAGGGTAACCAATCACTATCATGATAGCGATAGTGATAGTCAGGAGGGAGTGTTCCCTAAGTTTGACTCTGGGTGTCTACAAGTATAATTTATTTTAAATAACGAATGGTATCCTTTACGTAGAAACTTGGATCTTATAGGCAAAGGGGCCCAATAGAAGTCAAGTCATGTATAAGGTATCTATCAATATTGATTAGATTTGACATCTCGAAAGGACATTGAATCTCGGTATGTCTTTATACTGTACTAATTATCCACCATGTTTTCGGTCATAGTATTTATTCTAATTCAAACTGTCCGTCATATATATATAATGTATATAATATACCTAAGTTAGTAGGTGCAGGTACTAAGTTACCAGGAGCACTCATGATGGAAAAGCTACAAGATACATGCTCTTCGGTGATCAACCAATCAGATCCTCCTTAAAAAAGCAGACAACTACGGCCCCACCGTCCCCGAAATCCAAGTGGGGCCTCTGCAAGAAACATTTCTTCGTCTCATCACATCGTTAAGAAATCTTTGTCGATATCAACATCTCAAATCTCACTTTTCTCGCAAAAAGGTGCCTTTCTTGGATATCTTATTCATGAGACGTCTGAGGCTCCCAAATTTGGCCACATTCATCAAACCTCGCCCATACAATTTGCGCCCCTTCTCTGTCATGGCGAGTGTACAGGCTGGAGCTGTGCCAAACGGCAACTCACAAGTAAACGGCAACGCTCAACAAGTCAACAAGAGGCCAAACCAGCAGAACAATCGCCAATGGAAGCAAAAGAAGACTAAGAGGGAAAAGAACATCACTGAAGGTTCATCTGAGGAAGTCCTCAAACATGATATCCAGGCCCTTCTTAAAGAGCGAGCTGTTGAGTATGGCGAGGGAACAGAGCATGGCCCAGAAGTTCTCCCAGAAGAAGGCACCGAGACAGAAGTTGAGATTTTGGAGCTTTCGTCTACAGGTGATGGTCTTGGTATGAAGCCTGGCTCAAATCAAGTCTATGTTGTATCTTTCACAGTTCCTGGCGACACTGCAAAGGTCAAGGTCTTCCGTCATCTTCGCCGCGACACCCAAACCCTCGCCGACTTCATCTCCATCACAAAGCCATCTCCTCTTCGCGACGATGCCCGGATCAGCTGCAAGTACTTCGCCTCATGCGGCGGCTGCCAATTCCAGATGCTCGAATACCCCGAGCAACTCAAACTCAAGAAGCGCATTGTTGAAAAGGCCTTCAAGAACTTCTCAAACCTCGACCCCAGCATCGTCCCCGCTGTCCAGGATACAATGGGCAGTCCTCTGCAGTACAACTATCGCACCAAGCTCACACCTCACTTTGACGGACCCCCTGGATTCCGCCCCAGCAAGAGAGGAAAGAACCCCAGAATTCCCTTTGAGAAGTGCCCTGACATCGGATTCATGCAAAAAGGTCGTCGAAAGGTTTTGGATATTGAGGATTGTCCTATTGGTACTAATGCTGTGCGTCTGGGTATGACGCGTGAGCGTGAGCGCATGCAGAAAGAGTTTGCGACCTATCAGCGCGGTGCCACGATTCTTCTCCGTGAAAACACGAAGCGAGTCCCCAAGGACAGCGAAGAGCTCAAGGGTGAAGCAGAGCCCTACACCGTCCGCGTTGAAAATGAAGATACGGTTGATATCAAGTCTTGCATCACCGATTCCAAGGCCACCACGGCAGAATACATCGGCCCTTACACCTTCACCAACCCAGCTGGCTCTTTCTTCCAGAACAACAACTCCATTCTTCCCTCTTTTACGGGCTACGTCCGAGACAATATTCTTCCTCCTGCCGGCACGGGCATGGACATCAAGTACCTCATTGACGCCTATTCAGGTTCTGGTCTCTTCACCGTCACCCTCGCATCACTCTTCCAGCACTCTATCGGTATCGACATCGCAGCTGACTCAATCGCCTACGCAAGCCGCAATGCCGCTCTGAACGGTATGGGTGAGGACCGGTGTAAATTCATTGCCGCTGATGCTGGTGAACTCTTCAAGAGCGTTAACTACAACCGTGACGAGACTGTTGTGGTTCTCGATCCTCCTCGTAAAGGTTGCGATGCAGACTTTTTGAGCCAGCTACGAAACTTCGGTCCTCGACGAGTGCTTTATGTCAGCTGTAACGTGCATACACAGGCCAGAGATGTCGGTGTGCTCGTGCGTGGTGAAGGAGAGGGCGAGAGATACGAGATTGAGAGTCTTCGAGGATTTGATTTCTTTCCTCAGACAGGTCATGTAGAAGGCGTTGCTATTCTCAACAGGGTCGATACCACGGCATAAGATAAAAGTACACGGCGTTTGTTTGGGTCGGGGCAAAGAAAAAAACATGATAGATCTCATTGCCATTGCCATAGTCATAATCATTGTAAACTTGGAAACCCGCTGCCTCATTCCCCAACCTGAAAAAGGCTGAACTGCGCCACCTTTACAGCAATGTATAGGTCCTTCGTCATTCCTCATTCAGGATTGGTCTCCTAACAGAGCCTTTAAAGCCTGGACTGTCAGTTCGACAACGTCATTGCTTCGACTCTTCTTAGCACATTCCGTAAGAGTCTCAACTCCACCCTCGCTCTTGACCTTCTCTCGTGCGAGCTCACCGACCTCGCCCTCCGCAGTGACCAAGTTGTGTACCACAAACACTCCACGATGACGGATATCCTCGCTGTCATCGACACACATTCCGAGGATAACTTTCACACCGCGGTCTCGGTTAATAATGCCCCGGATGACACCCTCAAAGTTGGTGAGTGAAGCTAAAGCACCACCAGCAGCACTTCGAGTTCCGCCATCAGGGGCATCAGCAAGGGCGAGGAGGACGTTGAGGCGATTTCGGGCCTTGGCAGTCTCTTCAGCATAGAGTGCGATAGCCTCTGGTTGCTGCACCAGATTGCAAACAAGCTCGACAGCAGCCTTGGAGACAAGAGTGTTGGAAGCCAGCATCTGTTCCTCAATCTGGTTCCATGCTGTGTTAATGATACTGCGTCTGGTCGCATCATCATCCATCGACGCGAGGTTGGTCAAGGCCATAAGTGCCTCGAAAGAAGGGAGCAGGTCCCGTATCTGAGCAGCAGGGTCGGGTGGGATGATAGAGACAAGCGGTCTGACAGCAGCAATAATGGGGGTGTCACGGTTGCCACCAAAAACCAGTGCAGGGTTTGTGCTGATCAAGATGCGGGCCAGGGCTTGTGCTGCAAGACGACGTGAAGCAGCTTCAGTTTGAGGCAGGGACATCCATGATACCAGAAGAAGCTTGACCGCTCCTTGCTGAGCTAGCTTACCGCGGAGAGTCCTGTCGACGGAAAGGGAGAAAATAATGGAGATAACAAGTCCCAGAGAAGCGGGCGAGCCATTCTTACTGTGTGTGACAAGGACCGGTGTAATACCTGCATCGAACACCAGCTTGCATCGCTTTGCGACATGCTCGTCGTCATTAAGGGGGTCGGGTCCGCCAAGCTTTCCAGCGGCATTGGCATATGCCTTGAGCTGGTTCATCTTCTTTTCCTCTTCGGTCAGGGTGGGCAGGTATTTCGTCAAATTGACAAAGATGCTTAAGGCTCCATAAGTAGTTGGTGATCTTGGCTGGGCTTCGCTAAGAGTCTTGACCAACTTCTGGAGCAACTCCGGGTTGCTAACAATAGACTCCTTGACTTTGGGTTGAAGGGAGGCGTACGCGAGACCTTCGATAGAGTGCTTTCGTCCGTGATCTTCATCTCTCAAAATCATCTTAGTGAACATTCCAGAGAGATCTTCGATACTGGTGACTGCAGGCTCAATTCGAGACTTGTTATCACCGGGTGCTGGTTTAGCGGGAACTGCCTTGAAAGCTGGGTCAGTCAGTGATAATACAGATCTCATGGGCATCTTATCTCACCCTCAGCTTGGCCAAGATGACTGCGGCAAGATACTGAACCTGTTCAGAGTGCCGCCTCATTGAAATGGAGCCTCCATCGCTCTGAAGATTTGGGTCTGCGTTCATGCTACGAACAGCCTCACTAAGGTCTTGGTCGACAATTTCCTCAAGCCACTCGATGCAGTACTTGTTGATGGCCTCGCGGCAAAGTGAGTTCATGCAAGCAGCGTTGAGCATCTCCAAACAGGCCGTCTCGACCTTGCGGCTCTTCCATTTTCGTCGCATAAGTGTGCCGAGACTGGGCAGGAAATCTTCGTTGAGAAACAGCTCGGCAGTGAGATCGGGAACAATGGGAAATGTCGCAGCGGCCACACAAAAGGCGACGATGTAATCATCATAAGTTCCCCTTCGCACACGGTCAAAGAAGAAAGTCGAAAGTTTCTTCGAGCCGTCATCGCCAGCGGCTTTGAGATATGCGGATGTGGAGAGAGTGGCGTGGCCGCGTACTATCTCAGGCTGTCTCATATCAAGATAGCACAAAACGGTGTCAACACAGTCGCCGTCGATAACCTTGCAAATAGTCTCACTAGACTTGTCCTTCTGACGGGCTTCATAGTCGTCGTTGAGCAGCTTAGTCAGTTCATCGAGGTCGCGGCATGTCTCGTTATCTTCCTGTCCACCCTCCATGAGGCGCGCAAAGACGATAAGGGTCTGGTCCTCCAGCGACTGGGCTGGAGGCACCTGAGATGCAGCTTCTGTAGGTTCTGCCATGGAATAGTGATTGAATGTGTAGGTGAGAGAGAAAGTAGGCAAAGTAATAGTAGTAAGTAAGAAGCCAGTTCTTGTTCTGTTTTAAGGTGCTAGGTTAAGTAGGTAAGTAGTTAAGGGAATGAAAGTGAGAGAGATCGAAATTGGAACTTGTGATGTAAATCGTAAAGCGCACAAGGCAAGAAGACCCGTCACGGCCTCCACCACGACCTCAACCTACCACAAGAGAGCTCGTGAGACTGGGCTTGAGCCACTAACGTTAGATCAAAGATCACTGACGCTTAATGCGTTTTAGTTGGTCATCACGTGGCCAGGCGTTTGAAGAGCTGAGCTAGGGGGGTTGCTGTAGGGGCCTATTGGTGCCAGCAGCCGCGCTCATTTATGCTTGTACTGTATGTAGATGACGTCTAACCAACAATCAGATTTTCTCTTCCATCTGTGTGTGATAGCCGCGCCGAAGAATATTCAAGAAAACGAGGCTCCTTTGAACATTGTTGGAATTGGGCTTGGCGTTATTATTTTGGCGTTTTTGGATATCAAATGACCATGCGATAAATGCAACCCTCGTACCCGTCCGTCTTCTTAACTTTGTCTTGAGTCCAACAACTTGCGACAGCCCAGGACAGCCTCAGGTTATCGTGGCCTCAGTCCTAAGAAAGGCCACCAAGGAAGCTCAACCACGCTCAAGGCCTCGTAGCCGCCTGCCAACCAACATCTTTGCAGCGTCGCCTTTTTCAAAATGGACGCCGTCGATGTTTCAGAGCACTACGAGGTCGGCACACGCGAAGAAACCCCCTCCCTCCTCACCATCGTCCTCGACACGAACCCTCGGGCCTGGGCATCGCTCAACAATGTTCTGCCCCTATCGCGTGCCATCGCAAACATTCTCGTTTTCGTCAACGCCCATCTCGCTTTCAGCAACGCAAACCAAGTTGCTCTTATCGCCGCCCACGTTGATCGCGCAGAATGGCTCTACCCGACACCTCCCAAACCCTCGCGCGACGCCTCTGGTGATGTTGCCATGGATGATGCTTCGCAAACGCAATCACAAACCTCGGCGAACAAGTTCCCGCAGTTTGCACAGATTGAAGCTGCTGTTTTGGCTGCCATTCGGAAACTCATGGATCAGACAAAGGAGGAGGACCTCTCTGCGACGACGACACACATCTCTGGGGCCTTGACACTGGCGCTATGCCATATCAATAAAGCTGCGCAGGCTCTTTGTGCGCCTACGGCCAATCTCGAGGACAGCCACAAAGGCTCGTCGAATACAGCCCCCCCAACTGTTCGAGGTCGCATCCTAGTCATTTCTGTGTCCGATTCAGAACCCTCGCAATATATTCCCACCATGAACGCTGTCTTCGCTGCTGGCCATACCCAAGTCGCCATCGATACTCTCTCTCTTACTGGCGAGCCAACTTTCCTACAGCAGGCGTGCTACAACACCGGTGGCACATACCTGGCTGCTACACATCCTCAAGGACTACTGAACTATCTCATGTTCGGTCTTATTGCGGATACAGAAGCTCGTGAAGCTCTAATTGCCCCAACACACGACACCGTTGATTTCCGTGCTGCCTGTTTTTGTCACGGCCGAGTTGTGGACACGGGCTTCGTCTGCTCAATCTGTCTGAGCATCTTCTGTGAGACGCCAGAGAACTCGGAGTGTTTCACGTGTGGCACCAAACTATCTCTGGGTAACTATGGAGCGAAACCCGCCGTTGTACCAAGGAAGAAGAAAAAGAAGCGCAAGATCGTCAATGGAGGCGGTTCACGGGAAGAGACAGGGAGTGCGACAGGGACACCCCGTCCTTGAATGATCCAGCAGGTCGCTTGAAGAACGGGATATACCCTTGATGATCCATGTACATATAGTCTCACGGCGTTAAGGAAACTAGCCAGGCATGGCATTTATTGCGGATAACTCTGCAGTCAAAGCACACTTCTCTGCACTCTCAAGGTCTGTAGATATCAATATTGAAGTGATCAGAACAAACAGCGGGGCGTAGGGCTATGATCTCAAGGCTATCACTTAAATCTAAAGCATAAGAGAATTCTAATCGACCATTGCACTTCTAGGTGCGAATAGCACAACCACTCAACAGCCCGAGCAGAAGCTCAGTTCACATCAGCATCGCCAGTCCTGCTAATCTCAGACAATGGTGCACCTTACTCAAACCTGACCTTACGTCCACCCTTGGCGATCTTGGCGCCATCAGAAAGTCTAGACATTGTACAGACCGGCTGCTTTTCCGAACCTCCCATCGAAGCGAGAGCGAAGGAATCTGTGTTGTGGGCAAAGTAGAAATAGTAGCCTGACGGCGTTTTCTTGACCACCATGACACCGATGGCACCCGCTGAGTGGCAATTCTTGACACCGGGGTGCTTCATGAAGTCCTCAGCAATGAATGACTCCATGATGGCATCTTCATCGTCGTCCTGAATGTTGGCACCTCCTTTCCCACGTCTTGTGCCGTGGTAAATCCTCTCCGCACACCGCTGGGAGGCCATGGTAGTAGCCATATGCTCTCCTGTACCACTCGTGACTGCAGCGACAGCAACCTGATCTTCATCCTCGTCGTCACAGGGAACAACGGCTGTGCCAACTCCCACAAGAGCAGCTGGTCCCAAACGGCCTCGATGCTTCATTCCGATGCCACCTGAAGATGAGCCAGCAGCAATTTGGCCTCGATCATCGATCGCAATGGCACCAATAGTGTCCGTAATAACATCCTCGTTAACAGACCCGAAATGAAAGCGGTCGTTTACAGCTCTCGAATGAGGCTGCGACTTTTCATCCGGGCTGAGAGGTCGCTTAGCCCCACGAGGACCTGAGGAGCTTGGACGATCAGGGCCGTTGCCCCTGTTCCCAGTGGGAGTTCGCGGTGATGTATTGTCGGCCTTATTTGAGGCATACGTATTGTGATTATGGCGGATTGATGCATTCTCTGGCAAGACAGGTTGAAAATCTTCAGCTAAAGAATTGGACTTTCGAGATAGACTAGGTCGAAAAGGGGAGGACAATACACCCTGGGCACCACTCACAACACCAGCATACGTCTGCGTCGTGCCCTCTTGAGGACTTCGGGTAAATGAAGAACGACCGACTGTTGGAGGAGAGGTGCTTGTGGCTCGGAAGTAGGCTGTGGGCGTTGATTGATCTGGCGATGGCGCATCTTGGATCGGTGTGCCAGCGAAAGGAGAGTCAGGCTGCCCCTCGTTCCAAGTACCGGCAGCAATAGCAGCCCGTTGATCACGCGGAAGAGACGGATGTGGCTTTATCGGTGATGCCGTATCGTACTGGCACGGAGGACATGTTGCGGTTGTATCAGCGGCTTCAGGCAAAACTTTAGGCTCTTGACCTTTGGACTCGGCTCGCTTCAAATCTTCCTGCCAGCGCAGAAAACGGTCTCTGGCATTCTTCGAAACCATGTACTCGTTGGGATATATCATTAAGCCGTGTTCCTCTGCGAAAGCCCTGGCGCCCTCTCCGACCAGAGCGTTTGGTGCAACTCGTCTCAGGCTCAATGGTTTATTGCTCATATCTAGAACGACTTTGGCCAGGGATATTGGGTTTCGAATATCTGTGATAATATCAGTAGGTAAACTTGCCTTGAGCAGTAGAAACGTACTGGGGACAGCACCACAGGCGCCGCTGCGGCCAAGATGGTCAACCACGGTAGCATCACATTCTACAACACCATCGATAGAAAGATTGGAGCCGTATCCAGCGTTAGTAATTTCTTTATCCTCGAGAATTCGGAGAGCTGCTTCGACGGCCTCAGTAGCGCAGGCACCGGCCCTGAGGAATCTCATACCCATCTCAACCGCACTGTAACTGTTAGCTCAGAAGCCCAAGGGGTTCAGGGGACATTGGAGAGTATCTCACGCAACACAGGCCTGGAGGTGTATGTGCTCATTTTGATGACTGTGAAACCCAGCCCCGGCGTGAATAAAGATAGCAGGCACTGCTTTGGTTCTGTGTACCACTTTCATTACCCGATCGAAAGCGCCATCGGCTCCGTAAGGGGTGGATCCTGAGCTGAAGGGGCTATCATCATCGAGACTGTCTGACATCCTCGAGAGAAGTCATGAGGTAGCGAGTGCCTATTGCTACGAGAGTATTGAGATGGTGTTGATAGTTGTGAGAAAAGAAAGTGAAGAGAAGAAAAGCGGGCATGGAGATGCCCCGGAAGTGATGCTGATTGAGGTTCAATGCTTTAGGAGGAAAGGTTGGAGATTGAACAATGATGCAGTTTTGGGCAGACCCGAACTTTGAAGGAAAGGAAAAGCACTCTATAGACGAGGAAAGAGCTAGATGGTTGGGGCTTAATCAGTCACTCCTTGCTTGATTGACTCGTTGTGTACGATGAGAAGCAGCAATCGTCAGGTGGAAAACATACCTCCAACAATCTCGGACCTCCAATCAACGCTTCATTATTGGTCACATGTAATTGCTACAAGTTTAACCATGTGAAGGCATCTCTGATCCGTAGATCTATGAAAAGATCTTGCATTCAAGAAGCCTCACAAGCCTCAAGGCGAGCGTTCAAAAAGGCAGCGATATCAAGAAATACAGTTGCCTGCTGTTTTCGTCAACGAGGGCTGAGAAATGACGTCGCAAATCGACTAGAATTACAACTCGCTTGAGACATCAAAACTTCAAGCTGAGACAGAGACCAAGTCAAAGCAAGCACTTGGGAGCTTATCAAGCTCAGATTGGCTTGTGAGTACTAATAGACAGACATTGCATTGTTAGATACTGAATACAATTAGGTAGTTTATCAAACTTCAATACATGATTCTCTTTGTTAAACTTGCCAATTGTGTCTATAATTCTGTCACTCAGACCTTCACCCCGGTTATCGCAGGAACCAGGCCCACATCTCCAGCCATTCAGTGTCACGTCCCACTCAACGGCGGGGCACAGCACAGCCGCAGTTCAAGCCTCACCTCCATCCGAGCTGGGAGCTTTAACAAGGCACGTAACGTAATCCTCTTCCAACGACCACCATCATCGCCGCAAACTGCAATTCCTCACACGCGGCAGTTGTTTCCTCCTCTTCTTCATCTTCTCTCTTGCAGCCGTGCGTTTCATCACGCACTCTTGCCCATCATGGCTAACCAAACTCCCGCCGTTGTCATGGACAAGTACGTCTCACTTATCCCAGCCCCCGCACTGACGACGACAGCTAACCTCAGCTCACAGCGGCACGGGTTTCTCCAAGCTAGGTCTGCAACGACGAAATACGCCTACTAGGCTAGCATGTACTCTTGAGCTTCATGCTGATGCTACAATCTAGGTTTCGCCGGTAACGATTCTCCCTCGTTCGTCTTCCCGACCGCAATTGCGACAAAGGGGCCAACTGGCGGAGCTGGTGGTTCTGGCTCTGGACGACCGGCTGTAGCGAATAAGCCATCTTTTCTTACGGGAGGTGCTGGAGCTGGAGGTCATCTGAGCGGAAAGCGAGGAACCGAGGATCTCGACTTCTTTATTGGCGATGAGGCGATAGCAGCGTCTGGAGGACCTGGTAGGCAGCCATATGAGCACCAATTCATTGAACTCAGCTGACAAGTTTAGGGTATGGGCTTCATTATCCGATCCGACACGGCCAAATAGAGAATTGGGTACGCTTGCCGACGAACCCGACGTGACCCTTAATTGACCGCCTTTAGGACCACATGGAACGATTCTGGTCGAACTCCATCTTCAAGTATCTGCGAGTCGAGCCTGAAGACCATTACTTTCTCCTTACCGAGCCCGTGAGCATTTGCGCCCTATACGACGTCAAACATCAAACTAATACAGATAGCCCCTGAACCCGCCCGAGAACCGTGAGAATACCGCCGAGATCTTCTTCGAGTCCTTCAACTGTGCTGGAATGTACATTGCCGTCCAGGCCGTTCTTGCTCTGGCTGCTTCTTGGACTTCTTCAAAGGTCCAGGATCGTTCGTTGACCGGTACGGTCATTGATTCTGGTGATGGTGTCACCCACGTCATTCCCGTTGCTGAGGGTTATGTCATTGGATCCTCTATCAAGTCAATTCCTATCGCCGGTCGAGATATCACCTATTTCGTTCAGTCCCTTCTACGAGACCGAGGCGAGCCCGATTCTTCGCTCAAGACAGCTCAGGAAATCAAGGAGGAGTACTGCTACGTGTGTCCCGATATCGTCAAGGAGTTTAGCAAGTATGACCGGGATCGCACTCGATTCGCTCAGCACGTTGTTTCACACCCCAATGGCCGACAGGTTACCGTTGATGTCGGTTACGAACGCTTCCTGGCCCCCGAGATCTTCTTCAACCCCGAGATATACAGCTCCGACTTCTTGACTCCTCTGCCCGTGGTTGTCGATGGTGTCATTCAGCAATCGCCTATCGACGTCCGACGAGGTCTTTACAAGAACATTGTCCTTTCTGGCGGAAGCACATTGTACAAGGATTTCGGTCGCCGATTACAGCGAGACATCAAGCAACTGGTAGATGCCAGAATTCGAGCCAGCGAGGTCCGCAGCGGTGGTGCTCGTAGTGGTGGTCTGGACGTATCCGTTATCACTCATAAGCGACAGCGACACGGTCCTTGGTTCGGAGGCAGCCTCCTTGGTCAAACCCCTGAGTTCCGATCATACTGCCATACCAAGGCCGAGGTAAGACGAATTGTACACTGTGTAATGACCATGACTGACAATATCACAGTACCAAGAATACGGGCCCAGCATTGTGCGAAGATTCGCTCTGCTTGGTGGACCTGGTGGCTCTTGATTTACGACATAGACGATCAAGAATCACTCTTCAAATGACTCCCCGGATCAACAGTAAGCTTCATAGAACGAGATATTCGTGGAGTACGCAGAAGAGAACGGTGGGCGTCTACTATGGAGTGCAATGAAGAGGCGCTCATGGCGCAAAAATCTCAATTGACAATTATGCCTAAAGCGATGCAACTACAAGTGGGAGACAAGAGATGGCAGGACGATAAGAGACGAGACGGTAGCACATGTGGAAGAGTTACATTAGTCGTTTTTAAAGTTCGTATTCAAAAACATGTCTCTTTTCCCCGCTCTACTACGTAGTCACGTTAAGAATCTAATCACGGAATACACGATGCGTTGAGCTTCGGCATGACGGGAAGTCAAATATAGGCGTTTTCCGTTACCAGTCTCATATCACAATTCATAAATTCAATTATTCCCTGCCATTGACGTTCCAGACAAGAGAGAACTACGGCAGCCAAGAAAACGAGCAGTTCGTAAAGATACGCTTAGGCGCTCTAGACGCTCTTCATAAGTAGTGGTCTGATTTTTTGGTTTCTGGACGGTTGATGATGTTCTAGAAGTGGCTTGGTGGCTGGCAGGGGTTCTCTCAGAGGGTTACATCAGATCCGTAGTGGATGGAGGGGTAAATCAACCCCCGTCATGGTGATATTTTCATGCATGATATTATCCCGTCTCCTGGTACAAGATAGGGTGTTAGTCGCGATGAGACTACTTGGCCATTAGGCGTTTAGATGAACTACGTTGGAATGGCTCCGTGGAAGTATGTGCTATTATCAATATAATAATTCATCCGCAAGCATGTTCGAAATCAGCTGTCCATGTAAGTCCGTCATCTGTTGTGATACATGGAGACATCGAGTCTCACCTGGTCTCCTAGAACTTTACAGGATAATTAAGCATGCTTTTCGAAGGGACTCACTGTAATCTGAAGAGTTCTCCTCAAATAGAGGATCATGATGGAAATGGGGATTTTATTATCTCGACCAATATTCATCCCCTTGTAGACTATGTACAACGGGGCTTAAGTCGAACTCGAATAACAAGCAGACAGTAATGCAAGGGAGCATGGGGGAAACTGTTGCTCCTCGCCATTTAGAGAGTTTACAGAGTTCTGTAATATTCATATCAATGTGCAGAGTGAAATATGTCGCTTGGAAACCATTGTTGATCGAAATGTTCGTCTGTTATTTGATGCTAAGGGAAATCATAAAACTCATAAACTAGGGCTATACACAAAGTGTAACCAAGATCATCCATCTGGCTACTTCGACAACACCCGCCAGAAAATCCAAATCAACTCCCGCCTGAACTCCTCTTTAGAGGGTAAACCCCTTTGCGCGATGGGTAGCCCTGTTTATCTTTTTGGGGACGTGCTTTTGCTTTTTGGCGCACTGCCCAAGCGACAGCCGCGCGCTTATCGGCTGGTGTCGACGACGTAGCGACCGACAATTTGGCCAGCCTTCATGAGCTTGTAGACTTCGTTGAGCTCAGAGAGACCGACAGTCTTAAAGGGGACCTTGATGAGACCGCGGCGGAAGAAGTCGATGGCCTCAGCGGTATCAGCACGGTTGCCGACGTAAGATCCCTTGATGGAGATCATGCGAACAACTGTGTCGAAGACGGGAGCAGAGAACTGAGCATTGGCGGGGAGACCAATGCAGACGACTGTACCGCGAGAGCGGATGTACTGGGTAGCCTGCTGGAAGGGCTTCTCGTTGGTAGCGACGAGGAGAGCAGCGTGAGGTCCGAGACCATCGGAGGTGGTAGCCTTGACATCAGCGACAAGGTTCTTGGTTGTGGTAAAGTCGACATAAGCAGTAGCTCCGAGCTGCTTGGTGAGCTTGCCCTTCTCCTCACCACCATCGATGGCAATGGCGTGGATACCCATAGCCTTGCAGTATTGGACAGCGATGGAACCGAGACCACCACCAGCACCGACGATGGCAATGGATTGACCGGCCTTGACACCGGACTCCTTGAGACCCTTGTAGACGGTGATACCGGCGCAAAGAATGGGGGAGATGGACTCGAGGTCGCACTCCTCAGGAATGCGAGCAACATGGATAGCCTTGGCAATGGCGTACTGCTGGAAAGATCCGTCGACGGTGTAACCGGAGAGGAGAGCCTCAGCGCAGAGAGACTCATCGGCGTTCTGGCAGTAAGAGCAGCTCAGGCAAGAACCGTTGAGCCACTTGATACCGACCTTCTCACCAATCTTGACATCCTTGACAAGGTCGCCGCGGGCAACGACAATACCAGCACCCTCGTGGCCACCGACAAGAGGCAGCTTGGTATCGAGGGGCCAGTCACCCTGCCAGGCGTGGAGATCAGTGTGGCAGACACCGGAGAACTTGACGTTGACGAGGACCTCGTCGGGACCGGGCTTCTGGACGGGAATCTGCTTGTACTCGATAGCTGAGAAAGTGAGTTAGTATATAAGACTCGACAATGATCGAATTATTAGGCGACTGGGTGGTGGGGGAGCTGTGGATGGGTGGGACTCGGTAGAGAACCTGGGGTTGTATATGATATCAATGATATCAAGAGGCAGAAGAGGTAATTAGGGTTGTAGATTGTAGGAGATAGGATGACATACGACCGGCGGTCTTCTCGAAAACCTGAGCCCACTGCTTCTCGGGAATCTGGGGGGCGGCCATTTTGATTGTTGGAATGGTTGGTTGTTTGGTTAGAAGGGTATCGAAAGGTTGTCGTGAAGACTGAAGAGTTGTTGAGAGTGTTGGAGAGTTGATTGATGATCTGGATGAGGATGGAGAAGAAAGAAACGACTTGAGACCGATGGGAGCAGAGTTTATATAGATGTTGGTCAGGCGTTCCAGAGTGAAGGGACTGATCTATGTGGTATGGTCTGCTCTGCTCTGGTATGGTATGGTACGTATGGATAGTACTCGGGCCTAAAGCGTATGGTATGATGGGCCAACGGGGCAAGGATAGGCGTCTGGGTGTAGAAACTCAAGCCTCATCTTGGCGGTCGCGGGGAAGAGGGAGTGAGATTCTTGGTCTTGAAGGGTGTGAGATCAGAGACGAGAGAGATCAGAACAGATCAGACAAGAGAGTCTCTATTCTGGACTCGACTAAGGGACCAGGTGAATCAACGAACAAGGGCCAAAGGGAGGGACCACTTCGGCTGCACGGGGATCCGCATTTTGGAACATGCTCGTTGGACTATGGTTTTCGGGATGCGGCGAACGGTGAGGGCGATTGAGTGGCAGTATCGTCCTATGCGTTTGTTGCATGGGTTACTAGGTTGCATGCGTGCGTGCGTGTGTGCGTGGGAGGAATAGTGTGTGTGAGAGAAACAGTGTGTGAGGTGAGGTTGGCTTAGCTCGGGTTGTTTGTAGTGGCGTCACCAGTGGGTAGGGAGTGAATTGGACGAGTTAGGGATTAGGGAGCTTAGGCCCAGGGCAGGTCCCGCCTCTCCATCTTCCCTGTAGCCTCTACTCCCTACAGTTACGCATTGCTGCGGTACCTGCCGCGACTTACGGTAGGTCTGATCTCCTCACGACGTGTTTCTATCTAACCCCCCGCTCATGCCGGACTTCAACTTCCCCTCAGCGGCGGGCAGCTCTAGTGATGACAAGCAGTCTTGTACCTCTGGGGGAAAAGGTACTTCCATCCGCAGCTACATGCATAGTAGCCAGGAGTAGATCTGGGACTTAATGGGGTGTGCAGTAGGAAAACAATTATCCGTAGTCATGGTGCTCCAGTCTAAAAAAAGTTATTACAGCGGGAGGTGGTGATATTCTAGCGAGCATCCATCAAAAAATTTCAGTCACCAAAAGTCAGATGCTTTTTGCGGCCCTTTTCCCATTACACGGGTTTTTGCCATCCAAACTGTAACAGGCCATAGAAACCCATTTTTTAAAACGCCCGATGCCCAAAGATAGATAGCAAAGAGGAAACTGCGGTAAAATCGGATCTTTCGATTGCATATCCGGTCCTAATTCGGTTGCTTCCATTCATTCATTGCCAGATCCTGCCTTGCCCTGTCTATCTCAACATAACATGACATGACATTGAAAAGCCTCATGAGAGCCCCTAATCTGCTCTAACCTTGCAGGGCATGCGAATTGTGGATTAGCAGGGTCCTGTCCCAGAAAAGGCGCTTAGCATCCATCTAACAAATATTCTACGAGATGCTTCATCCATCCCACGCGTTTCCTACTACCAGCCTCCTTGAGCTAGAATAACTTCTCATCTTCAAGCGCATCCGTTGAGCCATGTGGGAGCTGCACAGCCTGTTACATCTCATAGGTTGGTGGTGGATTAACTGGGGTGGTGTTTGGCAGCGGCTCCGTACCTTAGCACGGAGTTGTAGGTGTGGCATCACTTGTCTGACGCCCCTAAGCTCTGGGTGCAGTCAGTTAATGAAACGCTCAATTGTGTTCATCTGCCTTTCTCGACGTCAATCAACTGCTGTTACGCATTCAAATTTCCATATTTGCGGATCCAAGAGGGTTTCAATTGGGATTTTGTGTATTAATGCCTCAAATGCTTCCAATTCGATATCATGGTCTTTTTGATCTCAATCGCTAAGTACTAAGGTATTGTAAAGTCTCGCCATTCGCGTTATCCATCGCCGAGTGTCGGCGTTATTGGATCCGTTGGCATGGAGGGGGCAACAGATCGTCAAAGCTTCCTTCCGTGACATCAGCAGAGCAACTTAACATGAGGAAGGAAGGGATTGCCTCTACTAACAACCCAAACCAAGAATTAATTTCTCGTCATGCTCCCTCACTGAATCATCTGCAACCTCCCTTGTACCGGTAACGAGCCAACGGCGCTAGAAACCGCTCGAAAGGATCCCGTGGAGGGGATGTAGTCATTCAACCAAAAAGCCACGGCGATTACCCCAAAATACGGTATAAACCGCCAATGCCATCGTGGCTGGTACAGCGACTGGTGCATCAAGGCACGGAATAGGTGGAAACGGTGCTCAGCTGTTATACAACAGCGGAGAACCACGTCAATCATTAACTATACAATCATGGCATGTACTTCTGAAGGCATCCTCACTCTCCCCCACACTCTCATCAGACATGGCGCAGGTCCCCCCAGATCATCTAGCACCGCGCTATTGGGAAGCAACTTCGGATCCGTCAACACACATGAAGCTCCAAATGAGGATCTTCCCCAGACAGATCTTGGCTATACCGGTACACGCAACGCCATCACTTAAGTCTATCTTCTCTGGTATGCGAAGGGACCGTCTTCGGGTCCAAGGTTCATCCCAGCCGGATGGATGGAAGTCTTTTGGGAAGTGCGGGGAAGCTCTAGCTCAGTCTGTTACGCACTGAAGGCCTTGACTCGAAATCCCTGCAATATTGCTGCTATACCAACGTTGGACAGTGCTGTGGACTCATGCGGATTGGTGGCCGCAACACATGTCTCTTATGGGATGGAGCATTTCACTCAACTACAGACCAGCTCTTCATGATTTCTTGTACAATATCCAACAGACCTCGAGGTGATCGTTTCAAAAGGCTGCATGATTACGTCTTGGTACGACAGGGCTTCGCTTATATCAGTACACTGTAAACCCATCACATATGGCACGAAGGACTGGCGGAACCACATGCGCATATTATGTATGCACAACTAATTGTTCGGCAAGTCAGTTGCTCATCTGCTTCAACTGTCTAGGTTAGCCACCTGAATTCAGCATTGTCTAAGCGACTCATGTATTTGGTGCAACATTTCACGAGCATATCAAAGACGCTATTGGTCAGATTTTACCCCAACCTATGCCAACGCTTCTTGTTCACGCTCCGGGTAGCCGGGCGTTGTTGTTTTTGGCAATTGGCAGTTTGCTAGAACAAGCCTCAAAAATTACCATCGCAACCCACCCTGATACAAGTCTCAGTCACGATTGCGGATAGATGTACCTTGTTTATGAACGCTACATTGACTTAGAGCGATGAGCTCGGGGCATCTGGGGCCTAACAACCAAACTCCCTAGCCACTCTCGTACCCTTGCACACTCCGAGTTCCCTCACCAAGTGCCATTTGCTTCTCGAACACGCAACTGGTAGGGGAATGATTGGATACCGTCTTTGTCCTGTGGTAACACCTCATCTACCTTCAACTCTTGAAGATCCACCTTCCACGATACCTTCGCAGGGGTTGTCACGATGTGCTTTGCCCCATGTCGATTTTCCTCCCACTGTCGGTCCAGAGGGAGATTGGATTGCGGGGATTTTCGTCTTTGAAGGAGCAATCAGGCTTGCACAATCTTTGTAAGTGAAGATGCCTGCCATTTCCTCTCACAGCTTATCCAGTCAACACTATAGATGATGGAAACAACCGTAAAGGCGAAGTTGATGCAAGTCTGTATTCTATGATCAAGCACAGAGCTGTTATTCAAAGTTTTTTACCTTCGATACTGCCTAGAATGAGGAGAGCTGGATCTGGCTTGACCAGGTTGTCACATCTTGAAAGTTGAACCCCATGTTCCTTAGATCATCATATCTGGGGCAGGGTCCGTGGGTTCCTGGGTCCTCCGCGTTTTCAAGCGGCGCTTATCCCTCTAGGCCCCGTCATCAGGCCCGTGCAGTGCTAAAACGGCATCCACTGCGGCTCCGCAGTTTTAACTTGCATGAGCCGCAATTGTTTTCCCCGCATCGACGTTGCGGCACGCCCCCGGGACCTTGGAGACGCCCTGAGAACGACTGAGCCCCATCAAGTCCGGCCCATGCGTGTAACTGCATCCTTTCCTCCTGGCGCTGCCTGTGATACGGGGCCCCAGACTTGAAAATTTGTGGCCTCATGAGACTTGTCGGATCTGGAGAAACGGAAGCATTTCACGGGGTTATGTTGGATCATTCAGGTTCACACTATACCTGATCCAATACTGCTACGGTGAGCTGGCGCCAAAGTGCGTGGCTCTGCCTTCTCATGAGGACAATTTGGAGTCATGATACCCAGATCTGGGGTAATAGTGGTCAATATTCTACCCCAGGCTTTACCAGGTAGGTATTCTTGGGGTTGTGCGTGCCCTTTTATTGGCTGATATGCCTGCGATGGCGTTCATTGCGACGAGCCGTCAGTGTCAACTTGAAGCGTTTGTCCGAGGGAGGGCTGTGATCCATGGACCAGGGAGCTGCTCACATGAGAGCTGATTTGTGCATGGTTTTTTGTTGCTTTTTCTGCATCTCTCATTATTTCTGTGGTTTTGCAGCTCTTTCAAGTTCCCTCGCACGACTTGTCATGGTGATTTCTCGCCCCATTCTTGACCATCCTCGCACAATACTCATTCGATTTCATGGGAAACGGCGGTATAAGTCGGATCCCATGGAGACTCAATATGCGCATCTGCCTCAAACATATCTTCTCTGTGCAAACATTGACTAATTTGCATTTCCTGCTCTCTCCCACACTTGCTATCGTGTTCAGTGTCTCCCGCACAGCACTTCGTACGAGCGTAACGACTTCACAATATTCAAGAGCAAGTCAGCTGAGTTGTCTCGTCAGGGCTTGCGTATGGGAGTGTTCTCGCGTTTCTTCGCAAGTTGCCCTCGTTCCTGTTATTCAGCTATGGAAGTACTTGCTAGCCATAAGGTCAAACCTTCAGCTGCTAACCGACTAGATAAATCGGGAACTAGCAGGTTGATAGAGCTCTTGTATGCTGTTCAGCTGGCAACATGGAAGAATTGAGCTTCCAGGTTCCTGAAATCACACTTTTGATACGACATTAAGGGTTGACATCATGCGAAATACGTGCGCGTCGATCGAAGTTCACGCACAATGATGGGACGGTAGCATAGGTTCCAGACGATAAAAAGTTAAAGTTGAATTCAATCAACTCCCTGGATTTGTTAAGAGGTGTATTTATGAAAACAGATGTTCCTCCTTTTCTCGTTGCCCGAGACCATGGACACCGAATGTTTCCCAAGCGCTTGCAAAGCTAACAGATATTCAGATGGATCGATCGCTCGTTACTTCCTCGACTCGCCTCCTATCTTGGTGCAGCGCTTAGGCAGCGACCTCGACCGACTGCTCAACACCATCCGCCTTGCCAGAGTTGACCTTCTTGCCAGTCTTGGCAATCTTCTGGAGGACGGTATCGTAGGGGAGGGCCGTGACGACCTTGGCGGTCTGGTTCTCAAGAGACACATCGTAGCTCTCGACACCTGCAAAGGGATCTTGTTTAGCAGTGGTCCGCTGTCCTTTGGGGGAGTGTACATACCGTCGAGCTTCTTGAGGACTCTGTCGATGGCACCGGAGCAGCCGCCGCAGCTCATGGTGATGTTGAACTCGTAGGTGTGAGTGTCGGCCATTGTGAATGTGTTGGTGATTTGTAATTGTGAGGTTCAAGAAAATGGCGGGGTATCTCGATATCAGATGGAGGGAGATGCGAAAGTTGTCGGAATTAGAGGTCCGTGCTAAAAGTGGAAATTGAGTTATAGGAAGTTGGAGAAGAGTCTTGAGGGGATCGCAAATGATTTATAGTCGTGTTAAAGGGGGTATCTTGAGCTGCAGTTGTTGAGAGAATTGGCCGCTGACTGTGACGGCGGAAGTGAATTATTAATAGGCGCTTGGTTGCGACACTTGTTCTTTACCTATGCTTAGGCTTGGGCGCCGCGATAATTGCGCAATTAGAGGGAGGCGCCTACGCCTCAGGTTCAGCCAGACAAATTAATTCAAGAGGAGCCACAGATGAAACGTGCTCAATACAACGGGGAAACTTTTCTGAAACGCTTCTGATGGGTAATTACTCCGAATCTTGGCCTTTTTGCCTCTGAATGACCGTTTCGCTTCTGTTTCCTCTGTCACAGTTTATGCCTTTTATCTTGGTGTTGCTTCAGCTGTTGGTTGTTTGATGAGTAACTTGGCCAGTGGCTGAAGGGTCCGTGTAAGTGAGCGTCTAAAATTAGGTGCTAGTTATTTACAGTCAAAGATCGTCTCTCGTCATCTTGGGCTACGGTGACATAAGCCGTAGATCATTTATCGAGTGATAAAAGTAGCGGTACTGGAATCACAGACTCCGTTAATCAAACAAACTATTGTGATTTGCTATGCGGCCTGTTTGTGAGGTGAATTTCTCGCAGGGTAAAAAGCTTCTATAACGTTGCTACCCTATACCACACATGAGATCTTGGATTCTGCTTCCCTTTTCACTGCCTCTCTAAAGATTTATTGAAACCTTTGATGAACTATTTATATACTTGCATGTTACAGTCAGTATCTTGCTGATGACCTACAGTTGTGCGATGGAGAACGTAATCATAGTCCCGCAGTTAATGAAGCACAACCCAAATTTGTTGTATCGTCCCCAAGCATGAACCTGAACCGCTCACTGTCTCGGATTTTGAGCCACGATCTCTCTGTTCATCTTATCAATCGATCTATCTTTCACACTACCAGAACATGCACATATGATTCGCCAATCTTGTCTCTAGTCTCGAGAATACGATACTGACTCACAGCAAACCAAAGAAGCACAGACTAGACACGATATGAAAGAATGGGCTGATTTTCCAAGCCCCACCTTTATTAACATGATCTGAGCTGTCACCGACCACACCGAACCAGTTCAACGGTAGTCTCGGAGGAGAGACGCCGTTCAAGTAAGGAGACTCTAGCTGGGTACCTTATCTTCAGCCGTTTATCCAAAGAATGCAACAAAACAATCGCCTTCTAGAAACACTGACCACAGTCCCTGCAGATGCATGCATCCGCCACTGTTCTCCTGATTAGAAAAATAGCCTATCGGACTGCAGCGAAATCAGGTCACCTGCTAACCAAAGTGTTCCGTTTATACCACCGAGACGAAGAGCCTCATGAGGCTCTTCCGCAGCGGCTCGGCCCTATACCTTGCCCATGATCCAAGAACCATTCAGAGCCGAGAAACAGGGACAGGCAGATGAGATTCTGATAAGTTTTTAAGATGAGGCTCTGCATTGGCGTTGTTCTAGAAAAATGGCTACAGGGCGTGTACGATATACGCCCATATCCCCCCCGGGTATCTGGCCGAGCATCCATGATCTGATCTGACGACGGCAAGGGTCGTGGGCTTCGATCGCGGCTGTTTTCTCGGTGTAAAGAGGCTGTGCCTTGCTGGATCTCGATATGTGGACTTGGCCTTCCGTTGAAGTCACGATATAGTTTGACTGCACTTGATTTGAACCCCCACGGTGGTATGACTAACTCTTGGGTAGGTTGCTGGGCCTATCATGTAAGCTGCACATCAAGAGACGTCAATGGGTTCGTTGCCTCTTACGTATGGGCTGAGACGGTTCTTGATATCGATGATCTGATCTTGATGCTGGCTTATCTTGCGGTGAGTGGGCTTCGGTTTAGCCGGGAGGGTATCAGTAGGGGTCTTGGTGATGGTCTGGGCTATGATGGATGGGTGATGTGTCATTTTGGTCCGTAGATGGGGTTGCAGTATTTGCCATGGTGGTGTAGATGCAGATACTGTGATCTGCATATGGTTGGCTCTGGCGTTGAGCTATCCATAACCAGGTACCGAAGCACGGGTTTCTTTGATGGACTCGTCTCTATTGTGGATGTACTTGCGGACTTTGATCGTATATCCTGAGGAGGCAGTATAAGTGAGAGAGGAGCTATAAGCCACAATACACTTAATATCACTATAGTATTCTCTAACTATTGAGATATACGACCCAAGTAGACTTGGCTCGTATTAGTTGATGGGAGAGACTGAATAAATGATAAGCCGGGTTATATAAATCTATTGGTATAGAGCTCTTGAGTATAGCAACCCGAATAACACAAACGCATCCAATATCACACGTTCAACACCAAGTCGGCAACTCCTTCACAGTAACATGAATCTGCGGCGTCTTAAACATCTCCTCATCCTCATCCCAAATCTCCGGATCAACCTCAGTAGTGTTCCACAAATCATCGATATCATCAAGCCACTCCGCAAGCTCATCCTCTTCAACAAAGTCACGACCCGTGTCTTCATCGGGTTGATGAAGTTCAACCGTGTCGTCACGCTGCAAGAGCTTATCGAGTTCCCAACGTGGCTGCACCGGTGCGTCCAGTGTGATTCTGATGTCTGCTATCTCTGCTACCTCTGGCAGCGGTCTCTTGATCGTATGGGTTTTGGGGAGTTTGTTCCACACGACGTAAATGGCCTTGATGTTTTTCATCCATGGCAGCAGAGCTACGATGTTGCTGATGCTGTAGTAAGCTGTGAAGGCTGGGAGTCCAAGGTATTTGACGCTTTCCATTATACGAACGACGGCAGCATGTTCATCATCATTCTCCCAGTCCACGGCCAGAAGTTGGAAGGATTCCCATTTGAGTCGAGGAACATAGAGAATATCTCGCTCAGCATCAAAGGGACGAACGAGGATATCGCCTTTGGTCTCTTCGCGAAAATACCACTCCAAGTTATTCTTTTTCCTCCATTGCTCAACCACTCGCCGACCTTCTTTGCACACGGCCGCACAAGTGGGAATAGGCACTTGAACTCGAGGAGGTCGACTCAGTTGTCGAATGCCTTGAGTAGTCATGTCGTGAAATGCAACGCCAGGGGGAGAATGCTGTGCCCACCAGTCCATGTTGTACATGTATAAAGCGGCACCGCCATCTCCTTCAGGGAGTGTGTGCTCCCAAATAGCGGCACGCACTTCTGGCGGAAGTTTAGTGAATTGAGGAAATGACTGATCCATTGTGAGTTCAAGAGATTCACTGAATTTATTGCATGATGGTAGAAATTGAGGTTGTGGTGTAAGTGATGTGAAAGAATCAAGGTCAGAGACGCGCTTCAGCGCGTCTCTGACTGAGGTTTTTACATCCGTCTAACAGCGAGTTAGGGCTTTGACTTTCTTGTTCCAGTTTCGTACCGCTAATTAGATAGTGCCGCGGACGACGTAACATGACCCTTGCAAGGGATCGGCTGAAATGCAATTTTGTTACAGGCCAAGTCTAACAAATGTCGATCGAGGGTGGTGATAGTTTCGTTGTGAGTGGTATGGTTGTTCATTGCCACGCTAATGGCATTTCGCTCAGCAATTAACTGACAATTATCTACTTTGTACATGGCTTCAGTTGCGATTTAATCGATGCAGTTTAGACGTATATCTAGGTATCTGTAACTGATACTTTTGCTACATTGCCGATGTAATAGGCTCTCCTTGCTCCTGATATAATAATAGGCCAGACCAGGCTAGATCCAATGTCGCTGGCTATTGGTCATGGGTACAGCACCTATTTGCATGGATGGATGATTGACAGGCAGATCACTTCAACCAAAAAAGTAAATAAATAAATACCCCTTTTCCAGCTCCCACTGTGAGAGAAATTATCAGAACTTCTCTCCTACAAACAAAAGTCGTTCGATATGACGCGATTTGATGACCTACCCCCGGAATTGCGCACAGCAATATGGGGATTCACTCTCCCCGAGGATGAAAACGCGATATACGTATTCAACTCAGACTGGGCAGATGAGTTCTTCCCGTCGAGGACTCTAGGTCCCGGTGACATGGAGAACCCCAAACTATGCCTCCCTGCCCGTATTCAGGTTCCTATTCCTGCAGTATACGACGTTTGCAGAGACGCCCGCCTCGTCGTTCATCGCTGGATGGCCAAGAACAACATCCAATGGTATGCTCGCTTGGAAACGGATGAATATATTCTTGTCCGGCCATTTGATGTTCAGAGAGATATACTCTACGTGCCTCAAAATGACTGGGATATCTTTGAAGGGTTCGTCAACAGCGATGAGCGCGACCCCGAGGAGCACAAGAACCTGCGCAACAACATTGTCAACCTCGCCGTGTCAGCCAATACCATGTCAAGATTCGACAACGCCCAAGACATCGCAAGACTCATGCTACGGGCCCCCAACCTCAAGAAGATATACGTCATCTTCAACGACCTCCCTCGCGTCAAGAAGATCACTGCCTATCTACCGAATGGTCGCGAGTTGTGGTCCGATCTGTCAGTCCAGCAGCGTTGTGAGATCGCTTCAGAGCCCAAGTCTCACGAAAAGGTCCATATTCATCGGCTGGACAGGCACAATGGACTAAGACAGTTCGACAAGGTCTATCTGCGAGATCCACAGAAGCAAATGGACAAGATTTGGCGGAAACTGGCGGATGATTTCCCGGATATTGCTCACAGCGTCACTAAGGAGCTCAAGGTGCCCAGAGTTGATGTGACCATCATGCAGGTGCCTACTTGGGATAATGTGAGGTAACATAAGGACAGTGATGGGATCCACTGATTGGACCGTCAGACTTCAAATTGTAAATAAAAGCTTGAAAAGGACGAACTTATCACACTTTCTTTACTCTACATCTTTGAATCCCGAAGTTCTAGGTTGATATGTCATCTACGTACATCCTCAAGAATTTGTGTCTCTGGCGTATCAAGTCCTGGCTAGTACTGAGTGACACAGCAGTAGGTATATTCATGATAAGTATTGATTTTATCACATTAACTAAACTACGTGGGTAATCTTTCCAACAGCATCACTTGCTCTCATCAGAACCTCGCCTCGACCTTCTTCTGAACATCCTGCAACGCCCACTCACTCCGATACTTCTTGCTCCTCACCGAGTCAACCTGCTCCTGCGTGAACCCCTTGGCCTCAACAGCAGGATTGTATCCCAACTTGTTCCTATTTCCAACCGTGGTCGAGTTCACAGCTTTAGCAACTCCTCCATCTGCTCTCTTGTAAACAGTGACCACCGCTGCGCCTCCAAGACCGAGATTGTGCTGAAGACAATACCGTGTGTTGGGCGTCGCGCGGTTGTTTGCCCAGCCTCGAAGATGCCAGACTAGCTCAGCACATTGTGCGATTCCTGTTGCGCCGAGGGGATGACCCTTGGAAATGAGACCGCCTGAAGGGTTGATGACGTATTTTCCTCCGTAGGTGATATCTCCTGCACGAACGAGCTCATGCGCTTTACCCTTGTCACAAAGGTTAAGAGCGTCAATAGTGATCATCTCGTTTGCGCTGAAGCAATCATGCAGCTCGACGACCTGGCAATCACGAGGTGAAATACCAGCTTGCTGCGTAGCCTCCTTCATAGCACGCTGCGTCATCTCATAGCCCATCAGATCAATGGCGCTTTTGGAGAAGAGACTTGGTGAGTCGGTTGCGAGATGTTGACCTGCAATCTCAACAGCCTGTTCTCGCAGATGAGGACGAGCATTGAGGAAGGCCTCAGATACAATGATGGCTGCGGCGCCGCCGTCTGAAGTTGGGCAGCATTGGAGTTTGGTGAGAGGTTCGTGAATCATGGGAGATTGGAGGACTTGCTCCTTGGTGTAGACTTGTTGGAACTGAGAGTAGGGGTTCTTGGGTGAGTGAGCATGGTTGATGCGTGCGATCTCTGCAAAGTCCTCAGCCGTTGCTCCATATCTAGACAAGGTTAGTACTTCTATATCCTATTTGTGTTGTACAAGAGACACTCACTTCTCCATGTACTCTCTTCCAGCATTACCAAACATTTGAGCTGCCCCAGGAGCGTTCGTCACACCCCTCGTCTCAGCCATCATCTTTCCTGTAGTGCCCGTAGGGTTCTCTCTGTCCTTGAAGTTAGTCTGCAAACTGCCCGCGGCCATCTTCTCGAAGCCCACGACCATGACACAGTCAGCAGCGCCATGCTCAACGAAGGTTCTAGCCATGCTGAGGCCAGTGCTGCCTGTTGAGCAGTTGTTGTTGACGTTGTAGATGGGGATTTGGGACATGCCGAATTGGTAGAAGACGCGCTGGCCGCATGTGCTGTCGCCGTAGCAGTAGCATGCAACGCCCTGGTCAACATCATCGTAGTTGATCTGGGCATCGAGAAGAGCCTTGATGCCGGCTTCGAAACCGAGTTCGGTGTAGTCGACTTTGCCACGAGGTTTGATGAACTTGGTCATGCCCACGCCGAGGACGTAGACGGGGGACTTTTTCTTGTCGGGCATTGTGGCTGTATTGTTGTGTATATGGACAAACACTTGGTTGCTATGGATGATTGAATACTGAGAAAGATGAGTTGAGTTGCTTGCGTGAATCAGGTTCGGATGCTAGACAAAAGGGTTCATTTATGTATAGAACATGATATCACCGCCATTGGTTAACAGAACAGTCCCACCAACCCCAGGATCGACAAATTACCCCGGCTTCCATCCCAATTTGGCAAACAACTCGGTCCAAACACAAACTGCCATCAAATAGAATCGATCCCTCTCGTTGCATTTAGTGCCCTAGCTTCACTCGTCGGATCGTGCGGGGGCGCCCAAAAGCAACCGAGATGCCGAGGCTCGTTTGCTGCTTCAACATTTCCTCTTTGGGTCGGCAACGAATTCCCAATGACCCGTGAACTGACTACGTCAGCCTTTTTTTTTACTGTACTTAGATCTTAGTAATAGCAGAGAAATGGAATGGGTTTGGTATGCGAGAAGTACCTAGTCAAGGTCGAGGTCCGCTCCCGGCCGAATAAATCGGTGCCGTGTTCAATCGGCCGAGTAGACACCAAACAACAGACTTTGAACACGATCGAGATGACGAGGTATAAAAACAAAGTCATTTCTAGATATTGAGTTCAAATTAAAGGTCTTGGTTTGCCGGGTAGTGCCTTATTGCGAGGTTCGTTCATCAGCATTGCCATTGTCAACTTCTTGGACAACCTCTGAAGCCTACATCACTTACACCAACTCACAATGCACATCCTCCTTCTGAGTTCTCCAAACCACAACAGCGCTCGCATTATCCAATCTGCTCTATCTCTAAAATTTACCATCACATTTCTTACTCCCCAGACTTCACAAGTTCCTCATCATGCAAACGTCACTCTTATCAACGGCTTGCCCGCATCCCAGCACGACCTTGAAATAGCTCTACAGACACCAACCCCCCCTGAAGCAGTCATACTCGCTTTCTACACACTCATGTTCTCGAAGCAGCCACTCACACTCTGGTCAGGGCCCTAAAAGCCTTACAGACCGCTCAAGCAAACCAAGAAAAGGGTGGTTCTGCAGCAATGCCTCTTCGTCTTGTGTTTATCCAAAGTAGTGCGACGCAGTTAGAGGCAGACGGTTACAGGAGAGTCGACAAAGTAGTGCGAGAAAGCGGTTTACCTTTTGATCTCGCTCAGTGTCCTCGCTTACCTGGGGAACTGTCTGCCTCCATCCGGACTTCGCCTGAAGAAGGCCGTGTTGCTGCTTGGTTGGCTACTGTCAAGAAAGTGAGAATGGCCCATTTCCCGGTAGATAAAGCACGGAAGAACAAGTCGAATGGAAGAGAAGAATCTGGAGTAGGTGATATCAACTTGGGATGACAGTATTGATCCTTCTTCAAGAGCTCAAATCGTTCCCACTTCCATCCAGTCCATGTGAAGTATTGCCCAAAGCCCATTCTATCAATAACCTGACTCATTAGGCCTCTGTTATATCCCAAACACATCTCTTCCTTTCCCTTGGTCTGTACAGGCGCAAAGCATACAAAAGCTCACGCTTCAACCATCTAATCCTAATGCGCCTCGCAGGGCCACGTGTGGCCAAAAGTATAAACGCATCTTAATACAGACGTCCCAATCCCTACCAACGCCTGCTGAACTTCCCAGACCCTGTATATCGTTCTTTGAAGTCCAGTTTGCCATCATCTTTGCAACTCACATATCCACACAAACACTCAAATGAATACCTTCCAGCCGCTCAAGACGAAGGAAACTCAAATAATAAGGGGTAGTAAGAAAATAGAGAACTCGAGGCTTGAATGTTTCTTCGAACCCAGATAGGTAACTATGCTCTTGATCTCATTATTCCCATCCTTCCCATAGCATCCAATTGTCAAAGTCGTTCAGAGCTGCCGGGACTCCAATGGAATTTCGTTGGTACATGAACGGTACATGATGCCTGTATGCATCCACTTGGAAGCCGTCCACGGGAACTCCCGTAGAGCCCATGGGAACACCATCGAGGTTCATGTTGGTTGCCCTTAGGCAACGATCCAATACAATGCGGAGGCTTTTTGTAACCTCATCTGTCTTGACTTCAGGTTTGGACACGCATTCCAGAACGACAGCGAGACAGACCACGTCCTTGGTGTCCCGACCACTGATGTTGCGAACCAAAAGGTCCAACGTCTTCTCCACAGTGCTGATGAGTCGCGACGGCGACCAGAGCACAAGGTTCTCCGGGTTATAGGTCGGGAAGTCGTCTGACGAGTCGGGGGACATGCGCAGAGCTTGTGAGCCAAGTCCAGTGCTATCAGAAGCTGGCCGAACTGCAGACCGTATGTAAAAGCACACACTCAAAGCCGCCTGGATAATATCCTTCTTCAATACCTGATGATACATCTCGGCAATATCTTGGAAGTGCGCTAGCATAGGGTCCAGTTCGTCTAGATACTTCATGATCACCATTGAAGACCTCAGATATGCTCGAGAAATTTGACCTGGCGCGTCAGATGCCCCTATAGCGAAAGGTCGATAAAGTGCAAGTAATGGCCGCCGCACGTGCATATCCAGGATGACTCTGGACCTCCATTGCTTGCTCTTCTGTGCATCACTTAGAATGCCCTGCCTAGGGAAAATGTAGTTGATATCATCAAGGAATCGCTCCAGCTTAGCTCCCACCTCCAGGATCTCTTGATAGTCTCGAATTTTATCGATGCGATTCAACATGTGTGCTACTTTCATCCGCACACCCAGAGTCATGGCTGCATAAACTTGCATCTGGTTGTCGGTAACCACGTCTATGGGTTTCGACAGTGGTAGCTCTTTCATATCTGGGAAAAGCTCAATGTCATCCAAGTTGCGGGGCGGCCGACAAGTAAAGTCTCCTTCCCGTACCAAACAAGGAAGATTGCTTGCGAGCGAGATATGGAGGTCCATATCAAGAATCGTAAACCATAACCGCCGCCGCATTTCGCTGAAGAATATAGGGATTCGAGGTTCAAATTCGGATGGATCGCGGTGAAGACCCATTGTCATGGCCATGCGTACGATAGAGCCCAGAGATGTCCAAGAGTCCTGGATCCGAGGGGTGATCATTCGCTGCGCATGTAAAAGTAAGACTTCGACCTGAAGTACCTCGAACTCAACCAACTGTTTTCCTCTTAAACTATCCAGCCATGTTCGCACAAGCGCGCATGCTGTTGGGATATGGACGCCGTCAGATCGCTCGTTGCCAAGCCCTTTTGATTTAGTTTCGAATCGTGATGCGATGGAGCAAAGTGAGAGTAGTTGCGGCAAAAAATACTCGGACTGTATTTTGCCTTCCCAGAAAAGATTGTACTGCTCCATGAACATGGGTAAATGGACGATACGATAGATAGTCTCCGATGTATCGACATATGAGGCGACAAGCCTGTCACATACTGCCTTTTTAGGTAGGATATCAGTCATCCGCTTCTGAACGGGCATCATCGAGTCCACAAAGACAGTGATCGGGGACAAAGATTTCCGGTACTCGTCAATAAGCGCTTTGTGAAATCGCTTGAAGTTTAGCAGAACATCTCGGACGCCATTGTTATTCGAATTGTTTGCCATGAACTCCTTAGCTTCGTCAAACTATGAAGTTTAGCAAATATGTACTTCAAGGTGATATCAAGGACAATTACCAAGTTGAGCAAGACACGAGGACTATTTTGGCCGTGATATCTTGTTCGCAACGCTCCTTGCTTGACTGCCAATCCTCGGATGGTCTCAGAAGACGCAGCAACTAGTCTGCCACCACTACCTTCCGAAACGACGGGGCTTCTGGCCATAAGTTGCCTTTCAAGCCTTTCCATACGCATTGACAACTCTTCGAGTGAAGGCGCAGCCCCAGTATCCCCATTGCGGATAGGTCCGTATGTTGAATCGTTGCTAGGGAGCGGAGTGCCTGAGTTGAATATGCCGGGGTTGCAGTTGCGCTTCGCTGGTCGAGCTGGTTCTGGCATTTCGTTATCGGAGCCTTCAGAGAGATTTGCAGAATCATGATCCATAGCATATTTGCAGGTTCGATTCGATTTCTGGCATTGAGAACAGGGACAAAGCCGGTCGCATCGGAGCTTGCGCTTCCGGCATTCGGTGCATGACTTGACTGGCCTGGGTCTCTTGACACTTCGTTGTTGCTGCTGCTGTTGCTGAGTGAGCGCAAGACCCTGCGATGGCGTTTGCTGGTGTAGATGGTGCGGTGGTGTTTGTTGCGACAGCGGCGCATCGTAAGCTGTTGAGCTTAGAATGGACTGAGAAGCTGTGGCCGGGGCGCTGCCACCATCGTGGGTAGTTGAGTGCGCTGTGGTCATCTCGGGCATGCCTGCGGCCATGCGACTGACTGCCAGAGGACTATACGATAAGGATGAAGCTCGAAGCTACAGGGAATCGAGCGATAAGATGGGAAAGTGGTCGGTGGAAGCCGTATGCGAATCAGAGAGGCGCAAGTACGCGAAGTCGAACAAACGGTCAACGAGCGAGGGTCCGGTGAAAGTGCGCTGACCAGCTTCGAGGACTGGGTAATGAGTGGGATGCAGTGTTATTCACGAAGCCGATGACAACCTCGGCTGGGAACGGTAGACAATGGTAGGTTGCTGGCGCAATGAGCTCGCAACTGACATGGCGGATAACGAAATAGAAGGAACTCGAGTAGAGTTATGGAGGAAGTAAAGCCAAAAGTAGAATTGTCTAAGGCGATGCCGAGACGGATAGGTAAGTTAGAGCCTAGAGGCACCACCAGGCACGCAGCTTCGGATAGCAAACGGGGCACAAGGCACGGGACACAGGGGACAGCCAGAACCACACCGGTAGACGTAAGGTTGATGGTAGTGTAGACCTTTGGTCACAGATGAGATGGGATGGGGTAGTTTGAACTTGCCAGGCCAGGCTACCAGGGTCGTTGAGCTTTACCTTGTTCGAACGGGACGCAGTTGACGCCGTGGAGCTAGCCCAGAGCTCAGTGGCAGTGGTCCGGTCCGTTGCGACTCTTTTTTTTTTCTTTTTTTTTCTGGCTGTTCTGTCTGATTCAGCCACCCCAGACGCGCGCACGCGCGAGTCGGGCCTGGCTACCTAGCTGCAGATGAGAGCTAGGGTAGTGGACCCGTTGCGTTGGGCTGGGTTGGAGTTGGGCTGGATCTCTGTAGAGTCGTACCGGAGGGATATTCGTGGTTTGTTAGATACGTGATGGCACCGAGATGTGATTGGTCTCGAAGCGCATTGTGCGAGGTACAAGGATGAATGTTAGCTACTTGATGGTGGGATCTAGCACATGGCACAGTGATCGCCAAACTCCTTAATGCTGGCTTTGGTCAATGGCTGAGTCGTTCGTTCTGGGACTGCTTAAATGCCAGGAGGCGCTGGAGTCGCCGTCTGGAGCTGGAAATATTTTAACTTGGCGGGGGGCCGGTTTGATCGGCCGATGGAGATAATTCAACGGACCCATGACAAGGTACCTTGCCTTTAATCTTTGATAGGCGTTATAGGGACCAGAACCTGGCTAGAACGTCAGAAGAGGTCCAGCTCTTGGTATTGTATAGTAGATCGCTTGCGGTCGCTTGGCGAGAGAATTGGTTATTGGGTGTCAAGTACGGATTACGGATAGAACAAAAGAGGGATGTAGGTATTGTATGGTCAATAAGACAGTTGGACCCTTGAAACAACAGAAATGTGATGGGGCGGTTCGGTTACTCTCAAACGATCACTTGAATTTGTTGATGATAGATGATGAAATAGACGTTCTCGATGTGCAGTATCCACTTGCGACGGTGGAGAAAAGATTCCTCCTTCTCTTTTATCAGACTGACTAGATTCTGATATTGGGCGGACTCTGCCACAGAAGGCAGGTACGAAAAGACCGTAATTAATTAAGTACCTTCCCCAGTGCCCAGGATGGTTATTGGGGAATGGAAGGCACCACCAGCTGTAGTGGTGGTGTCTTTCCCTTTCATCTCGGAGCCGATCTCTGGGCCTAGACCGTTGGACCTTGAAAGCAGGTGGTCTCGACCGCTGTTGTGCTCCCCCAGAAGGATACATGAATCACACGTGATGCCTTGAAATTGATTCACATTCGCTATCAATAACACGAATCCTGACTCAGACGTAATCATCGTCAACACCTCCCCCTTCTGTGATCGACAGCCTCGACCGGTCGTTTCGCTGTCCGTCTCTTTTCGGGGCCACTATCAAATATCACCGCCTGGAGTCCTCAGCCTCCTCGAAAATGCTTGGCCACATGGCTTGTGCCAAACCAGGAACATCCATCAAAGATTATCAAGAGCTTACCAATCCGACGAAAACCGAGAAACCACCCCCCCAGGGAGCGAGCAACAAAACTTCTAACGTTGAATCAGGGTGCCAAAACAAAGCTGGTCTAAAGTCTTGGTAAAATATACCAAGCTTACCCGAGTCTTTTTATCACTTAGATGAGAGGTCCTAAGTTTTCTTGCCTCCCCTTGAACGCACAAGGAAAAGGAATTCGATGAACGTAGTCGAGGGCCTTGAATAGAGAGATCTGCATATGCAACTATGCCGATCGTCACACTTGACTTACACCACAGGCACAGCACGGTTTTGCTTGGTCCATTAGTGGGTTCACTACGGACTCAAAAATAATCCTTTCGGCCGATTCATGAGCTCCATCGAATCCCCAGTCTCCTCCGCACGCACAAACCCGTGCTTTTCGCAAGCATTTCCATTCAATCCCCGGGCCATCGTCTGACTCAAGACAACAACTCAGTCTCGCTTTTACTCTTATTATGGGGTCGTGAGATATGTTTAGCACAAGCGTCGTTATCTGAGCCTCAGTGGTTGCGAGTCTCGAATGACAGAAAAAGAACGCAATGGCAAGGATTTGGTTTGCGATAGATGATGCTCGCTCGGCCTTTCGCTCTCAGAAAAGGCTGGATCGAGCTGCTTGACTAGGTAGATACAAGCGCCTGCGTGGCCCATCTACGGCTCTCTGCCAGTTACCATAGTTGACTCTGGCTTCTCATTAGCATGCTCGGACAAAATGGCCCAATTGGCTCCTTGAGGCTAGAACCATTCTCCACCACGTTTCACCCTGGTTGACGTCCCCAGAGTCCAGAGTCCAGAGTCCAAAGTCCCAAACCGAGTCGAGTCGCGAGCCGCAGTCTGACTTGGGCCATGTCTGGTGTATCATGTGCTCCGAATCATCAGTCATGAATGTTGCATGCGCCGCCTGCGCCTGAGCTGCTACGACAACTTTAGTCGGCCGACGATGTGCTCCGTGCTTCTGATTTAAGAGTCGGGTTTCTCGGCTCCGAGAAAAAAAAAACCCCCATTGTCGTTATTCGTTCCTCGAATCGTTCTCGACAAACGCTAATATGCCCAGGACATGGGCCATTGCCTTTCAGTTGCGCACCCCTGGTTGGCTCATGCTAACATTTTCGCTCAGCAATGCGAATTAATGTCAGATCACACCCAGCTCTCTCATGGACCAAAATGCCGCGATTAACTGTCATAAATGCAATCTCTCAATGCAGCATAGCTGAAATGGAGTGTTTGCTTAACAAGTCCTAGCCCCCTCTGCGAACTGCTGGCTTTATTAGTCCAGGATGACTACCATGTACTAGACAGGGCTGAAAATGGCACGCTACGGCCGCAAGAGACAGAGGCTCCGGAATCCTTTTACAACCTTGAATCGATGCCGACCTTTATTATGATTATGGGATATAAAGCTCGAAGATTTGCAAAAGTTTATGCAAATCACCAACACAGCATAAGTCTTGCTATACATACCGTCCAAGCAATCACTTGATGATTTACAACAAACAACCCTTGTCAAAGTGAATGTTTATTATACCACGTTTCTACAATGTAATTGGCTACAGCTTGGTAGGGTTCATTAACTTCTACCGCCCTTTCTAGAAGACTTCATCTCCGGTACCACACTAACGAGTTGGATGGCGTTGAAACTTGCTCAATTGGTACAACGAAACAATTTAATACAATTTATCTTAATGTATCATAATACAACTAGTCGGAGACTATTGAACACTCCTTCAGTCCAATGAACAAAACTGGTTTGTGTTCTTTCTTCCCATGGGAATAAGCGGTTGCTCAGCCAAGAGCGTCTAACAACTTTTGATGGGTCCTCGACTTCTGCACCATCGTCATGAACCCTATGTTCCATATTATCCAGCGAATAATCTGCCTCACTGACTCCCAGGCCAAGCCCCTGGAAGACCACTATTGGGTCCTCTCTCCTGATCCTGATCCTGTTCAGCCTCATGCTCCCGATCGTCATCAACCTCATCTGGCATATCGTAGTTATCAGCATTCGGCCCGGCTACTATGCCAAGGGCGTGCATCATTCGCTGAACAAATCCTGGAGCATCTCCTGCACGTTCATGCTCTTCGAGGTCCCTCATAAGTTCTTCGTCGTCAAGTGCCTGCACGGCCGCTAGATGAGCGTCCTCTTCATCACCTTCACCGTCATCACCAAAGGGTGCCGCGCCGGGTGCACCACCCTGACCAGCTGCCGCAAGACGCTCAAACAAGTTGTTCAGACGTGTCTCGACTGCACTTTGTTGACCTCGTTGTTGTTTGGCAAAGGGCAACTTTGTGCCTTCGCCTGTAAAGATATTTTCCTCTTCTGGGGGTGGTAGAGGGTCGAACTCGTAGTTTGGTTGCATTTCTAAGTACTCTCGTGGCACCAGACCCATAAGTGATGTCTGGCCCTCAAGATATACAAGCCTTGTAACACCTTGATCGGGAGGAGAGTCACTGCTGGGCAGCACACTTGTATCAACCTTTTCAAGGCTCTTGGCTGTCTTTTCAAGGAGAGGGATAGCCTGTGCGTTGTTCCAGATGTCCTTGGCTTGGTAGATGTAGAGCTTAACCCAGAACGAACGCGAATTGGAATCAGCGTTTATGCCCCAGATAGATGGAGGCGTGTCAAGGTTTAACTCCTGGAACAATCCACAGTAGAGCCAGGGAACACGTCGCATGCCCTTCTCGAGCTCTTCAGTTGCACGAGCAGTATTGCCCAGTTGCAAGTGAGCCAATACCAATGTCTGTCGAAGGTAGATCGAGTCTCGGTTATCGGTCGTCTTCTCCAACTCCTCCACAAAATCGATCAACCACTGAGACTCATGTGCACGAATAGCCAGCCAATGGATAAAGTGTCTCATGGCATAAGGATCGCTTGGATCCAAAGAGTATAAAAGCTTAGCCCATTCCAGGGCAGTGCGATTGGTGCCCTTTCGCACGAGGCTCTTGAGGTAGTGATATCCAGCCAACCAGAACTGCCTGTTCTCTGGACGACGGAAGTCAAGACGTGCTTTGCCTTGCTCAATGTTCTGACGGAAGGCATTTGTGGTCACACGACCAAAGGTGAAGAGAGCCCGCTCACAGAGTTCAGCTGCGAGAGCCTGATTCTGGTCTTGCTTCGCAATAGAGCTGACCTGTAGGAGTGTCGAGACATGATAGGGTGCTTCCTTTAGGAGAACAATCATTCGCTGGGGGTCCCCGATCTGCACGCATGTGAAGAAGAAAGCCTGCAGAGCGTCGTAACTTTGCTCGTGAACGTATGCATACTCCGTGAATGATCCGTCTTCAGCTTTTTCCACCTCCTTCATGGTCAAGCCGCCAGCACTTTGTTTTGGCCAGTGCTCACGTCCTTGGATAAACACGTTTCGACGCAGGGAAATTTCTGGAAGTTTCGGGGCTCCAGGGGGGGCACGCAGGAAAGTTTCAAGATCAACCTCTCGCTGCATGGGGCGACGGTTGCGTTCTTGTTCTTCCTCTGCTGCGGCAGACTCGATGATGTCTCGGCCAAAAACACTTCGCATTTCATTGTTGGCCTTGAGGTGATACGGGTTGATAGAAAGAAGCTCATTGATTCGCCGAGTCTGAGCTGCTGTGTTCGCTGAGGTGGATGTGTTGGCAGGAGTTGGTGCTTTGATGTTGAGTTCCCTCATGGCCTTGTCGATCTCATCCTCCTCCTCCTCCTCACCGGGGGCTGCAGCCTTGGCCTTGGACTTCTTCTTTTTGTTCTTCTTTTTCTTGCTCTTCCCTGAGGTCAATGGTTGCTTGTCTTCGGTCACATTCTCCTCGGGTTGTTGATGTTGCGCCTCCTCATCCTCATCATGTGCTTCGTCGTCATCGTCACCACCCAAAGCCGCAAAGAGACTCACGCGAGGCTTTGGTGCGACAGGCTCATTGTCTTTATCGCTCTCACCCGAGCTCTTTTCTGCCAGTATCTGAGCCTGCTCTAGCTCTCGCTGCTTCTGCAGCTTGCGAAGTTGTCGAGTCGACATTTTGAATGAGGTCGTGAGTGTGACGTGGAGTTTTGAGTTTGGTGTAGGGTGAGCGAATGTGAGATGTAACAATGATGATTGAGATGCTTGGAGGGGAAAGAATGAAGAGTATTGAATAGGGGATAAGAGAGGATATTTATGCAGCTGTTGTTTATAGTTTATCGAGAGATATTAGGTTACAGAACGTGAGGCTCTAACAGACTTTCAATCAGTCAGGCCGAAAAGAGAGAATATGACGTGTGCGGGGCTGTGGGCAAAAAATTTAAGCTCTTGAGGTACCGTTCACTCATGACATCGTTACCTTTGTATCCATTTACCTTCCTACCAACCAAACAATACGGTCAATAGACTCAGGGGGAGTGCAAGGTAATCATTCAACGTCGTCGAATCAGAAGCAGACATCACCTCAATTCTCAATATATTCACGACATACTACCAGCATGCTCATGTCAAAGTTTCAACAAGTAGTCGTGTCATTCAAGATCACAAGAGAAGTGCGTTAACCGTGAGCTTGCATTGTTGGTTTATTCATATCAGATGCCTCATTCCTCTCTGAGTTGTGTTTCTGATACGTGTCAAGCTCCATTTCCTAGTTTTGTTTGCATCATCATGAGCTTTCGTCGCCTCATTAACTAGACTTCCTTCTTCATAACCACCAGCGCCAGGCCGTGCCAGGCCATCCTTTGTGTTTTTAACTCTGCAATTCAAAAAGGGCAAAAGAAATTCCTTTTGTAGCCTGCTATGCGAAAGGGCCTCCAATTCCGCCCGCTTCCAATTCGATCCTAACTCCAGGCCTCGTTCTTACAGAGAGCCAACCCTCCATTCCCCAAACCCGTTCAAGCCCCGAGAACGGTAGGGAACCGTGTTTCGCTTGTGTAAAGCAGCAGAAATGCAATCGTCCCAAAAGTAGGAAATTTGTGATATATGTTATGAGCAATTATGAAACCTGTATCGGTTCGTAGTCATAGTCGGCGTTGTGGCGTACCGCCAAGCCTCGCGGTGCCGTTTGACATGGCTGATATGTCTCAATCCGTATTATACTGGCCGGTGACGTTGTGGCCGATTATTGCTGAGCAGGTGTGGTCTGATACTGAGGACGGTTTCCACCTCGTCCACCGCGGCCGTAGCCACGACCGCCCCGACCACGACCACGACCACGACCACGGTAGTTGCGATAAGCACCGTCAACGCTGCCCTGGCCAAAGGTCTCCATGTTCTTGCGCTGCTCCTCGCCCCTCCATTCGCGACCGCCGGGCTTCTGGCCTCCGTTTTCGGTTCGCTCTCTGGATTCGCTGGAGATATTGTCAAAGAACGATCTGGACTTGTTGTAGGCAACAGCAGCATCGTCAGTCGTAGTTGAGATCTCGGGCTGCTCGGCGACAGCAGGGTTTTCGGGCGTCTCCAAAGGAGATCCAGCAATAGCCTCTTTGACGACATCTTGCTTGTTGAATTTGGCATTAGATTGGGCGAAGTCGAAGTCAGAGTCAGGAACCGCGACCTTGGCGGCAGCAGGACGTCCACCACGGCCTCGACCTCTGCTGGCTGGTCCACCTCGGACAGCGTTGACCCGCATCTCGTTAACCTTGTTCGTCAGGTTGTCCATAGCGTTGCCACTGTTGTTGCCCAATTGCGCCATGGCAACAGCGACCGCAGCCCTAGCAGCGTTGGTGGCATCCTGAACATTGGGGGGTGCAGTAGCTGTAGAAGCCTTACTGGTAGCATCACCTCCTGCGCCTGGTAGAGAGAAAGGCTTAGCAGCAGATCCTGTCAAAGGAATCACAGGGTTGACCCGGTGATTCCTGGGTCCAGTAGGAGTAGCCTTGCTGATGTCCTCAGGCCTTGCTTGGCCATTGGCTACTAGGCTCGCAGCAGTCTGCTTGACTTCCTCAACCGAAGGTTTCGATTCGACAGGTGGTGTAGGGGCATGAGAGGGCTGTCGCACACCTTGCGCCAGCGATTTGGGCTCTGTGGGAGGCGCTGCCTGTCCGCTGGGAGTGGCTGGCTTGGCTCGATCGGCGCCAGGACCAATAGGAGCTGGCTTCGCATCTTGTGAGGGACCAGAACCTGAAGTGGCTCGCTGGCTTGCGGGAGCTTCAACAGGTGCGTTAGGGCCAGGAGCACCGGGACCGCCAGGGCCTGGTGGAAAAGGGTAGTTGCCCCAAGGTCCGGGACCTCCAGGACCTCCGGGTCCGTTGGGTCCACCAGGACCGCCCGGAAATCCTTGACCAGGAGGAAACCAGCCAGGAGGAGGGGGATACGGCATGTTCCCAAAGTTAGGGCCTGGACCTGGGCCAGGTCCTGGAGCACCGCCACGACCCCAATTTCCTGGTGGTGGGCCTCCGTAGAAGTTGTTGGGTGGGTAAGGTCCTTGGCCTGGGCCGAAAGCAGCAGGTCCTCCTGGTGGAGCACTTTGGTTAGGCCCTTGGGCTCCAGGGCGAGCTCGAGCCTTGCAGCTTGTTAGCTTGTGTGTCTTGAACCACAATAGTAAAAAAAAATGACAACAGAGTGTGAAATCCCAATCAGAAGGAAGGCAACGGAAATCTCGACATTATTTTTTGCGCTTTCCGACAATGACAATGTTTTACATCCGAAATATTTCATCATATGGGAGAAGAAGGGAGAGGCTCAAAGGGAAGAAAATGACTTACGCCAACGATGGCCGGATCATCGGGCACTGCTGGAGGCTTGTTCTCCTTGATGTTGGGGTGGTCCTCAATTCGTAAATCCTTCACGTCACTGCCTCGGAATACAATGTACTCGTAGACTTGGTCGGAGGGGGCAATCTCTTCGTCAGGTCGGCCTTTGCGACCTTCGGTACCAAATGACCTCACATTTTCAAGTGATACTGTCGACTCGTCCGAGTTGATTTCATGTAGCGTGCCAACATAGCTATCGCGAGGTAAGCGAGGTCAATCAATTGGCGCGATTGAACAAGTCACATACCGAATATCGCTTTTGGAGATGAGGGAAATGCGAGACCTATGGCTACGTAAGCGGGCGTAGGCAGGCTTCAATGACCACGTCCAGCATACCCGAGAAATTCAGACATCGCCGATGTGAAAAGCCACGTTCAGCACGTGGTGAGCTTTGTGGGGGAGAGAAAAACGCTCGAAATACAAATACAATAGCAAGAAGATGCACGATTCGGTGGGTGAGAGGGAGAAGAGAGAAGGAGATTGTTTGGTCGTGAGCGAGAGAGAGAGAGAGAGAGAGAGGTGTGAGATGAAGGAGGGGGAGGTTGGTTGTGTGGAGGTAGTAGAGTTTTGTGAGAGATGAGGAATGAAAAATGGCTGGAGGTTCCTAGAGCAAAGCCCTGCTAATAGTAAGGTGCGGATTAACCTCGGCTGCTTCTCGGCGATTGTTTGGTTACGTAGCTAAAGGCTCAAGCTGAAATACCTTTCAACAAGAAGAGGTTGAGGGAAGGCTCTGAATCAGATCACTGATGCAGTAATATATAAACTGAGTGATTCAGTTACATTTGACGGTAAATGATCGTATTCTACTATTGCATTGGGATTTTTAAGAAATTTCACTTCGGATATGAAAAGCCACACTCATTATGAGAGTGGATATAGAAACCTTGTACTGAAGACTCAAGGTAAGATTTCCAAATTACACTCTAACCGTTGTGATTTCAAGAAATTGTAATAGTAAGACAAGACGGTCTACATCTACAAATCACTAAGCATGCTAAACTCCTTCATCAAACGAAAGTACGGGTAAGGCCCATTATCAATAACAGCATAGCGCATCCATTGTAAGCCAAGCCAAGCCGGGTCAAGAAAACGACTGCCTAAACTCCAAACCAAAACCATTCCTCATCGGAACTTGCTGAAGATGACCGCAATAATAAGAATAACCAAAACAGTGATGATAGAGATGGTAATTATCCGATTTGTAGCCATCCTGCAGTTTCAATATGTCAGCTCTTCCGTAATTTGCCATGACGTCTGTGTGGGCCACTTTACCTACGCGCCATGCCCCTGAGTGTCTTGACACTCCTGTCCACGTAGCCTTCACTCTCGAGCATTATGCCGCGAGTGTGCTCGATGGTTTCTCGCTGCCTGTTGAGGTCTGCTAGGGTGCCTGCGCCGATGGCTTCGGTCTCGTTGGCCAGGGCCTGGCTGGCCTTCAATCGCTGTGTGCTTCGATCCAGACGGTCGGTCCCCGAAAGCAACTGCTGTCGCTGCTCCATGTGAATGTCTGATGAGCCAGCAGGGTCGTCTGTGTATCGCGATCCGAACAGTGCTGAGCGATCGGAGGAGAGAGTGGTCAACTTGCGACGAGCGGCATCTGTGTCTGATTCGTAGTTTCGGAAGCGTTGATTGACCTTGGTGCGAGAGCTAGTGGGAATGTTTTGCTTTTCCAGGCGCATTGCGCTGAGCTGAACGGCGAAAGAGTCAGCATGGACCTGAGTACTGGTGGCGACGCTCAACACCAGATAGACCTACCTGCTCATCAAGTTCCTCAAGCGCCCGCTCGGCTTGGCTGATAGCAGCCTTTCGAGGCTCACCAGCTAGTTCAGGGATCTGGTCAAGCTTTTGGTTCAGGTCGGCCTGGATGAGCTTGAATTCAGCCTCGTATGAGCTGAAGAGCTCAGAGCCAGCATCGGTATCGAGAGGGTTCGACATCGTGAAAGGAGGCTGGAGAAAGACAGGAGATGGAGGGGATTGCAAATGCGACTAATTGCGGCCGGGATAGGAGTCGGACGCCAATTTATAGTATCTTTTGGGGGATGTAGTTGAATTCGTGTCGAACGCGCAATATTCGGGTGATGCTGGACCTGAGTGGTTGATGGTTTGACGTTCTCGTCAGCGTTCCAAGTTCGGCAGGCCGAGTACTGAGTGCCTGGTCGTTTGCGTATGAGAGGCCAAGTGACCAATGAACGTAGCACGCCATGATTCACGTGATATGATGGTCTGTGCACGGTTGAATCCGGGGCAGTATATCACCGAGAGTTGACGATGAAAATTTGGACTTTTCTTCTTTTTTTTTCTCTTCATAGAAAGTTGAATACCCCGGATTGCGAAGAAAAAGCGGCTCAGCGCCACGACCTCGGTCTATGGCGTCGGGTTGAAACAAGCTGGGCAGACGAAGGCGGGTTTATCCTGCACGGCGCTTTTAAGAATTGGTGACTCGAATTACCGTTTACCAGTCCCGTTGAGTGTTCGACATACCTACCATTCCATGATTTGAGGTCTTTGAAAGATTGCATAACGGAATAGCGAGCGGTCTTGAATGTTTTGCATGTGAAAATGATGTTCCAGATCAGCTATCGTCCTGCCAGACTCGGCATGGCGTAAAGAGTTTTCTTCAAGTTTGGGTTGAGATTTTCGGATCTTGAGGCTGCTGATGGAAAACCCTGAAACGGCATTTCAGCCAAGCCACATCCAGGATATTGATCAAGATGTGGCAGGCTGCATATCCCGCGAGGTTACAGTGCAGCCACAGGAGCATGAACCACCTGTGCTATCGGATAATGCCATTGATTGATTATTGGGGATCCATCCATTGCCAGCTGTACTAGCTCCAGCTGACAGTTCAGCAGCCAAGCTTGCAAGGTCCCTACCGAGTCGAGTCGAGTCGCAAGTCACTTCGGTTTCGAGCTCCGTCCGTGTTAGTGGGTCATAAGCTCAATGTTGGGACGGGATAGTCATCGATGTCATTCCTCGGAACCCCCAGCAAAAATAGAAGCTCGACCATTCATCTCCCACGGGCTCCCACCCTCCGCAAACTACCTTGAACTCTCATGTTGTAGATCCCCCAAAAGCCACTGTCTCTCTTTGAAAACGGAACAGAACAGAACGGAGCCAGGCATCACATTACATTACGGCACTGCTACTAACTCCAACCTGTCTGTCTTATCTATTAGTACATCTCGGATCCTGTATCCGCTGCTCGCTAAAGCATGCTGGAGCCACAGCACATGTAAGTCCTTGTCCCGTCATGGTGACCTCCACTATTGCCTCCGTTGTCCAACCCCCCCAAAATCTATTCCATTGCCTCGTCATCAAATCAGCTTCGACAACTCACACCGTCTGTGGCTGCGAGACCAATACCGATACCGCTATTTATCCAATCATGAATTGATCATCGCCTGAACTGGAGTATTGGGCTTGGCTCTGTCACATGCTTTTCTCTTTGCTGTCTCTGCTTGCTTGCTTGTTTCTGTCTTTATTCAAGATAGATATGTCTTGTACACCCTCTTCAACAGAGCATACCAAACCTTTCCCTCTCTGTTACACCGACAGTCGATAGAATGAGCTCCTCGACTGATCGCTTCCGCAGGAAAAGGGTCGCCATCGTCGGCACCGGCTCTGCTGGAATAGGTGCTCTGTGGGCCTTGAACAAGACGTATCATGATGTCTACGTCTACGAAGCCTCTGACAGGTTTGGCGGTCATACAAACACTGTCGATTTCAAAAAGGGAAAGTTTTCGACAAAAGTCGATACAGGTTTTCATGTTTTAAACGCCACCACCTACCGTGAGTCTTTAAAGGTCCCCTTTCAACGGTTAACTTAGGCGCCTAAGCTCACCAAGCTTCTCTTAGCCAACTTTACCAAGTTCTTGGACAAGATCAATGTCAAGACTACACCTACAAACCTAACCTTCAGTCTATCCCGAGATCGCGGTGCTTTCGAATGGTCAGGTTCCAGTCCAGCCTCATTATTTTGCCAACGAAGAAATTTACTCTCACCACGAATGTGGCGAATGCTTTTCGACATCTTCCGTTTCAACCAATTCGCCTTGGATATCTTGAGCGATGACGAAGACGACATATCGAGCATTGAAGTTTTGAATAAAGCGACAAACTGCACCTGCAAAGACATTACAATTGGGCAATACCTGGAGCTTGAAGGCTACTCAAATGCCTTTAGAGACGATTATCTTCTTCCTCTGGCGGCATCAATATGGAGCACCAGTCCGGACAGGTGCTCACTCGAGTTCCCCGCAGCTACATTCGTGCGCTTCCTGTGAGTTCGGATTTCCGGTGATGCTATACAAGCCCGTACTAATGATGTCTCAGTTGGAATCATCATTTATTAAACACGATAAGAGCTCGCCCTCAATGGTTGACAATAGAGGGAGGTTCTAAATCGTATGTCGATGCTGTCATGAAGGGATTCCCTCCAAATCATCTTTTTCTCAAAACACCAGTCAGGCATGTTACGACTGAGAGCAACGGCCAAGTCAGGCTGCACCTAGAAAATGGTTCATCAGCTCTGTACGATCACGTCATTCTCGCCACACATGGTGACGAGGCATTCGATATCATCAAGTCATCAGCCAGTGAGCAAGAGCGCTCCATTATGTCTAGTTTCAAGACGTCGCAAAATGAAGTGGTGCTTCACTCCGATCTTGACATGATGCCTCGCCGTAAGAAAGCCTGGGCCAGCTGGAATTATCTTGCAGTGTCATCACCTTCTTCGCGAAAGGGAAACATGAATCAGGTTTCACTCACTTACAATATGAACATCCTCCAGCACATTCCCAGAAATACGTTCGGCGACGTCTTCGTTACTTTGAACCCGCTTCAAAGGCCAAAGCCAGCAAAAACTCAGGGACGTTATTACTACTCGCAGCCTATATATACCTCATCCGCCGTCCGAGCACAAAAACTTCTAAAACACATCCAAAACACTCGCGGTATTAGTTATGCCGGCGCGTGGACCAAGTACGGTCTCCATGAGGATGGTTTCAGCAGCGGACTTGAAGTGGCCCAAGACCACTTGGGCGCGAAGCTCCCATTCGAGTTTACGGATTCAACATACAGCCGAGGCAAGATCCCAAGCCTAAGTCTCATTGATCATTTGTTACGCTTGATCATCTTGGTGATTCAGGTTTTTGTGGTTCAGATCCTTGAACGATTGGTTGGGAGCAGCCCTTCTCCACGTCAACGGCTTGTGAATGGTAACAGGGTGAGATTTGCAAACGGAAATCATCGATAAGATTGAATTATGTGTCTATTTGGTAGGAGTTCTTTAACATTGGTAGTTTTCTTATTTGCAGGCGTGCACTTGAAGTTAAGTTACATAGCATAAAGCGATGAGATAGCATAGGCAGGTTTTATACTGCACACAATTACTGAATAGACTTTTCCTCTTTCACACTCTTGATTTGGTAAACACCATTGGGTATTATGCTTGCAAGCTAGAGGAGCATGACACTTGGTGTAATCGAAAGTGTTTCTACTCCACTTCAGGCATCAAAGGCGAGGCCTTCAAACCGTGACATTCACATGCCTCCCACGCAATATGACTACGTGGTGACTCGACTTGCGGCCAACCTTATCATGGAGCCCTTATGTTGTATGGAGGTGACGTGTCGTCACAGTTAGATATCTATCTAACGCAGATAGGCCACCGCGAGATATGGCAGTACATACATGTGGAAAACATCGTACTTAAGGATTGGTACAAAAATCATTATTATTCGCTTGCCTATATACCCAGAATCTAAAGCAAACACCGGTACAATTTTGAAAGTCATATCAACTACCTCGATGGTAAGTTGGACAGTATCGCAATGCCAACACCCAATAACAACTGCACACCCAAACTCAACCCCAAGATGAGATGGACATACATCCACTTCGTAATCTGCAACACAACACCATTCTCAGGCTGCATACCCGGAACCACTATGCCAGCAGAAGCCTGCGCCGTAACAGCTATCACGCCAATCGCAAAAGTCGACATCAACTGCCCCATATCCTCTGTACTCCCATTCAGGGGCTGTCCATATGAGGACTCGGCAGGATAACTCTGGAACTGTCGATCGCTATTCGTAGGGCCGAGTGAAGAAGCTCCGTATCCTTGGAGCGCTATAGCTGAAGTGGCGAGAGATGTGATGTTGGTTCCGATGTAATGCTCCTTTCGTATGGCGTTGATGACGGGTGCGATACTCACGTTGCAGCGGTAGAACCATGCTTGGGAACTTGAGGCTTCGAATGCCGTGACTTCGCTCCATGTTTGGCCCTGGGGTGCTGCTGCGTTGAACATGAATGTTGTTTGATTGGCACCGTTTATGACTGTTAGGTTGACTTGTGTTTTTTGATCGTCGTCGATTGTGATGGATATTTCGTTTCCGTTGCCTCCTTTTGCGACTTTCCAGCTGCGGCAATATCCTGTGGCTTCAACACTCCTGTTGGTGCTCACCACGAGATCGTACTTCTTGGGTCGTGAGGTCGATTCCTGGAAGACATATGTGCAAGACTTTCCGCCACAGAAGGCCAAAGGATCGTTGTTGTCCCATAGTGTTCCAGGTTTAGGGATATCGTCCATGCTTCCCCAGGATGCCCCAAGAGCGATAGTTCCATAACTAGACATATTGTCAGCGTTGATTCAAGGATAATCTGGGAGACCTTGGTGTACCTGTTTGCAGTGTATCTCAAGGCACCGAGCGCCTGTGAGTTGTTTTGCGACTTGTCTGCGAGAACTCTGTTTGTGACGATGTTGGACATGTCTGGTATTGTGACATTGCCAGGGTGCAGAATTGCAGCCGAGTCAGCTGTGTTTGTTGAGTAGACGAGACCGAGCATCGCTAGAGCAATCTGGGATATAATGTTGAGTATTATGAAAGCCACAGCGTATGACCGTAGTGAACGTGATTTGGATACCCAAGTGAGTTGGATGATCTTGGTCAAGTCCTTTGCTTTCAAGATCAACTCAGTCTATCATGTGTCAGTTAGCATTCACAATCGATACTTCTGAGCTTGACCTACCTCTCGATCTGGCCAATCTCGAAGACTGATAATCCAATATCTGATCTCCACAGCCATTGCCTCTAGGGATATCGTTATGCTCATTCCAAGACCGAGGGAGAGCCCAATGATGAGGGCGTTGAATTCCCGCTTTGTCGTTGTTGACATGATGTCCAGCTTGGAGTAGTACCATAATATCACGTAAATGGCGACGACAAATAGCGCTGAGGCGAACCATCTTAGGATATTCGCAATCAGAGCCTTCCGTAGCTTTTTTGGGCGATTCCGAAGCTTCTCCAGAGCAATTGCCCTGCTTGGTCGTCGATGATGTATTGCTTTATCGGATTGTTGTGGCGAGCCTGGGGTTGGCGTTGAGTTTGACCTGCAGAGGGGATTGGATTCATCTCGTTGGTAGTCATGATGTGGTTGAGTCTGGAACTCGTCCTTTGGTGTGTGAAACCTCTCCAGCTCATGGGCCGAGTGTGAATTGTTGTGTCTATCCTCTGCTGTTCGCTCCATGGTCGATCGATCGCCCAAGAGAATAGAGGATAGAGGTAGTCAATGGCGAGAAACATTGCGAATTCTTTGGTGTTGCCCATGCTTTGGGCTTGGCTTTTGTTTAAGGTTTTTTCGCATCTTGCTTTGCCGTCTACAGCTCTTCGTGGCGGCGGGTCCAAGTCAAGACCAATCCGCGGTCCCATGTAAGATTGATTCTATTCCATTAGGAGTCAAGTTGAAACAACTTGACAAGCAGTGACTAAAGTACCTTTCCGTCGAGTCTATTACCTCACCTGCTCGCGCCTAAAGAGTCACTGCCGTGAGTCTTGGCTAGTACTACGGAGCAATAAGCTTTTAATAAGATCGATCCGTTTAATGTGTAAGTGGCTCTGATGTGCCACCGCGTAAGTGCAACCAATAGAACCACTCAATGCGTACTCCCTCTAAACCGTCAAAGCCACAGAAGACAAGAGACGATGGCATCACTAGTTGTATCTGAAAAAAGAAGCTTTCCAACTGCTAGAGCATAATCGAGGCCTCCTGCTGAGCTCGGTGCTGCCGACAGGGCTAAACGATGCAGGTGTCTACAGTAGAACCTCAAATACGAACGAGCTAATGATCGTAGCCATTGCAGCAGGGATTCATGGCCCACAGACACCGCCGAACTTCCTGCTAAAAGATGATCATGGAACATCTCAACTACCTTAATGGCACGTGCTTCGGGGTGACATGTAATAGTTTCAGGGATCGCACGCGGATGAATTGTCTTGTTATGGTAGGTAGTTAACCTTTGAGTAGTAATAAGCTGAACTCAAACCTCTGCGGCAATTGTGCTGTAGCGGTTGTTAACGGGCTGGACGGCATAGGTAGTTGATACGTTCGAGACTTGATAGGCTGTTGAAGTAGAAGTTATTAAATGATAGCAATACAAGGTGAAAAAACGTATCTCCTTCGGTGATGTAAAGACAAGTTGTTCATTGGAGGCCAGTAGGGATACCGTAATAAATATTGAATGCGATATACGAAATTAAGCAATTACCAAACATGCCAAAACTTCATGATCAATCGGCGTTTTTCCACAGGGTAGCTCACTTCCCACCATCGGCATCGTAGATCCCGATCCCCGACGTCAGCAAGAAATCCCCAAACATCATCCGACTCGAAGCTTCGTCTCACCACCAACAAAACCACCAATTGACCCCAATTGACCATGAACGTAGCGCCTCGACTCGCGCGAAGCTCAGCCCGAGCGGCTTCTTCACAATGGTCATGTTTCTTCTGCCAGAATGCCCGACCGAAGCTCCAGCGAAATGCCTTCAACTTTGCCCGCAAGGCATCGAATAACGCCCGCACTGGACAGCCTTATACACCTACGATGGAGGAGATTCGTGCACACTATAGCAAGAAGAACAGGACCGTAGCGTACGACTGAACACGAGACTGGAGAGGTCGTGGCTTACGATTATCAGGTACTATGTCTTGAGTACAATTCTCGGATTTGTAACTCTCACGTATGGCTCTGTGCCCTTTTACAAGATGGTGAGACCTTCCCTCCCCAACATAATGATGCCTTTCTAATGTACTTGAAGATCTGCCAAACCACCGGCTGGGGCGGCCAGCCTGTACGTGCCCACGGCGGTCCAGGTTCAAGCGACGAAGGTGATATCGCAAGCCGAGTCGTACCCGTTACAGACGCCAAGCGAATAAAAGTCACTTTCAGTGCCTCTGTCTCCGATGTCCTGCCCTGGAAGTTCGTCCCTCAGCAGCGAGAAGTGCGAGTCCTCCCCGGCGAGACCGCGCTGGCTTTCTACAAGGCCACCAACAAAAGTGACCAGGATATCATCGGAGTTGCTACCTACAGTGTAACACCTGCCCAGTGTGCGCCGTACTTCAGTAAGATCCAGTGTTTCTGCTTCGAGGAGCAGCGTCTCAATGCGGGCGAGACTGTGGACATGCCCGTCTTCTTCTACCTGGATCCTGATCTGCTCAATGATATGAACATGAGGGGCGTAGAGACAGTGACACTGAGTTACACTTTCTTCAGTAAGTCCTTCAAGTCACATAAGGAAGACAGAAACGCTAACAGCCCGTGTAGAAGCAAGATACGATAACAATGGACGATTCCAGAGGCCTATGTCTGCATAGATGGGGCATGTTGGATTAAATGAACAATACGCTCCTCTTGTAAAATATATGCATACCATGCCTTGCAGTTATTTCGGATTAGACATGTCTGACCTTGAAGACTATGACTCCGTGTCACGGATTCAAGTCTATGATCAACACTTCTTTCCATCCAAAATTCCTTCTATAAAACTTCTCTTCGAATTCTTCGCATGAGCCATTATTAACACCCAACATCATGCAAATTCTTCTCATCTCTTCAAGTTGATGCCGACACCTGCAAAGAAAACGGTCTTCTGATGCCCCAATGCGGCGAATGCGGCCCGCAGTCACTGACTCAGCCATTTCCAAGGTACCTAGAGCACCCCTGTCAAGGTAGGGTAACTCAGTCACGTGCATGCACTAAAATCCACACAACTTTTCTCTTCTCAAATTTTTCTCGTTTTGTCAATCCGTTCTTCATCGCCCAACGCTCAACTAACTCACCAGCGTCGTCCTCGCCAACAACCGACAAAATGGTCAAAGTCAGCCCTAGTGAGTGCCTCTCTATGCCGAAACAGCATTCCATGTTCTTTACTGACCTCAATTAGTCGTTTCGTCTTCTCGACGCAAGAGCCGTGCCGCTCACTTCAAGGCTCCCTCTGACCAGCGCCGTGTCATCATGAGCGCGCCCCTCTCCAAGGAGCTCCGTGAGAAGTACAACGTGAGTCTCCAAGACATGATAAAAGATTTCACGTTTCTAATATGACCTAGGTCCGCTCTATCCCCATCCGAAAGGACGACGAGGTCACCATTGTCCGTGGCTCCAACAAGGGCCGTGAGGGCAAGATCACTTCCGTGTACCGTCTCAAGTACGTTGTCCACGTCGAGCGTGTCACCCGCGACAAGGCCAACGGCCAGTCCGTCCCTCTGGGCATCCACCCGTCCAACGTCGTCATCACCAAGCTCAAGCTTGACAAGGACCGTGAGGACATCCTGGCTCGCTCCAAGGTTGGCCGTGAGCTCGCTGCCAACAACAAGGTCACCGCTTAAGCGATGAACTTTGTCGAGCAATAACAAAAACCAAACCACCAAAATTTTCAAGACGACACGATCAAACCTCTCCTCCCTGGCGAGGACGAATTTTTTTCATTTTTCACCACTCACATACTCACGGCATCAATGTGAGCAACTCAAAGGGCAAAAGTTGATGAGGAAACGGGCATTTTACTCAGGCGTTTTTACGATACCTACGTGCTTTCCTTCTAACCGCACGGTACCTGGTCTACAGCAGGGTAGATGAATTGAGAATTTTTAGGGTTCTCAATGGCCATTTCACTCAACTGGTGAAGTGCTCCATGGGAGGTTTATCCCGAAGTCTTGACCTGCTCTCCCCACATGCACATTCGCGAGTCCCCTCGTGATGTTATGTCGGACAGGTGGCTGGCCCATCTGTCCCCTCGTAGGATGCTAACACATACATCAGACGCATTCGATTCAATGCCTGTCTGTTCTGCCGTAGACTTCAGTCGCACTCCGGTGCCTCTGCGCGGTAAGTCGGTCGTAGACTTGATCCACCGCTAGGATATCTCCGCGTCAACCACTTAGATCCATGGTTTTCGAGGTATACGTCTAGCGAAGAGTAAACCCGGCAGGACCCAACTACTATCATAGGGTCCTGTTCTCCCTAGAAGATTTTCACCGAGTTGCCAATGAGGCTGGAAATTTGAAGGTGAGGTACATGCCTTATTTTAGTATTAGGTATAGTAGTATGCAATCAAACATTGTCCTTTTCTCATTCGTCACATTTTACTGCTTACTTGCCTGGACAACTCGTACTCAGAATCATGACTGAGAAGTGTTCATTCAAAGACCTAGTGCAAGAGGAGTAATGGCTAGCAAATTTTTGTGAGCAAAAGTATCTAACATAGAGTCCTATGAACATAATCCATGCCCTCGATGAGAATGATCCATCTACCACGTATTCTGCACATAGAGGCAAACTTTTTGACATCTGTCCATGGCCCTCGAAATCCTAACATGTTAAGTATTCTAACACTGATGTTGCCTGAGCGTCTGTATGCTAGGCGCTTTTTGATTAAGCGTTGACCGATTCAATCAAATGAAAAGGCCACTGGCTGTGGTGGATTGTGAAACCATGCCTTAACCATGAGTAGCATGTTAAAGAAGCTGTGCAGTAAGTAATACAAATTGTAATCATAAGAGCAATGGCTGATGCCTATCGAAAGCAAGGAAGATGCGGCATCATCGATCGTCCCGCGTCCAAGAAATTGGAAAGGTTATCAAGAAAGAATGTGAGAGGGAGGTTGTTCAGCGAGTAGAGAACCCATGGTGGCTCTTGTCCTGAAGGCTGACGCCACGCAATTGTTGATCAAGAAGTTCAAGGGGTGGTCTGTTCTCTTCACGTCTTCCGACAATGATGTTTGCTGTCGGGGAAGCGTTCACGTCTCCCAGCTTGGTACTATTACCACGAGAGTTGGTAGTAACTGCAGGAGTTAAGGATGCAGTGGCATGCCCCGCGTAATGAGGCAGCACACCTTGAGCAGTCATGGGGGAGACCTGTCCTGCAACTACGTTCGCGCTTGTTTTCCCATTCTTTCGCATCGTGGACCAGATGTCTTTCGGGTACTTGCTGAGACGAAGTTAGCATCGGCCACACTGAGTAATATGGTATTCGCATACCTCGCGTCGCGATCAACTCGGCGCCCTTTGAAGAGAAGATTGCCCTCTTCGTCACCTGAGTCGTCTGAGACTCTGGTACGTAACTTCTCACTCGGGTTTCGTGGACGCTCATTGATCGCACGGCGAAATTCTAGGTATCGACTTCCAGAATGAGCAGCGTGGGATTCGGATCGAGGCACCTCAGAGGTTGAGCTTGCGTGAAGAGAGTCGTCAGTACGATGCAAAGACTCGGAGCGAGTAGCGTCATCAAAGCCGCAACGGGCAGGAGACCTGGTAGCTTCGGAGACAGCGTGGAAAGGGTCAACCTCATTAGGCTTTGTGGACGACGTCTTTGGCTCATTTGGCCCAGAGGCGTTTTGAGGAATAGGTTCACCACCACTCACAGGTTCCTCCTTGATAACGCAAGGTGGATAGAAATTCTTGCCGTCATACAGAGGGAGTCCATTCTCGAAGATAAAAGGTGCCCTTCCCCAATACGTGAAGCGAGCGTGCTCCTCATCCGGCGTCAACTCGCGATCGTACACATAATCAGTGTCTCTTGCGTTTTCTGGCTGAACTCCTGGCTTGAGCTTCCCAACGAGATAGGGAGGGCCCATGCTCTTGTCAGCATGGAGCTTGTTTCTAAAGAATGTTCGCCAGCCCTCAGCATTCTTGTACATGCGTTCGTATTGCCGGATTTGCGCCCCTTCGTCGACTTCTTCTACCTCATCGGGTGCGACAGCAGATGTTGATAGATCTGAGCGCGGCTGGAAGACAGGTGCCAAAGCAGCATGGATTGGAAGGCTTGATGGCTTACGCTGTTGTAAATCGTCATTCTTCGATGCGTGGCTGCAGTTCTTGGCCGAAGTGGCTGCCGTGGTTGGTAGCCTGCTTTGAACACTCGCAAGGCGTGTGTCAGTCTTATCGACTGACACTTGACCCTCGAAGCCCGAGGGATGCAATGGATTGACCGCGTTTGAGCCATCGGACTCACTGTTGCTGTTGACATAATCATGGAATGAGTTGTAAGGGGGGCCGCTAGGAGACCCGATCTTTGGGTATTTCCTGGACTCGAATTCGAGCTGAGTCGCCAACACGAGCTCGAAATTCTTAATCTCTCGGCAAATGTTCTGAAGCCGTTCTTCCATGTCTCCAGCATCAATCTGGTGCTTGTTGTAACGCAGTTGGTCTCCGTGGTAACGTTTTTGACTACGAAGAAGCTCAAGCTGCTTCTGGGTGATTGAGCTTGGACGAATTGACGACACCGGAGGACTGGCGGAACGTGAAGGATCATTCTGTAAGCGAAGAGGCAATGGCTCAGGCTGTCGCGACGATGGGCGCGCATATGTAGCAGGAGCTACGTTGAAATCACCACTGGGGCGAGGAGCTGATGGACTGGGGACAGTAGGGGGTACAAAGCCCATCTGAGGTGGCATGCTGATAGGGTACAGAGTGCCCCCATTTGCTATCCACCACTGTCCATTGTAGAGAAATGGGCGGGAGTTATCGAACTGATCAGCAGGAGAGAGGTGAATGTTTCGCGCCTGTTCCATACCCGCGTCCGGAAGCTTGGCATAAGCCCCAGCTTGACTCGGGAATTGCATTGGGAGACCAGAGGTAGGAAGCTGATTGTATGAAACGGGAGCCAGATTGTAACCCATAGGAGGAGGCATAAAAGAGAACCCTTCAGGTCGAAATGCCATCCCTGGTAAAGTTCCTGGAGCATGTGGAGGAACCATGGGAGCAAAGTGTCCCCAACTAGGAGGGAAAACGGGATAGGCAACGCCATCAGGCTGACTACCATTCACATTACGAGCCTGGTTCTGCCCATCGATCGAGCTTCGCTCTCGGTTCCATTTTGACGTTGGAGATTGAGGCCCTCGATTGTTAGGCACAATTCGACCACCGGCAGTGACCCGAACATGGGTGGGGGAAACAACAGAGTTATAAAACTTCTGAAAGCCTTCGGATTTCTGGGTTGCGAGATCTGCTGGAGCAACAGTCGGTGCCCGATCAAGCTCAGAATCACTCGGGCCTCGATACTTGCGATCCGAGTCGGTGCCATCAAGCTGCTGCGCAGGGCGTCGATGCATCTCGTCAGAGTCGCTGGAGTTACCCTCTTCGATAATAAGGGACAATGATGGACTGATCACGAGAGGGGTGCGGATGATGTCTTCTGCTTGAAGTTAGACTTGAAGTCATGTTACGGGGTTAGGAAGAGATCGTAGCGTACCTAATTCTTTGTCTTCCAAGACCTTGGAGACGAGCTTGCGAGAAATCTCCTTTCGGGGAGGCCTGTGACGTAGACGCAATAATTCACGAGCAGTGTAGACAATGTGTCTCATCTTGGAACGGTCCAAGTAAAAAGACAGCAATCAGCTGCGATGAAAGAAGCCAGTTAGCAAAATTCCAAATCTTATTTGGGAGGCCAATGCCAAATCCCCCTGCATCAAAATGGAGAGCTGTTAAGGAGAACCAGGAGCAAGCCAAGATATTGTCGTTGAAAGAAAAAGTTGAACCGACCAAGATGAGAAGCCAGGGGCGATCCACCAAGTACAGTAGCTGGGAGACTTTAAGGTGTGCTGGATCCTGGGGCAGCCCAAAAAACAATGCTATCCCGCCAGTGCAAACGGACCGGCAGTGAAAAGGTCGACACAGGGGTAGAAAAAGGAGGAAGATCCAACCTACTTGATATGTACTGACAGCTAAAAAGCAAACAGTAGGTGATACAAACAGAACAGTGCCCTTTGTTTCTAGGCGTCCAACTTGAATGACGATGTCTTGATGTAAATGCCAGGTAGTGAACGTTTTCTGACAAAGACTGACAATGAGAGCAACGGCGTGTGGTTGTGAGCGAAGGCAAGGGTCGAATACTCGGTGAAGTGAACGAGGATGATGGAAGTGAAAGGTTGATGATCGTAATTGTTTCAAAGATCAGGTCGTTAAGTCGAGGTAGGCTGGTCGAAGTAAGGGAGGTAGGTGTAGAGGGAAGCCACTGGTTTTGGGAAGGAGCCCCTTCCGCCCTCCGAGGAGAGGAGCACCCCGACAGTGAAATGATATAGAAGCCGCGATCAAGTTACCACGCGGTGTGTTCTTTCGGTGAGAGGTATCTAAGGTATCCACTAGAATGAACGGTTAGAAAATTCACGGGAAAGAAGAGTGCGGAGAGAAGGAAAGGAGTCAACGAGCACGCCTGACACTCAGGTGAAAGCAAAGGCAAGAGCACGATAACTACCCCAAACTCGAATGAGGATAATAAAGAGATTGGAATATGAAAGTCAAAGGAGAAAAAGTTGACATGAAGCTATTCTGAAAAGGAAATAATACCAAGGGAATACTTACGTCGAGGGTGGTGATGGTGTTGGAGATGTGCTGAGAGAACGGGAATAGAGGAGTGGGGGGAAGTGACCACAAAGGCGGAGATGAGAGGAAACCTTGTGAGTTAAAGCTCACAGTATAATATTAAAGCCTCTTCTATGGCCTTTGAGAACGCGTTGCTTTGTGCCCGGAGATGATATCCCTGGGGGAGAAACAGAGTATACTGTGACGAACTCGAGCTGATCACAGGAGAGACTGCAGGGGGAACCTTTACACACTGCAGATACTACAATCAGTAACTCAATGTCACATTTGCCTAGTTGAGATGATGGACAGAAGACTGGTTGCTTTAACTGTAGTAACATATTCCTCTCAATACAATGCAATACATCAATAAGTCAGGGGGCACTAGCGTTTGCACGAGAACCCCTTCACCCACTCCTTGGCTTGCAAACACTTAAGTGACCTCCGCGTTCGAAGACACACTATTGTTCTACATACAGAAAATTTGCACGGATAGGAGATGGAAGAGATGATTTGGGCGTATTTGTTGAAACTTGGGTATTAGTGCATGCCTTGTGATACGTCTGGATCCAGGCACAAAGCGAACGAGAGACCGCTTTTCACACGATGAATTTCTATGAACACGATCATAATTCAGTGTTAAACTTACAATAGTTGAAGCATGCGATTTTCGAAGTTGTGAATGGCTTCTGCTGTGGTTAGCAGGGAGTCCTTCACAACCATGCTGAAAGAAGAAGTTGAAGCAAAAGTGCTGTTAAAGGATGTGTACTTTGCACTCGCTGAGAAGAACTTCATTTTAGAGAGAGCTCTTCAAGATTATCTTGATAGAATGTAGAAGTGTTAGTGTTGCTCCGTGTCATCCTCTCTTGCGAGGGGCGAGGGGCGAGGTGGTGGTCTAAGTCAATGGGCACTCGTAGAAGAGTTCATGCACCAAAGGGAGAATCTTTTTGAAGAGAGTTGACAGAAAGACGCGCAATAGCCCTCCCCCCCCCCAGACTTCTCGTTTACTATAATCAATTGTAATGCATTCGCTTTAAGGTGTTACTATTGTGAATTTGTGAAAGGGGGAATTGAATGTTTGTGTGAGTGAGGGGTAACCGAGAAGCGTTTGTCTCAATAATGTACTTCAGAGAAACAATAGAAACTGTGACACTTCCATGAAGAAAACACATTATTTGACCCCATCAACCCAAAGTTTGGTTCTAAATATTCATCAAACAGGAAGCCTGATTGATTATCTGGTGAAGAAATTGCTCCCTGTCCTGAACCATTATTGGCGCTGGCCTAGAGGCCGGGATGCTTGGTCAATAGGTAGACATTCAACACTAAGGAATTGCATAACGTGTATTCATCAGATGATGATAGAACTCAATTATTTCTTGAATGTGATTCTTTCTGCGTTTGTCTGACTGTTGGTGTCTATGAACTTGGCGTATGCCTTTGTTCCTTCGACAGAAATCCTGGCCGCGCAGCACTTTAAGGTATGGTATGAAGCCTCAATTGCGTTCTTTATCAATAATCACGTACCAATAACATTTGCGGCTTTATTGCTTACATGCCTCGATAATGGAAGAGCTGTATGAGCGTTGTGAAACACCTCATGGGAAGGAAGATGAGATGAGGCGTACCTCGGCTTAAAGGACGGAGATGCCGGCCCACGTCTTCGGCCCGCCGCAGCCATGACCACGGCTCATGAGACCTCATGTAATGTCAGCTGTCATGCCGAACTATAGAGAGATGGTCAACAAGATATATTCCTTTGTATTACGAATAGGGTGTCCAACGCCATTGACACCGATCAATATAGGCTCAATTACCTATTACGCATTCCTCATGATAAGCATATTTTATCCTATTAGCTATCATGAGCTGCTGTGCTACCCCTCCATCTTGTGATTGTCAGCCAATGTGCCCCTCCACACCAATATCCCGCCATCGCAAAGTAGCTTCAACCCCACGGGCCAGGAACAGCCAATCCCCTGGGACTAGATTCATTCCTGTTCTTGTCACGTCACTAATTCTGTGACACATTCATTGCTGATAGGTCACCCCTGGCCAAGGTCTCATGATGCAGACTATCTCATGCCATATTGGCGGTACCAGAGGATAATAACTTTCCGATATATGAGGTGCCTTCGCTATAGTTACAGCTCTAGTATAACAAAGAATGAAGCGAGATGCAGCCGGTACTCCGGATCTTAGTCCTCCTCGGCCCCATCGCTTTACCCCGCCACCACCAAGACACAAGCGTAGAAACATCCAGAGACCAACCAACTTGACGTATGCGTACCTATGTCTTCGCGGGGCGGGCCAAACAGGGTCTAGGCATATGGATTGCTTCGGCGCTGCGGAGGCTCCAAGCTAAGCAAATTCGCCAACACGAGCTACTGTAACTGTACGTATGCGGGCGTATTAGCTGTGGGCAGGTTCTCGAGGAACTAAATAAGAATCCTTGTGTTTCCTCGTGCTCTCGTTCTCGTTTGTACCTTTGTATTCAATTGATCGAATTTCATCGTTCAGAAGCTTCCTATAGCTCCACTTAGACCGAGGTCTCACCAACGCTGCCGATCTCCAACACCGTCCTACAACGACATCGTATAACTTCGATTGTATGTCCTCTCAAAACCATCCTTCAATTCTCACTCTAACTCATCATTTCAAAGATCGAACTCATATTTAAGCCTCACCCGTTACCAAACCACCAACAATGGCTCCTCTCACTCCCCACTGGCATCAGCCCTCTCACCCCAGCATCCAAGAAGTTGTCATTGTGAACCCCGAGGAATTCACTACCAAGAGCATCTCTCGCGTTTCTCTTCCACCATTTGCAGTTTTCGCAAAGTTCGATTTCCCTCCCTGCACGCCCGCTAGCGAACCGACCTACGCTACCGTTCAGACCGGTCGTGATACCCACCTCAACTTGAACAGCGACTTGCTGTACATTAACCATTCTTGCGAACCTACTCTCGTTAGTTGACCTACTTGAAGGAGAAGCCCCAGATGTTGAAACGCCCCCGTCCTTCAGAAAGGCACAATTTGATTAACGCGAGGCGTATAGCTTTTTGATGTAGGAAACTTGAACATTCTTGTTGGGCCCAAGGGTCTCAAGGTTGGCGATGAGCTCACAGTTCGTTATTCAGCCCCCTCAAATCTTATTCTCAATAGCTCATGAGACGTCTAGTTCTTCTATCCTTCAACCGAATGGCATATGGCCCAGCCCTTCGACTGCCTCTGCGGCACCCCCTCTTGCCGCGGCCGCATCTCTGGCGCTCGCGACATGACCCAAGCCCAGCTCGATGGTATCTGGCTCAATGGTCACATCATCCAGCTCCGCGCCGAGCAGCTCGCCCGCTCCGAGGATCCCACTGCCAGCGCCCTCCGTGATGCCGTGGTTCACGCTGAGAAAGTCCTTGAATCGGCTCGTCTTGCTCTTCGTTCCTATACGAACAACACGCACGCTCAGAACGAAAATGGTTCTTTCCCTTCCAAGTACACCAACGGGACTCTTGGAAAGGCAGCTGTGTTGGAGCATCGCGGCCCGACCTCTCGTGAGTTGAGCGGTGAGATGGGTGGTGATACTGTCCGCGCTTAGAGGCCAGGGCCTTTGATGGCGGCGACTGGAAGATGTTGCTGCTGTTGAAGAACCCATCGGTATCAGATATGTAGGTAGTTAGTTCACATACACATTCGTTTCATAATTAATCCGCTGAGTATCGTTTCGCGGTGGTGAAAGCTTTGTTCTTGAATTCTTGAGTGACTCTCCTAATCTGCCAAAGTCTCTGGTCAACTCCACTACGATCAGTCAATAAGCTTCCCTACTCAGCATCCCGTTAAGACACCACTGCTCAATTGTCATTATCATAGTCCCATTACATATACGCCCAAAACGCCCAGGACCAGTCGCCGCAAGCCAAAAATGTTGTCGAGAAGTTGTGTTGTCTTGAATTGTGGGGACTGCCATCCTTTACTCTCACTCTTTCGAATCCTTCCAACGACTCCAAGCATTACGACCCTTTTCAGAGCCAGCACCGCCGCTATACTTGGATTCTTGCTTCTCCCACTCAATCCGCTCCATGCTGCGACGTGCAAGGAAAGCGCGGGCGAACTTCCAGGCTTCTGTGTCTGCCAAGTTCCAAGCCTCGAGTGATGCCCGTAGTCGGGTGTCAACAGTCGATTTCTTGAAGGCAACAATCTTCTTGGCATGCTCCAGAAGGGCCTTTTCTTTGGCCTGCATTTCTTTTGGTGTGAGCTCTTTCTCCTTTGGCGTATCCTCTGGTCGAGGCTTGGGCTTCTCAGGCCTTGTATCGTCGTCAGCCTTCGCGGCACGCTCTGCCTTTGCTGGTTTATAAGCTTTGGCCTGTCCTGGCATGGGACCTTGCTCGAATTTTCCGTTCATAGCCATGTATGTCTCTCCCAAGCCCTTGGGAATGCGGAATCCAAAATACCACTCCAGATCTGGGGGAATATCAGCTTCAGCCGAAAGCCACAGTGCATGAGTAGGGGCGTGTTCATCGGCCACAGCCTGTTTGAAGTGCATAATTCGGGAATTACTAGAGATCTTGGAGCCCAGAAGTCCCTTTGTGATGGTCTCGAGCCAGGGGTCCCGAGGTGCCTCTTTACGGATCCAACTAACGTCCACCCTCTCCTTGAGGCTTGTCAAAGTTGCAAGTGTCCAAGGATGAGGAACTGTCCCAATTGCAAACGCACCGCTCGCATTCTGATACTGCTCAGGAGTAGTGACCTTCATAGACGTGGTGCCAGCGGCACAGTGTGCGCAGCTTGAAATACCAGGAGGGCACGATGACGGGATGGGATTGTCTGGGCAGAATGCTAGGGAATCGGCAAGCTTCAAGGCCGGGGTGACCATCTCGGTAGTGTGCTCGGGAAAGGGCTTGAGGACCTCAATGCCCTCGGGGAAGCTACTCTGCCATACAGCATGAAGATGGGCGTTGATAAGCCGATTGAGAGCTCCTAATCCTCTTGCCCTTCCATTAGTGATACTGTAATGGATCTTGGGATATTGCTTTTTGATGATCTCTGGGCTATAATGCACCAGTGCAGTTTGTGCTTTGTCGACCTTGAAGTCATTCTTTGTTGATGCATCAATAACACTTTTGGCAGCTTTCAGCGTGGGTGAGTCCATCACTTTTCGGATAGTCTTTGTGACTTCTTCCTTGGGACCTACAAAGAGTGCACTTTCGAGACCTTTCCACCTGGTCATTGCAGGATATTCTCCCCTTCGGAGAAAAACTAAGAGGGGATCCTCAGTGTGTGCAATTGGAAGCAGTGTGTAATCCACCAGCATACCAGTCCCCATAGATTGCCAGGCGAGCCATCTCATGAGGTCGGCTTTCAGTTCGGGCTGAACCTCAAGCCGTTGAAGTTCCTGGTACATCGGATTTCCAGTCGCCTCAGACGATCCCAAAATGGTTGGTCGGAAACCTTGAGCCCACCAAGCGCGACGCCACGTTAGAAGAAGATCGCTGTCAGCGTCTTTTTCTTCCCTCGATTTCTTAACCGTCGCATCGTAGTAGCAATAAATGAATGGGCGATCCTGGAGCGGGGGAAGAAGTGCTCTGTCCTCGTCAAGGGTAAGCGAGCTAGAGAATGGCACAGACAACCACTTCCAATCAGCCCACCAAGAAGTGCCTTGGTATGAATCTTGCGCCCGAGTCGGTGGTGGATGGGCAGGACCACGAAACGGATTCAGTTCTGTCACGCCTTTCTTGAGCGAGTGACGGATACCATCGACAGAAGTCTTGATCTTGCTAGAAGCGTCTGCTTTTGCGGCATCTTCGGCAACATCGGTTTTGGCGGCATTTGGAGACAGTAGGGTCAAGGTTGAATAGGCGAAGACAATGAGAACGAGAACGAGATAGGTCAAACGACGGGACACGAAGCGGCGTTGTCTGCCGTAAAAGATGTTTATCGCCATTGGGTCAATTGGAAAATGAGGCAGTCGATTATCACTGATGAATCTGGTGGGATGCGTTTGCTGTTGATGTACGATGAAACGAAGGGCAGGGACTTGAATTGGTCGAGACTCGCCGATTCTCACGGTCAAAGAAGCATTTCGATGATATTATAGGAAGCGAGAGGACACTACATGTACATACGAGTGTGCAGAGGATGAAGTAGAGTAGAGAGAGCTATTTGTTATCGCAACATGAGGGAGGGGAAGGGGAGGTCAAATACGAGAATTGCTGACAGAAGCAGCAGCCCATCCCAGCTACTGAGGTCACAGGCGTGAAACCTTTATGGCAGGGGTTTGGCAAGGGTCTATTGGTGAGACGAGCGAGAGTCACGCGATAGGTAAGACATGGTAGAGTACCAATGAAATAGTGAAGGCGTCAAGATTTGACTGCCAATCGATCCGCATAAATAGGTACATTTCCATAGATTTGTGTACCTGTTAAAGATTGCAAAAGGTAACCATTCACTTAGAGACAAAGGTCGCCAAAGTCATCCACCGAGGTCATCACCTAAACCTAGACATGGAGCTTGAGTGGCTGCGGGTACTGAAATAGAAGAATAATCGCTTAGATTGTTAGGGACTCTTGTTGTCTTTGTCGAAATCGAATCCTCAAGGTACCTACATACCTCTCTATCTTTGGCTTGGGTTTGTTTGTTTGAAGACCTTGATCAAGCTGGAGTGGATTCTAGTTGGATCCACCAAAGCTTTAGCTCTCCACTCTCTACATCTTCAGTAAGTCAAGGATCAAAGAAAATTGAACCTCAAGTAAAATAGATGAATGGCCGAGAGACACTTCTTGCAAATGTTAGTTCGCCTTTCTCATATAAATTCACGCAAAATTGTGTGATATTATCAGTCTCCAAGCCAGGCACCCTAGGTATGATCCGTTGTGAGTACCGCATCTCATCTGCCAACATAGTTCAAAGCCATTGCCATAAATGTCCACTTCTCCAGACGTCATTGGTAGGGCTGAGCAGGGGGGTTTCTTAGCTACTAAACTAGACCCAAGGCCCATGATTGATCGGTGGATGTTAATATCATCCTGCACTATCAAACGATGTGAGCGTTCATAAGAAGATGGGGACAAAAGTAAATAAAATTATCCAACAAACACTCTCCGTATCGCTACTACATTATGATTTAGCCCAATCCTTTGAACACAAGAATTGCATTTCTTTGATTGGCCGTCTCCCTTTAGAGTCTTGGAATGACTCAGATCGCAGTGACACTGACAGGCAGCAACAGCCCTATTACCACTTCCACTTCTTCACGCTCTCGTGCCTACTAGGTATTGAGGTACTTGCGTGACACAGAGTTTCAACCACGGTCAACTACCTATGACTACAACATTCAATAGGTAAACAAACTTTGCCAGAGTCTGTCAAATTTTGGCACAAAGTCAACTTTTCTATTCCCCAAAATTCCGCAACTTCCCCCTCCCTCCCCCTTCAACAGCAACAACACCAGCAGCAGAGAGGGGCCATGGGTCTCAGGCAATTCAATCTCGACCTCAGGGCCGCGATAGAAGCTCTTGATAGCTTCCCCAATGTGTCAAATCTACGCAAGGGCGACTCCGATGGAGAGATTGCTTTCACTTATACGCCTGAAGCAGAAAACGAAGCCGCACTACCCCCCATCGATGTTCAAGCCCTATCAAAAGATGCAGACTCGTACCCAAATCACCCGGGCTTTATGATCTTCACTTCTTCAGAAACACCAACAGACCTAGAGAAGTGGCTAGAAGAGACCTCTAGCTTGACTGATGGCAGGAGCGTCGCAGATGCCGTCACATTGATTTCTACCATGCTAGCTACAAAGCTGAGCACTTCAGATCATTCAACCCCACAGACACATCCCTATTACGGCGAAGAATCAGATGTGGATATACTCTCCGATGATGAAGACTCCTTCTTTGAAGCCGAGTTCGATGAGATAGACATTGATCCGTTACTACCTGGCCAATCTGCCCCAGAGAACGCCCCCGAAGTCGATGACCCAGAATCAATGGCAAATCTGAAGCGTCACTTGCGAGAAGCCAAACAAAAGGGTTTCTGCATCTCCATCCCGCCTCAAGAAATACGCCAGTCGTCTTTCGGTCTCTTCTCACTCTCTATTCGAGTATGCAAGCTTAGAATCCCGGAAGAAGCTTTGGAAGCTTGGGGTCTTGAGCCAACCGAATACATTGTCATGCTTTGCAAGCTACCCTCAACTTATCCTAATGTATTGGAGTTCCAGCGTCTTCCTCCCGACCAAAGCCGAATGCACTTCAAAGTCGGCAAATGCAGCAGTCCGCGGCCAAGTTATAAATCCATGAGGCAGGTGTTTGCAGGAGTGGATGATCCAGCAATGGTAACAGACAGAGACGAAGAGAGTACGGATTCCTTTACTCCCCTCTACATGTCGTTGTCGCTCGACGCACTTCTCAACCGTTTGTTTCCAACCCTTTTACGGCTGCGACGATCAGAAGGGATATCATGGGATGAAGCACGAGAACTGGAATATAATTTGAGCCTAGGTCACTATTCTACAGACATATCAGATCATGCTCAAGATATGATTATATGTCAGGACCGAGACTCATCTGATGATTGGTTCGAGCCTGAGTTCCTTCGGCATGATTACCTATCGAGGAATACAGGAGAGCTTAACATTGTTCTTATCGCGATGCAATTTGGCCTCCAGAGGTTGATCAAATGCACCAAGTACTGTCTGGTTTGCCATCGAAGAGCAAAAGGAGGGTTTGAGGCCGTGAAACCTTTCGTTTGTGAGAACGAGCTTTGTCTCTACCAGTATTTGTCCCTTGGTTTCGGCCAGAGCATCGAACACGAGATTATCAACAACCCGCACGTGGTCGACCTTCTTGTGAGCTTCTTCTATGCTGCTGTCACCCGTTCCCGTCTCCGCGAGTTTCCCAGAGGACTAGGTCTCAAGTGTCCCTCGTCAGCGTTCACATCGAGTGCTTCTGTCCCGGTCAGCGCTGTTGCCTACTTCAAAACTGGCATGTTGAGGTTTGAATCCAAAGACCTCAATACATGCAGAACTATTAAACCGGGCCATTGGTTGATGCTTTTCGTACCTGGAGCCAACACGCTGGATTCACAGACACCAGTCATCAGAACATGTAAGTGAAACCTAAAGCATGCAAAACTATGTCGAGTACCGGCTTGGAAAAGAAGGCTGATAAAGTGTAGATCGCGAGAAACATATCTGCTATATCGAATCGTGCATCGATATCGACTTAACGTTCAAGGTCATGCATACGTTCACGAGTCTTGACAACATAGGACAGGAAACCCCCGAGAATTCTGTGAATCAGGTTACACAACCTACTCCAGGTGGGGTGAAAGTATTGATTTACAAGTATGGACAAGACATCGACGAACTCGAAGACAGTGTCCGTGATGAAGCACTCAACTTCATGACCAGTTGCATCCCACCTGTGCAAACAATGAGACAATACCTAACAGAGGTGCCCGGGCGCCGACTGTCTTCCTGGAGAAGAATCGAAGGGTCAACACTCCGTCTACTGAACTGGATCGTTTCCTCGAATAGGTCACATATTGTACAGGATAGCCCAGTTCCTGGGGCTTCTGAAACGGAGGAACAAACACAGAATGGCAGCCTTATAGGCGGCATGAACAAACACTGGATGCAGTTTCGTTTTGCCCAGGGCTCTCCTGAAAAGGAACTCCTTTTTTTCAATGAGCTGCAGAAAATACCGAGAGATCGAACCGGTAGAAGCTACCAAACACTTTTCGCATGGCATGGAAGCCCTCTTTTCAACTGGCATAGTATCATTCGAACCGGCCTTGACTTTTCGAACACGCTTCATGGACGTGCTTATGGCAACGGTGTTTATTTGGCAAGAGACTTCGAGATTAGTGCCGGATATTCCAACCGTGATATGCTGAAAGGGTGGCCAAGTTCAGCATTGAAGGTCGCGAGTGCCATCAGCATGTGTGAGATCGTCAATAGCCCATCTCAGTTTGTGTCGACGGATCCATTTTTTGTTGTTAACAGGATCGATTGGATCCAATGCCGCTATCTCTTTGTTCAAGTCCAAACACTTCAACCAGAATCCGCAGTTCCCCTATCCTCGAAAGGATTGTTTCCTGATAGAGTGCAGGGCGAGGATTATATCGAACAAGACCCTACTTATCAATTAACTTACAGACGGCAGCAACGAATTCATATCCCTCTATCAGCCGTACCAAAGTCACGTCGTCGTGCATTTGAGCAAGGCCAGCAGAACGGCACGAGTTCATCCATAGACCATCCTATCGTTCTCGACGGTTCGGTTTCAAACGGGAGCCCTAATCTCAACGATTCAAGCGCTTTAGAAAGCCCTGAAATAAGCGACGATATCGATGTTCTATTAGCCTCGGATGATGAAAGTGATGACCTTCAGTTCGTGGGAAAACGGAAAAGACGGCGGACGTCTACAGACTCGGGTCTGGGTCAAACACAGCAAGTGCCTAAAGATGTAACACCATTCCAACCAGCTCGGCTTGACATTGATCCGCTGCCTAAGCTCGCCGAACCTATGTGGGCATCATCATCACCAGCTGCTCTACGCGCACTCAACAGCCAGATTAAAGACCTACAAAAGACCCAGTCCAAAACGAACCTGGCCGCCCTGGGGTGGTACATCGACTTTGACAAGCTGGATAACCTCTTCCATTGGTTCGTCGAGCTTCACAGTTTCGACACGGACTTACCACTGGCCAAAGACATGGCCAACCATGGATGCTCGAGTATCGTGCTCGAGCTTCGATTTGGTGCTTCTTTTCCAATCTCGCCTCCTTTCGTTCGTGTGATACGACCTCGCTTCCTACCTTTTGCTCAAGGGGGGGGAGGCCATGTCACAATTGGCGGCGCGATATGCTCAGAGCTTCTCACAAACTCAGGTTGGTCCCCGGCTCTTTCATTGGAAAAGGTGTTCCTTGAAGTCAGAATGAATCTCTGCGAAAGGGACCCTCCAGCTCGTCTCGAAAGAGCCCATGGCCATCGTGGTAACAGAAGTTCGGGGAACATGGACTACGGTATGTTCGAGGCTGTGGATGCGTACCGACGAGCTGCTGCATCCCATGGATGGCAGATCCCGTCTGATCTTCAGATGTTGCAATCCATGAGTAACATTACGGAGACATAGTGGGATCTTTGGGGATCCTTTTCTGACAGATATAGAAAATGTGTGCCCGCCTCGTCACGACTTACGAGCTATGAGTACTCTTGTTGTTTCCCAATAGGGGAGTTAGCTGAGAACTAGACTCGGGCTATCTGATAAGTAGATCATGGTTAGTAATAAAAAAAACCTTTCTACTATAATATTTCTCTTCGCTCTAGTTTTCGTCTCACGATCGGCATTCCAGAACAACATGAAGTGACATATTTAATATTTCTTTTTATATTTATTTCTTTAACTTTTTGACAGCATCGCCATTTGCAAGGCTAACTGAACCGCCGACCTAGTCTCCCGTCATAGCACAGCAACTAGGCCAACACCTGTCTACTTTTGGTTGATCCAAATGTCTACGTTTTGATTTTACTTCTATGCATTTGTAGGACTGGGATGAGAGAACCGAATCTCCGAGAAATGTCCTTTGGTTTGTTTATATCTCCAAACATACCACTCTTTTTCCAACCTCGAAAGGTAAGAAATACAGGTATTACCCCAAGACAGATAGTTGTTTAGGAAAGATTGTGTAGAGCAAAGAGAAGAATTAGGTCCCAGGAGAGGTGAACACAATAGTCCAGGTTAAGGAATAGGTGAAATTGTGCAGCATAGCAGAAAGCAAGTTAACCCGTGCCCCAACCCGCGCTGCAGTCGTTCAACCAAATCCCTCCCTCCCATAATCTTCGTCGCACACTGTCGTGTGCTGGTCCAAGTACCTTATCGATGTTGTTTGATGAGTGTAAATGGGAAATGTTTAAGAAAAAAAAAAGAACGCCAGCAAACCAAATCTGGCGGATGGCGAATGCAGTATTTATGATGCAGAAGCTCCCCGGTAAACTCCAAAACGAAAATATCCCATATCATTTCAGCGTGCCGCAACACGGGATAAACTTTGCGACATCCGTGGCAGAGGCATGTTCCCCGTGAAAACACGGGCACCCAGTAATCTCGAAGTGGTGCTATTCATGAGGAAACGAGCCCTCATATGATTTGAGTAGATGAAATCCTGTTGACAAACCGTAAGTGCGCTTCCAGCACTCTAGTTGTGCTGGAAAAGAACGCTGATAGACTCGCCGTGATGAACACGGCGGATAGCCTCAGCAAAAACGGCCGAGATATCGAGTATCTCAAGCTTGGGGCAAAGACGACGATGCTCGTTTTGAGGAACAGAGTTGGTAACAAGCATCTTGTCAATGGCAGAAGCATTGATACGAGCGATAGCGTCGCCACTGAAGACACCGTGGGTGACGAGGGCATAGACTTGAGTAGCGCCCTCCTTCTTCAGAAGCTTCGCAGCACGCGTGATCGTGTTACCAGTATCGACAATGTCGTCAACTAGAATGCAGATGCGGTTTGACACGTCTCCAACTAGCATCATACTGGCGTTACGATGCTCAGTAAATCGAATGGGCCGTCGCTCCTTTGTAGCAAGACATGAGTTTTCAAAAGCAGCAAAATCAGAATTATGTGGTATTACCTTGTGAATCAGAGCAAAGTCAGTCTTGAGACTGTCCGCAATCAAAGTAGCTCGCTTTGCACCTCCAGCATCGGGAGACACAATGACAGCGGTGTGGTAATTGGGAATTTGAGATTGGATGTAGTTCTGGAGTAGCGCCTTTCCGTACAGGTTATCGACAGGAATGTCGAAGAAGCCCTGGTACTGAGGATCGTGCAAGTCCATCGTGATGATATGATCGGCACCGGCGCAAGTAAGCAAGTCGGCAACGAGGGTACCAGCCTGAGCGATCCACTGCTTGTAACCAGGCTTAGGCTGGAAAGCAGAGATGTTGGACTGATTCTCATAGTCGTGGGTGGTGTAGGCATTCCTCTGGGAAGAGGTCGAGTTTTCTGCGTGGTGTCCACGGGCCTCAGAGGTGCTGCTCGAGATGGTGTCTGAGCGACGAGGAGTGCTGAAGACGCCATTAGTGCCGTTAGCACCATTTGTCGCGCCCTCGTTTGCGAGAGCTGTTTTTGAAAGCTTCTCGGTCAAGTTGTTGACACCATTGGGCAGGCCAGCTGACTTAGGGCCACCTGGACGAGGTGTGGGAGGAACACTCTCAAATGTGTAGTCTTTGGTAGAACCAGAGATCTGCGACAAAGGTGCGCCGGCTTTGTTATATGGCCAGTCGGGTTGTCGTGAATAAGGGAAGAGTGGGACAACGGCGGTGACTCGTTTCGCAGAGCCAGTCTTGCAGGCTGAGATCATGATACAGAGATCGATGAGGTTGTCGTTTACATTGCCGGAGCCAGATTGTATGATGTAGACATCTTTGCCGCGAACAGAGTCCTTGATTTCGCAACGGCTCTCGCCGCCAGAGAATTTTCCAAGAATGCGATTGCTTGGCGGAACACCCAGAATTTGGCAGACATTTTCTGTGAGTTGCGGGTGGGAATTGCCTCCCAGAACAACAATATTACGCACCATGGTGAAGGTGAAGTCGTGTCGATTTGTGGTAGAGGTAAAGGTTGCTGTCGGCTAGAAGAGCAAAAAGTTTTGATGCGGCGAAGGACGGAAGCGGAAAACGGATGTGGAGGGGCCCCGAATCGGAGGGGTGAGTACGTATTTTTTTTTTTTTTTCCTCCTCTGAGGGGGAAACGAGACCGAGTCAAGAGCTTCTAAGCGGTGGAATGGAGTTTCGACTACTGTTAATGAGACAAAGCAGAGATGGAGAAGACCTGAGACAATCCGAAACAGGTCGGAGTAAAGACTGAAGCCAGTCGAGATCGAAATTGAGGCCGGGTTGAAAGGTTACAAGTTGAAACTGTGTTGATGTCCTATTGTGAATTTTTTAAACTCGGCCTCTGTCAATGGCAGCCCCGGCTTCTTGGAGCGCAACAGCGGCAATGTGTGGGGTGGGGAGCTTGTGGATTTAGCGGAGGCGTGATTGGAAATAGGTCGTTCAAGTGTCGAACCGTGCTGCAAGAGTTGGCTAGCCTGGCCTGGCCTGGCAAGCAAGCAAGCAGTGTCCAGGACGGCAGGGCAATGCAATGCGAAGCCGTGAACGCTGTACGGATAGCCGATGCTAATATTGACGGAATTGGGGAATTTGGATGGCTGCGTCCAGATAAACGTTTTGACGGACCAACAGGGATTCAGGGCCGAAGTTGACGCACAGGAGAGTCGGACAGGGCCAAACCGACGTCACTGTGCTGTGCTGAAGCAGGCGGCTCAGGCTCAGTGTCAAGTGCGCAGAAGCCAGATGACAGGGTAGGGATTCAGGGATCTCCAAGTAAACAGTCGGTCTGCCGGTGTCGGAGGCAATATAATTTTTCGAGCAGGCAAATATTTACTATGAGGCGCTCGACAGTGAAGGCAGCCGGAATTTGTCTCCAAGGAGAAGATGTTGACAAAGGGAGACTCCCAGAAGAACAAAAGCCAAGCGACAATCGACGAAAGAATAGTCGAGGATGGCGCGCGATGGGTCGTAACGACGGGCAGTCCCCGGGTGGAGGAGTGGAGATGATGGGAGTGGAAGAAGATCACAGACCCATTGTGTGAGATGATGAAGGCTTTGTAGATAGCGAACAGATGTAGCTTTTGTGGAAGAGAGTCGAGTTGGAGAGGTTGAGTTTATGGTCAAATCAGAAAGTATTCGTTGAGCTCATTGTCAAAGCTGAGCTTGTAAATGGGTGAATTAGAGCCTGTACTGTACATGAGGTGATCGGGGAACCCTCCAGCAGCCCAAAAAAGATGATGGCATGGATGGCGACACCAGCCAAGTCGACATTTCCACAGGGTAAACTTGCTAAAATTAGTAAGACACAACTTGATGTCTGGTACTTTCCGATTCAGGTACGTATCTGACACTTAGGTACTTTCCGATATCTCTCATTCTCTACTCTCTCATTCTCTACTAAGGTACCTATTTACAAAATGGAGTACATCAAGTTGTTACCTAGTTACTAAGGTAGACAAATTTATGCCACATTATATAACAGTTTTCCTTTTGATAACTCTCCCAAGATGATTAACATGAGGAAAAGTCAGAGAGAGTACCTACCTAGGTACTTACACACGGGTGTGATTGGTACCCACCCCCGCCAATTCTCATGTATCCAGGGTACCTACTCTAGAGTCAGTGGAGGGCATCTGGAACTCTCAGAACCCCATGGGCATGGATATGAGAGATAAAAAAGAGACTGAGAGTATCGCCAAGCAGGGATTGCGGTTGCATACCGCCATATCATAACCCGAACATCCCGTTCTCTAGGTCTTGGTATCAAGTTTTGGATGCGTATTGCAGGTGTAGAGTAAAACTCGGCCCTCCCACCAAACAACTTTCTCCGTGACGCCGTGAATAAGGTGCCAATAAAACTCTTTTGCTTGAACTGTACGACATTAGATGCTCAGCCCTGGCAGGGGTTATCAGTCGTTTGATCTGTACCACCCCAAATCATTAGGTGGGTGTTCGTTCTCAGAAAGAACAGCAGCCCGGCAACTATTCTCTTAATATGACGCTTTATGAGACAGAACAATCACTACTGCTTGAGGAACTTGGCTGTTCTCCCATGTCCAAATTTCAGGACGGGGTACGAAAAAGCACAGCCATTGATTGTCTCAGCCTGGAACACATTGAGGCTTCTATCTTCCTATTCTTCTGACATGGCCGGCATCGGTCAACCTTTGTTCTGGAACAGTGGCTTGCATTGCATGCACGCGACCTCCTTCTTCGAACATAGTGGCACGCAAAGGGCTAAGACAGATAATTTGTCAATTCGACATCTTGTCCCATTAGATGATGCCATTGGGCATCATATGGCTCTTCATTGGATCCTGTACATGCACACTAAGGCTACCGGTTCATGTTTAAGATGCTCCTCAGCCTTGGCGGATATCTCTCGGTTTCTCTCCTGATAATTGAAACCCCTTATTGGTTCGATGTATAATAAGAATTCGTTCGACGGAAAAAAAGAAAAGAAAAGAAAAGCATAAAGTGGTGCACATTGACGTGTTGTACAAAGTCTTCCCCAACTTTTAGCCAGACTCACATGCATGCAAAAATACACAGCATTAGACTTCACATATTAGCTTTGCCCAATAAGAGCGCGCTTCCAAATTCACACGAGGTAGCAGAAGCCGGATCGTAAAGGAACAAGCTGCAGCGTAAAAAAGAAGACAAAATAGAAGCCCAGGGACGTCCAGTGTCGCACAGGAATTACAGCACGTTCCAGGCCTGCCTCCTCCACTGGAACACCTCCGCTGAATCAGAGTCCGTCAAGCCACTGATCCTTTGATTGGCCAGTGTCAGATCGTCTTCTTTCGCGATACTGGACTCCACTATTTGATCTAGACCTTCATTCAATGCTTCATATCAATCTCACAGCTCGTTGCATGAGCTCACCCATCACTCGCAATGAAGATCCTTGAGGCACAATCGGCTGTTCTCACAAATTACGAGGTGTATCAGCACGTATCTGAGCAGCGCGAACGATACAAAAATGCCAAGCGCCGTGGCCCCCCAAATCTCGAGACGGTAGTTCGCGAGGTAAGATTTTTCATTCATATCAAATTAATGCCCAGAAACACAACTGACACTCCTCACAGCTCCTCCAATATCTTCGCACAAATCCTGGCCCTCTAAGCCAAGAACCACTTCCCTACACTGAGGGATGCATTTCCACACTTCTAGAACGCTTACGGCCTTACAACCTCGCCAAGGGTGAAGTAGTCATGATCATTAACCTGCGCCCCGCCTCAGTCGCTGCTCTCAATACTGTTGTTGAGGAGATGTCTGAGCGATTCAACGAGGAGCAGCAGGACGCCATGGTCAATATCATCGCTGAAGTCCTTGGCCGATTCCCTGCTGCGGAGGAGGGTGCTGAGGAAGAGGGCGCTGATGTTTCTATGAACGACGCCTCTGCCTGAGCTCTCAGCCCACCAATATATTAATAACTGGTTACTAAATCATGTTTCCACTACTCGATCAGAGTCTTGCCGCCCTTCAAACCTCATGATACTACGCATGTGCTTGCGCTCTGGCTGTCTGCGCCCGTCGTCGGAGTCATCGCCGTCTTGCACAAATCTTCAAACGCCAGTTTCAGCAATTCACCCGTGACTGCCGAACACTCAACATAACGATCAGCTCGCAGAGTTTGCGCAACCTGGTATCCCTCTTGCGGATATATAATCCCGTTTGGATCTTGCTCCGATCTCAGATCACGTTTCAGCCCAAGGATGATGAGGGGAAGGGTATCGATGCGTTGGAACGATCTCTTGATTTCGTCTTTCCACTATCAAATCTGAGCTGCATGCATGGTACCGCTTATGGAGAACTTACATATCTCTGCATATTGATCAAACTCAATCGTTGGCTGATGTCGTAACAAATGACAATGGCATCAGGGTCAAGGGTCCTCCAGTTGTCAGGACATGATGTGTCGAAGAACTCGAATTGAAACTTTTTGGCTCCTGTCTGAATACCGAAGATGAAAGGTTGATCCATATCACCGAGCATGGGGATCGGGTTGGTATTTTCGCCTGCACTGATTCGGCTAAGGATATGGATTTAGTATGATACATCGAGTAATCGATAGAGGACTTTAGACTACGTACGAGAGAAAGGTCGTCTTGCCGCACTTTTCATCGCCTACAAGGAGAATCTTGATTACCTCGGGGTCCATTTTGCATGTGAGAGTGCCAAAGTCGTCAATATGCTTATATTCCGGTTTGATGTATGGAAAACGAACCAGCTCGAGAAGAGCAGATATGGCGTCTATTAAATGAAGGCTAGAGATAGAGATGAGATGAGAGCTGTACGTAACTTATCAGGACACCCCCAACTGTGGCGACTGGCCAAGTCTAGCACAGCCACATCTATCAGACAAGCCACATCTTGAACTGCAGCAAAGCCCTTTTCCACCTGTAAACTCTGACGGGTCTACATTATAATCGCCCAAAATTGGAACCCACCAACTTCATGAGACCCTTTGGCCGTTGTCTTGGGCGGCAAACTTCGCTCGAAGGCCTAGTCAGCCAAGTCAAGACTCGAAATTTCTCGCAATCTCAACCTCAACTGAAAAAATTATCAAGTGGTGAATCTTCAAAACTTCCTGTGCAGCCTCAAGGTGCCAACTACCTCACCATGTCTGCTGAGTCGAATTATCAGTCATGGACCAAAAACGGTCTCATTCAGAAAGTCAAGGAACTTGAGGCTGAACTCAGGAATCGACCTGCTCCAGAGCCAGAGCCAAAACCTGAGATTCAGCCTGAGAATGAAGAGGGAGATGAGGCCAAGAAGACAAAACCAAAGGGCAAAAGAAAGATGGACCCCAGCAAATATTCTACACGATATATCGCCTTGAAACTTGCATATCTGGGTAAGAACTACGGTGGCTTCGAGTTTCAGGCCATGGCCAACGCTCCATCGATCGAGGAGGAACTTTGGAATGCTCTCACAAAGGCATGCATCATCTTTCCCGAAGATGAACGAATTGTCGACTTTGACTGCTGCGAGTACTCAAAGTGCGGTCGAACAGATAAAGGAGTCAGCGCCTTTGGTCAGGTTATCGGTCTTCGAGTTCGAAGTAACAGGCCCCTACCCAAAAAGCGAAGACGTCCAAGTAAAGCAGGTGAAGCAATGGCCATTGATGAACAAGTGGGAGAGAACGCAGAAGAAGGATATGAGGACGAAAAATCGTCCTTCGATGATATCAAAGATGAGCTCCAATATCCTCGACTCCTAAACCGTGTTCTACCCCCTGATATTCGCATACTCGCCTGGTGCCCGTCTCCGCCACCAGACTTCTCTGCTCGTTTCTCATGTCGCGAGCGTCAATACCGATATTTCTTTACACAACCGGCTTTCACCCCTGAACCTAGCGCTCGTGGTGCAAGGAACGGCTGGCTTGACATTGAGGCGATGCGCGAGGCGGCTAAGCGCTACGAAGGCGAGCATGATTTCCGCAACTTTTGCAAGATCGACCCTGGAAAGCAGATCACAAACTTTGTCCGCACAATTTACGAGGCCGACATCGAAGAGGTCAAGGACGTCAGCTCAGCTTTGCCGTATCTTTCTGGATCCCAATATGCCCCTGCAGGAGGCTTGCCCAACGATGGTACTGTGTACCCCAAGGTGTATTCGTTCAACGTCCGAGGATCTGCGTTCCTGTGGCACCAGATTCGTCACATGGTTGCTGTACTCTTCCTTGTAGGTCAGAAGTTGGAGACACCTGACGTTGTGACGACTCTGCTCGATGTTAAAGCAAACCCCTGCAAGCCTAACTATGTCATGGCTGATGAAGTGCCCCTTGTGCTCTGGGACTGCATCTTCCCTGGGCTGGATGCTGTCCCCGTTGACCCTGCGGCGAAGAAGACCGATGGCCTTGACTGGGTTTACCTCGCAGATGACCCTGCGCTTAGCAAGCCTGGTCCCTTTGGTGTCATGGACGGTATGTGGGCTTACTGGCGGGAGCGCAAGTTGGACGAACTGCTCTCGAACCAATTATTACAAATGGTATCTACACAGCGCAGCAAAGACCCCTCGAGGCATGTCACTCGCCCTGAGCCCTCGGGCAAGCAGGCGAACAGTGTAGTTGTCTACGAGGGTGGTAACGGTGGACGTATGGGTGGCCGCTACGTGCCATTGCTGCAAAAGGTTAAGCTGCAGTCCCCGGAGGAGCAAAATGAGAGATATGCTATCAGAAAGGGGTATGCAAGTTCAGAGGATATGCGAAACCAGAAGGGTATTGGAAAGCGTAAGGCAGATGAGGCCATGGATGAATAGACATCACATAGCCTTTCAGTATAAAAAGTGATTAAGAATTAAATCATATCATCGTATACTGGACACATCCATGTGGTAAATGCTCCTCTATGGGCATAACTCCCTTTAGCCCAGTGATTTATCCTCTCCTCTTTGCTCATACAAGCACCGCCGAACCCCCCTCCAAACTTCTTCCACAATCTTTCGTCGTGGTAACAAGCCCGGAAATACAACCACCACATCATCCTCACCCTCAACTATGACGATGAGGTAGTATATCACTTCAAACCCAAGAAACGCTTCATTGACGAGAATGTCTTGGATCTTCTCGGTCGGTATGAACCTCGTCGCCGTACCTGCAAGATAACTCCCTGGACTTTCGCTGGTCTGTACACCCAAGCCTCTCATGACGAGAATGCTCTCGCTGGCGTAGCCTCTTCGACTGGATAGCCACAACGCAATTATACTAGCGGGAACGAGGACAGATAGTGGTATGTTCTGCGCAAGAGCGGCGGTCGAGGTTGGTGCACGGAGGTACGAAGCTGGTATGATATTGAGGAGAGAAGGAGGGGCGTAGGCGAGGAGAGGATGTAGAGTCAGGCGCGCGTGGAGTAGAAGAAGGGCGAAGATCGATAGGAGAATTCGAGAGATGATGAGTAGTGTATGTAGAGCTGGTGGTATCGGCCGGAGAGTCGTGACAGTGAATTCGGCGGTTGTTGGAGAGGGATGTCGGATGAGGAGACGTGGTGATGTTGACAGCATTGTGACAGGTTGGAGTATGTTCAATGATCGATCATGGCTGCAAAGAATGTTTCGTTTGGATGGATGGTAGGGAGCCTATGGCAAAGTCGAACGAGCTCGTGGTTATTGCAGCATGGTTGTGCTGTGTACTCGTGATCGCAATGCGCTTGCAGTAAGCTAGGTACCTTAGTGTTGAGGGTAAATCGAAGCTTTTCACTGGTGATCCACTGAAGCTACAGGTGTCACCCACTGAAGCGTCACAGCACCGCCCCACCAGCCACAATTGAGAGGAAGGGTATATAAGTTGTCAGTGCTGACAACACTCTTGACTGTAATGGTCTAACGGTGAAGGCGTTCAAACCCGCTCAACCACCCATCCCAATACTGTAGTGCTTCGGTACCTCAGCCCTCCGCCGCGCCCCGCCCGAACGCTGCGGTGGTCGCCCACTCGTGCAGGTAACTCACGATGCTGGAACTTTGCGGCCCTAAGCACTGGAGATGACCCTTGAGGGAGGTTTCACTCTGCAGAGATCTCTCCCCCGTCGCGTGGCGGGTGGGAACACGTTAGTGCGGGGGGATTTGGGATGGCAAGTGGATGAGATGGAGCAGCCAACTGTCTCTTTTTTGCAGTTTCTGACAATTAATACCAATAGATAATACCATTGTAAAATATCGATATAACCTCTTCTATATTCTGTCAATCACATATTAACTTCTTGTACTTATACGAGATCGGGTTGGTGCGACTCGAACCCTCAAGTGCATCTCATACCTGGCAGACGTGAAGCTATCACCACTCCTTCGCTCCAGGAAATCTGTTCTCAACACACACATACACAATTATTACCAAGTACAAGCATAATGCAAAGCAGTTGGTCATTCAATTCGTAAGTACTAAAACCCTCCGGGGGAATCAAAATGCATTTCCAATCCAGCCCATTTCAATCCATCCCTATCCATCTTTCACCTATTTCCATTTCCATTTCCCTTTTTCTCATCCCCTAACTCAAACAAGTGCCGTGAGGCAACATTGTATAAAGCAGTCGCTACGTTAATACCCGATCACTTCACCCATTTTTCTCATCCATCAGCCTCCGCGGATCAACCTGGACACCCCGGCTCCGCCCACACCCCGTGATCCTTTCTCAATCTACTACCCCCCTCTCCACACAATCAATATCAATACTACTTTATC
>JABFAI010000106.1:0-290287 GCA_013266175.1 Fusarium gaditjirri | reverse complement strand
GTAGGGAGGGGGGAGGGGAGGGCTGCTCTGTAGTAAGAAGTAGTTTAGTCAAGCGAACGGGGTTATTTCCGCAGCTTCACAATCCGTATCTACCAACTATTACTGTACATACTGAAGATGGATAAAACGGCAACGCTCGGTGTAATAGATATAATTTTACCTATCACCGCAGATGTCGATGCGACTTGAAGAGAGAAAAATAGAAGGAAATAACGGGTCTTGGAACAACAGACTCGGCCATGCCAAGCACCGAAACCTTCGGCCCTTTATCGCCGTTGATGGTATTCAGTCAGTGACGGGAATGGAACTTGTTTCCAGAAGCAGACCAAAAAAAATGTCCACCGTAAACTCAGGACGTAAAACTGGTTGTGCAAATGTCCTGTATTTCTCTCTTCAGACAAATCGGTTATAACGGCGTCGTTGGTGCGGTGCGGTGCGGCGTCACTTTATCGACTATCTCCGGGTTTGCCGGGTCCCACGTAGTCTTTGCTCTTTTCGACGACGTCTCATGTCAAATTCCATGGCACGTTAAGTTCAGTTGAGTTAGTCAAGTCAACCGCAAAAGTGCCTGTCCTCCACTCACTAGATGCCTGCGAAACACGAGACACCTGAAGAGGCCGGGGTCTCGTCCTTACTTCTTTGAGCAACCCCCCCTTCAGAGTTGGAAAATAAGCTTAAGATGGATCACGGTATGGGACAGGGTTGTTTGAGGGAACTCTGTTTTTCGGCAGTCAGTGACTTTTCCAGATATATTAATTAAGGTACTGTAAATTAGCGATCTGTTCTTTGTGTTCTATGAATCATTGGCTAATCTATTGGCTTTTCCTGTCTCTTTGTTTATATTGTATTTCATTGGTATGGAAACGAGACAACAGCAAACATCAAGAAGCCAAAGCCACTCAAAATGGATGATCGATGCCGACTTATCCATGAGACCCCTTGCTCGGGAAATGGGCACACATTCCGTTAGATAGATAATACAGTATCCGCTAGTGGAACCTCTGACGATAGGTGTAAGTATTGGTAACGCTTTGATCTCTGGTGATCCATCACCATGTATTACATATTTTTTATCTTCTCCTTCTTTTTTCTCTCGGTCTCCTCTTTTTAGATCCACGGATTTGTTCCAATTTCCTTCTTTCACCCTATCATCGTGTAAACCATGTCGTCATACATGACAAATAGCCTCTTCACCTTGACCATGCAGGTGGGTAGCAAAAAGAATAGGGACTCATTCAGACCAGCAGAATAAGCGACATAAATATTTAGTCATCTGTATGAATCCTTACCACGGCCAACTGGTCGTTTATTTCTGACTAGGTGTATAGGAATCCCGGCTTTTTCGCGACCTACCTGCCATGCTACCCATGTCACCTGCTTTGCTTTGCTTTCTTCCTCTTCGATAAGGGACCCCTCTGATCATTCTAAAGAGATAATCTTGCCTATCAAGGGCAATAATTGGACTGTTGTACTGTAATTCGTCTCGTCGTAACATAACCTGTCCAATCAAGTCGCGTTGGTGACCCCTTTTCAGCCTCATCTGACAGAAGGTCTGGACCCCTCGACGGGCAGATTCAGTGGTTATGCTTACCTCTATTGCTTGTTGGTTACGGGCTAGCCTAGGCTTAAAAGACACCAAGACTCCTGTCTGTTTATCTGCCTGCCTGCCTGCCTGTCTGAGTAAAAGGCAAGGTACCATCCATGAACTATTCAGCCAGCCCCGAACAAACCTGGTGCTGTCAGTACCACGCGCCTAACGCCCGCCGCCGCTTCTCGGCGTTATACCACACTCACCAAAGATCCTGGCGGTGTTTTTGAGGGTTAAAAAAAAGATTGGTCAAGGCGGCAAGGTTAGGCCAAGGAATCGGTTTTGTGCCTCATTTTATCCCAGCACAATAATGCATGGCGCCCAGTCCAGACTCTGACGATGGATGAGTCTCGGCGAACCTTGGCGGGGGCCAAGATGGACGGACTTTTGGCTCAAGATGCGAAGCAAATGGCGCTCGCTCTAAGCGAGGCCACAGGCTCTTGTTCTAACAGAGTCTTCTCGTGGCGGTGATGGCTTGGTTTGTAGCGTAGCTTTCCTTGGGTTGAGGCTTGTCACGATGCAGGGTAACGTGTGATGACTCTGGGCCTGCCAAGTTGCACTAATTCATTTTCTGTGGCCCATTCCTTGGATCAGCAGGTCACGAAACTTTTATCTGTCAGAATTTTAACCTCGTGGTTTCGGTGACAATTAAGCTTAGCATCAGGGTTTGCCGTAGTACGAGTAATTTGACTGGGCCTTTGGTGATTGGCTTCTCACCGGATTATGATGTATGTTGTCACAATTAAGGATACTAGGCAGCATAGCAATAATGCCAATGCCAACGAATAGATGGATGTGAATTTCTTGGTTATCCTTTGCTGAGCCACCGCATTTGCCGATATAGGGTAACGTGTTAATAACCCCTTTATCTGCTAACTTCAACCTTGTCGGCTGGACGGGTAGATCGGCGACACTTGAATTCTACCATGATCCGATTACTGGGGTTAGCAAAAGGTCAAAGTCATAATGGCACGGACTCAACAGAATACCCAACGACGCCTTCACGTCTCGACGAGATTGCTAGCAGCATCTGAGAGACCTGTCGAGCCAATCATGGCGGTTCAAGGTTCATGATGCGATGGTTAAAACAAATAAGCATACAGCCACCGAGCGCCAAGCTTTTCATCGGGCTGCACGGTAGAAATTTAAAAACAAGACAAAAAGCTTCGCCCGCTGAGGGAGGGAGGGCCAGAGTTTGTGGCGTCAGCCGAGTCATTATGGACAGGGTTCTGAACGGTCAGATCGGCACGCGAGAATTAGAAATATGGAGAGGCCCTGTCTAGCGCGACACCTTAAGTCCTTAACAGCACATGGGCGAGCTTCGAGATGCCGATATATCCAGATGGTGACATTGGATAGACTCCGCCATGACGATTACGGCCTGTTCCTACCGCTATTGCTTCGCTTTTGTGGTTGGACGCACTGTGTGTGATTTGGAACACAACTTATACGACTTACAGTGGTAACTACAACAGTTCATTTGGTCGGCGAGTTCAATATCCTGTAAGATAGATAGATCTACAAATCACTTATCATCACCTTTCCCTCTTGGCAACAGAACCTCGCTTCTCCTGTCCGCGGTTAGCGGCCTCTTAGCAAGGAGCCAAGACAAGGCCTTGATCCACCCGGCACCGCGAACACGCTCGGGAATAAGACTCTCGGTGAAGTGTGCCCCAGATAATGCCATACATACACACACAATCGTAATCAAAATCAGAAACGCCCATTTTTGTTTCCGCTACGTACCGCCAGACCACCCCTGCAAAGCCAAAAAGCCAAGACGGTTGCGACGGCATCTCGCAACCATACCAAGACCACATCTCGCAAGCCACGGGCTCCAATTGACGGCCAACCATGTGCCCACTGTTCTCTTTTGCGGGCTCAGGCAGGGTCTACCTTGGACGCTGAGCACATTATCTCCTCCTGATGAGCGTCGCTGCGGCCCTGGGATTGGAAGACGCGGCTACTTTCTGTCACCTGTGCTTGTAGGGACACGCCCCAGGGCGGAATGACACCGGTGCCAAGCAAGTGGCTGACAACGCTTAAATTCATGCTTAAACCAGGGCGTTTCCCTTTAGTCGAATGAGAGGCCGCCTGACCCAAGGTACCACCTGCGCCGAGCCCTGCCCGATCCGTCTTGGCAGTTGTGAAGGAATCAGTAAGTATTTTATTAATTGGGCGACTCGTAAAGTGAGAAGACGCCATGGTCTTTTCCGCGGCCATAAAGAATGTCCATGGCATCAGTGACAGTATTCTTGGCGGCCTCAGCTGCATAGAGCGAGGCAGTTTTGCTTTATCACAAGCATTGGCACTCTACACAAAACGCTTCAAGAGAACAACAGCACTGACTGACAATGCTTCCCGCCGAGCCTTGGTAACCCTCACAATCCATCGCTGTTTCATCAACATGGTAATGTTATTGGAGCGTCTCGCGTGTCGTATTTCATTCTTGGTACTTACTTGGCTAGGTTGCGTGTTAGTGTGCGCGCCGCCCAGAGCCGATTTTCCGAGCTCAACCCTCAGACGACCAGCAGCTCAAATGGCCTTCCTCTCGTGTCAATTTCAAACAGACATGGGCCATCGGTGCATGTATGTACTGTATTGTACATTACCGTCAGTACATCTTGGCTCTGTGACACAACAGAGTAGTATTAATAGGCCAAGCTTTAGACGAGTCTGAAAAAGCAGGGAGTTGGAGGCTTGAGCACCGGCACTAGAGGCATAGCATGGCATATGATGTCGATCCTGATGCGTCAAGTCCCAGCACTCAAAACATTCAACTCCCGTTCCAGCCGAGGGCGGTGACAATCAACAACACGCATACAGGTCCAGTGGTTCACAGGGAGAGATAATGATTCTTACAGCACATACAAAAGGACCGTGGCTCTGAAAACACACCGAGACAGAGACGAGACATTGACAAACGCCCAGCTCGGCACCGCGGCACAGTCGACGTCATGTCCTGGGGACGTGGGGAATGGGGGACTTTGTCTCCAGGGGGCCAAAACCGCCGATTTTCCCGAGTTGACCTCATCTCAGGCCTTCCTGTCCACTGTAACTGCTACATCGAGAGCAGTACAGAACCCGCTAATGGTCAAGATCTTGATCACTGGAACCCGTGTTACGTGTCCTGGACAATCATGAGTGTTCATGAGAAGAACAAGCATTGGACTAGAGGCGGGCGCTGTCGATCTCTCTGAAACCCTTCATCTCTGAATGGCCAAAATAAGAAACCTTCGTAGGAGAAAAAAAAAGGACACACGGATCAGGATCTGGCGCTTGTTGGAAACAAGCAGTAAACGAGGTTATACCTAATACACGCATTGATGCACAGTCTAATACCTTCCTTTCTGCAACAAGCCCGAGCTCAGCGGTAAAGGCAAAACGAAGAATAAGAACTTCTCACGAGCACTCTCCAAATTTTAAAATTTTTTTTGATTCCCATAACTCACCGCGGTCAACGTTACCTGTGGTTGCATTACTTTTGTGTATGATACAACACCCGCGGAAGTGCGTGTATCACGGCAAACGGATTTTGAGTGGGAATGCATGACAAAAGCCGCTCTGTGACCGTTACCTGACATGGACATGATCGACAAGCCTCGCACCGGGAGAGGCAGAGGCAGAAAAGGGCCCCCCAAATGAGGCAACTTCGTGGGTCCTTCGGAGATTCTCAAAGGCTTAAGCTTACCTTGAAGATCTCCATCAGTTGGACCCTAAGCTTGAGCATGTTGTGGTGCCTGGCAGACGTCATCTCGTCATCAACTGCTGAGGAAAACTTTATTTACAGGTAGATGCCCATCACTTGAGCCGTGCGTGCCGATGGGTGGTGATAATCTTGCTTGCTTGTTGTTGTTATTGTCCTGTCAGAAGAGGAAGTTGTTTAGAAATGTTGGTTTCCGCTTGTTTCGAATGGATTTCCATAACCGAATAACGGCTATGACATGTCCACCTATTTATTATTGGGGTGGCTGTGGAGGCTGATTGCGTGGGATTGAGTGCTTATGAGCGAGCGTTGTTTCAACTGAGCCAACATCAACTCGCATGATAGGGTCTCCTGGTAGTTATCGTATACGCGCGCAATGACACTCTTCTCGCTCAGGGAATCATGATGTACCGTATTGCACGAGCGTAGATCATTACATCGTCAGGTTTACGTGAAACACAACCAGCAGAGGTTACATCAAGGTTACAGGAAACGGCTCTTGAGCGACGGCAAACAATTCGAGATTGTCTCAGCTGGGCCGGCAATCAACCTGTGAGGAACTTTTTTGCAGTACCAATATCCCTGATAGCTAGTTGATCAGAGGAGACCAAGTGGGCTATAAGACGACAAAGTACATGACTCTCTCCCCTCTGATACCAGGAACTTTTGAGGAGTAACTGATCGATCTTGGCACCTAGACAGGGAAATTAAGTCTGGTCCACCAGGACTTGAGTCTGTGCAATGCCATGGAGCATCGAAAACCTGATGTCTCGTGCGAGCCAAGACGCTTTGGAGCTCGGCCTCTTGGACAATCATAATTTGGGTTGTAACCCAAACTCCTTTTGAGATGATCAAAGAGCACGACAAATCCGAGGCTGTTCCCGACAACCCCTAGACTCGGGCCACGGCACTTGGTGCCAAGCCTGAAATATGGAGTGTTCCAAAGCAAAGCCGCATCATCCGCCAAGGGCTGACGACAATAACACTGCAACATAGAGCGGGAAATTCCTTTTCATCTTTTTTTTTGTCTCGTGTTGTTTAAACATCTCTTCTAAGGAGGCATTCCGTCAGAGATAAAAATGTCTTGCCAATTTTATCGCGAGCCAAGAACAGCTCGTCATAATCCTGATAAGCACTGGGGTTTCGCTTAGGAGCATGGCCTCGTCTCCTGAACTATTTCTAGACGAGACCCATCCGGCCTTATTCTGCGCTTTGTGCGGTAGAAGTACGTTGGATGATGTTGCTGCTTCTCCCACAAGCCGAGAGATCTGTTTCATGGCGGATGTCTCTTTTATAACAAATGATGGGCTTTTTGTTGTTATTATTATTATTATTATTATTATTTTAATTACGAAATCTGATGTAGCGGTGAAAATGTATCTGACACACGCACAGCAACCGTCGCTGGTAGAAAATCACCCATTCACATCCAGGCAGCCAAGACGATCAGCAGCCAAGCTTCAGTGGCTTTTCAATCCCTGCACGGGGCTTTCCAGGAGCGTCCTAACTCAGCCTTCTGATGGGTTCTAGCCCCCCGTCACCTGCTGAGGTAATGGGGCCAAGAGGAGCCAAGGGACAAGCCTTGCATTGGGGATCTCAGCCAGACAGAGCCAAGCCCAGCTCGAAATAAGCTCGGGAGGGATAATTGGCTTCCTGATATGCTTAGTGTTTGCCGCATTGCCGCATGCAAATAAAGGCACTTGGCTTGGAGAGGATCCGCGGTATTGGGAACCAGAACCGTCCATTTATGACTGCTGTAATTTGGCTAGGACGATCAAATAGTGCCACTGACTGAGCAATGCATTGGTGCAGCATTGGCATTGCGATATTTGCATTCTGGTCGAGTTATTGTCGGTTGGCGCAAGGAATGATTACAGTAGTATTTATGGTTATTCTTAGTGGTGCTTGGCATTGGGCTCTGTGAGACTTTTTCTTCCATTTGCAACTACAGGCCACCCATCGTAACCTTACTTTGACTCAACATGGTCGGCATTGATCTCACGAGACTTTGTATTCTTAACAATGCGTCTAATTTAAACACCAAGCAAAGTTTTTGACTCATGAAATTTGACTCGCCAACTATCATCGTCTCGACTCAATTATTCGCCAGATGTTTTAGAGCAAGCTTCTCCCCTCCTACCAAGGAAACGACCCCTCCCCTCAATCTTCGCAGCGCACCTAAATTACACATATATATAACTCCTCATTTCGAGCCGTCTATCCGAGTGATTGCGTTGCCCTTGCACCTTCCCTCGACTTGCTTCTCGATAGCTCGAAACCCTAACGCTCCGTCTCGTATCGATAACGAAAAGACCTTTCCTGCGCCAACTCGGGTATATGGCAAAGGGCTCAGCTCTAATTATATGTCCCAGTATCACGATAGGTACTCAGGTCACAAACAGCGAAACAACAAGCCGGTCAGACCGGGCGCACCGAAACGTCGCAGACGCACATTAGAATCGCCTGGAAACGCCTCCCCCACGACTATATCTCCCGCTCCTGGTACATTCTGCTAGCCTTTCGAGGTTCCAGACTCTTGCTATCCTGAGCGCCATCAACGCCAGTGTGTGACGGACTTTATCGTACGGGGTAAGCTTCTTAATTCTGCTCAGAATAAGCATTGCATTGTATTTATTGTATGGTGAACCTGCCAACAATACAATACAGTGGCTGTCAAGCACAACCACAAGTCCCTTCACCGTTCACGGATAGCTACAACCTCCCACTACTGATCCGATAGCCGTGATCTGTCATGCATTTTGCTCCTTCTTACGCCTATCATGCCCGTTCTGGACCCGACCCTGCCCTGGCCCTGCATCGTCATCTTTTCCTAAAGCCCCTTGATGGTGGGTCAGCTTCAAAAAGCTTGTCCTGACCAACCTAAGCTTAGACGAGTCTTAGACGCTCTTAATCTCACCCCTAGGCAGCGCCTATTTGCACGCCATCCTTGGGATTTCTCACACCCTCCTTCTTTGCCGTCCTCCGTGCTTCTCCACACTCCCGGCCATGTCGTCGCCGAGTTATCCACCACCGACTTTACATACACCTCCAGGCCTCTGATTCCCTTTTCTGACTTGCCTTTGCAACCTTATCTTGCTCTTGGCCCCTCCCTGTTCTCCCGTCTCGCCCGAGGACACTGTTCATTAAACCCTGCTGACCTGTTTCTGAACAAGAACAAGAAGGATAACAACGCTGCTTGCTCTCTGATCTTTACATTCCATTCCACTCCATTCCAATATTACATGCTCGCTTCTTGCAGCAAACCATCGGTTTCACCAACTCGACGACAAACGCAGCAAGCCGTGGCTCTCGAGCAACTACAGACGCCTTGATAGGTATGTTTGTCTCCGTCTCAGATCTTGTGTCTTTTTTCCTATGGCTATGGTACTCGGTGCATCCGGCGCAATACCTCCTTGGTGAGGCGGTTTGGTGCATGGATCAAGTGTCCTGGAAGCACTCGTGGGACCGTTGTGTTCAGTAAACCCGGTTTCTCTGGGGCGCCTGAGAGCCGCAATCGACTCTTGTGCGTGCAGAACTCTCATATGGGGGTCTTGGCTCGAGTTGGATCAAGCAGAGCAGCTGCGGAATTGCCTGGTCCATCTTACTACATCCGACGAGTTCATGATGCACATCGCCAAGCGGCAAATACTCAATCTAAGGGAAATTTTAGTCGAGTGGATCATCCACTTAATCGGCTCCGACGGCACTCCCGCCAGGGAGTCGAGCCTCAAACCCCTGGGAGGTGGGCTTGGAGTGTGTCACTGTACCGTTGCTTTGTGGTTTCCCTTACGACCTTGTTTTGGAGATTATATATGATCACCGGTGTGCAACTCATATCTTGATTCAATCCCCTTGCAACCTTTTCTCTCTTCACACACACTGTACCAAGATACTTCACTTGCACTCAAACATCATCCACTGCATCACGCATATACATTGCATGCACAAGACTAACAAACCTACTTAGCCTTGTCACCTTACCAAGCAAGACCAAACACTTCCTTCCATAAGCCCCAACGCTCTCAGGAACGCCAAGAAAGCGAAGGACGAGCCCACTACCACAGGTGGATACGTACGTGGACAAAATTCCGCTCAATCCTCAGCCCTTGTGGAGTAACCTTCGCACATTCGGCTTTCACACGCCCTGGCTCGATCTGATCTAGTGGGGGTGCCGCGTACAAACAAGCCAGAGCTTGGTTCTCACAAGGTCCTTATTTATAAAGACGCTGAGAACCTACCCAGGGCACTGGATCTGGATCCATTACCCCAAAAACTTCTTTTGACCTCCCGCCCTTGTGCGGAATATCTCTTTGACATAACATCACATCACGTTACACATCTTCGCAATGGAAACGTACCACGGATACGTGCGGACCCCCGCCGATGCCATAAGACTATTTGAGGCTTGCCGATTAGGCATTCTGCCCCGTGTGCAACGACGACTTTCAGAGAAGGAGAGACAGTCAATTCGATCTGGTTCGGTTTTTGTTTGGGATGAGCGGGAAGCTGGTATGAGGAGATGGACTGATGGGAAGTCATGGAGCGCCAGCCGAGTGTCAGGAAGCTTCCTCACATACCGGGAGATGGAGGGCAAGCGAGGCGGTGGTTTCAACACCACCCGACGAGGTGGTGGCAAGACCCCAGACTCTGGACGCGGTAGCGACGAGGACCTAGATGACGGGGAGCCTGAGGGATACCGATACAAGGCAGACGGCCTGATGAAGCAATCTTTCAGCATCACCACTTCAACCGGCCAACATCTCCACCTTATCTCATACTATTCTCGCCCTCAACCCGGCCAGCCTGAGCTTCAACAACCAACAAATGACCCTAACTTGCGCGGCATCGTTCCTGTTAAGGGCATGTATCCTGAGTCCAGCATGGGAGAGGCCAACACTACACCTGCTCTAACTCGGGCGCCGATGCAGCAGCCTCCCTACATGGTTCCTCAGCCTGGTCAACAACCATATGCTCCATATGGCCAGCCTGGTTATGGATGGCCTCCTTCTCCCGTCGCTACTCCTCCTTACAGCCATTACGCCGCTCCCTATCCCCACGGTGTACCTCAGCAACTTCCACCTCATCCCGGCCACCCTGGTCTTCCTCACCCACACTACCATCATCAGGCACCTGCTTATGAGCAGCGTGCTCCTCTTCCTCCTCTGCCCGTCAAGCCCACTTACCCATCTACATCTCCCCACTACTCACACCCTACTCTCCCTAGAGCTCACGACTCGCCTCGAGAGCATCATTTGCAGGCAGCTGTTCCAACCGCCATGGTGAACGGATCTTCTCGCACTCATCAGGTTGCACTCCCAGGTCTCGGCGCTGTTACAAATGGGCCTCCAGGATCGTCTCTCGCTGCCATCAGCACTCCCCCCAGCCGCACTATGAGCGTCAGCCCTCCACGCAGCTCTCACTCAGAAGCTCCTGCCACCACATCCAACAAGGCCAGCCTCTCAGCGCTCCTGCACCCAACTCCCGCACCTAGTGAAAGCGGCAGTGTCAAGCCTGGCAGCGCCAGCAGCAGTCCTAGAGCGGCTGGTGCCTGTGGTCTGGAGAAGGGCGGTGTCAGTGAGGACGCAAGAGCCTTGAGAATGCTGGACCGCAAATTCTGCATCTAGAAACGCGAGGAAGCCGTTTTCAGTGACGTCGAAGAGGATTGGAGGCCAAAATCAGCCTATTTACAGGCTATCATTAAGGGGTTGTGTTTATCCATTATATGCATTGTCACGGCGTCATCATTTTTTACGGGGCAGCAACCAAAGTGTGTTGACTGCGATCATTCAGCGTGCTTTTTTACGACCGGGTACGGAAGAGGAATGAACGGAACGGTGTTTTAGGGGTCATACAAGGCAACGTCATGGCTCAGTGGTGTTTGGGTGCCATTGCAATACCAAATCATGTACATACGTAGTTACTGAACAGTGTCAAACATATTGGCCAAACTTGACCATCATTCCACCCAGTTCATCCGTGTCTCTCTGTGTGTTTCAGTGACGTTTCGTCGCAGGGCGTATTATCAAGCCTACTGACGAAGCGGTTTGAGTGACAATGCACTGTGTACGTGCTCGTTCAGTGTAAGCCAGGGGCGGCACAACGGCACGATGAGGTAAAATTTACAGTAGATTTAAGGTTGTTGTCAGTTGGAGGATAGTGTCTGCATTCCCGCTTATCCGTTGTCTTTAGCTATTCGGCGGCGCGTAGTGCAGGGCCGCGTCATCCTGACGATGCCGAGATGCCGGCCAGGGTGTGGTATAGATCGTAAAGAACACGCAAGGGAGAAACTGGGGGGAGAGGGAAATGATGATGCTAAAATAATAGAGGGTCTGGAATAGTTCCAGGTAATCCTTAATTTTATCTCGAAGCCTAGAATTGGGGCTTGCGTATAAGTGTAGGGGTGCAATAGGAATAGGCGGCAATTTAGAGGCCTGGAGGGGTGGCAAGAGGATGAAGCTATTGACGATAGTTGACAGTGAGTGCTATTTACGGATGAGAGACATGCCTTCAAGTTAGTTCGAATTGGTCTCGTGAGATTGGTCTGCTCGTATTGAGTCTTTGGTTGTAATGTTGATTGTGAAGTTATTCGTACTGGCTTATCAGCATGCCAGTTATATTGGGCATGGTTTGGTTAGACTTGACGACCTCACATGCTTGACTGGCTAATATAGGCCTGGAGGCTCTTTGTAGTCGCATTTGGGTTAATTCAATCAACCTTTGTATGATACCTTAAATTAGTAGTTTATTTCATCCATGAATGCATATAATCAGCACTTTGTCGCGTGTAAGTCGGATTATTATTTAACCGACCCGAGCACATTTGACAGGTGCATAGAGCTACGCTACGCTACGCGCATCAAATCGGCAGAATAATCAAGTTTCGCGACGACCGATTGATTGTCTTTGTCCGCATCAATAGAGGACAATGAAATGACAATCCAATAGCTGAAAAACTCCCATCTCGATACTAGATCCTCCCCGACTCAACTAAGATTGATTTGACGATAACCATGCTTTTACAATCGATATAGCAACTCTCCTCCAAACTTTCATCTCGATTTGACTTGATCCTTTCTTTAATCGCGTTTGCGCTGGTACAGCCATGTTCACCTTTTGCCCGCTCCAGGGCGCTCTTTCAGACTCGCCTGCTTCGCAGTCGCTCCTTGAGCTCGATGGAGGAGTCAAGGTGCTGGTTGATCTGGGATGGGACGAGACCTTTGACGTTGAAAAGCTCAAAGAGATAGAGAAGTATGCTGCCCCCCTCCCCCCTGCGTATCTGATAGTGACGACGACGGCTAATGGATATGCGTTATAGACAAGTGACAACTCTCTCGCTCATCCTCGTTACACATGCGACGGCTTCGCATCTTGCTGCCTACGCCCATTGCTGCAAGAATATTCCACAGTTCACGCGCATCCCTGTATATGCGACACGACCAGTCATTGACCTTGGTCGCACCCTCATCCAAGACCTATACACATCGAGTCCTGCCGCGGCGACGACGATCCCTCAGAGTTCGCTCACAGAGAGCGCATACTCGCTGACACAGACTGCGACGACCGCGCAAAATCTGCTACTGCAATCCCCTACGAACGAAGAGATTGCACGATACTTCTCCCTTATCCAACCGCTTAAATACTCACAACCGCACCAACCTCTCCCCTCGCCATTTTCACCGCCTCTAAATGGTTTGACTATCACCGCCTACAACTCTGGACATACCCTCGGAGGTACGATATGGCACATTCAGCACGGTCTTGAATCTATTGTTTATGCTGTGGACTGGAACCAGGCGCGTGAGAATGTCTTTGCCGGAGCAGCTTGGCTGGGAGGTGCTGGAGGGGGTGGCGCCGAAGTCATTGAGCAACTGCGGAAACCAACTGCACTGATCTGCAGTAGTCGTGGTGCAGACCGAACTGCCCAGACTGGAGGTCGCACAAAGCGAGACGAACAGCTGATCGACACTATCAAGGCTTGCGTGACACGGGGAGGAACTGTCCTTATCCCTGTGGATTCAAGTGCTCGAGTCCTAGAACTCTCGTATCTCCTGGAACATGCCTGGAGGACAGATGCTGCTTCTGATACAGGCGTCCTCAAGACAGCCAAGCTATGCCTGGCTGGACGAAACATGTCAAGCACAATGAGGTACGCCCGGAGTATGCTGGAATGGATGGACGATAGCATCGTTCAAGAATTCGAGGCTTTTGCCGAGGGCCAACGAAAGGTCAATGGCGCGAACGACAAGAAGGAGGGTGGACCATTCGACTTTAAATATCTACGACTGCTCGAGCGTAAAGCCCAGATCGCACGACTTCTGAGTCAGAATCCCGACAACGTATCGACAGAAGGTCGTGTTATTTTGGCCAGCGATAGTAGTATCGAGTGGGGTTTCTCAAAGGATTTGATCAAGGGATTGGCACGAGACTCGAGAAACTTGGTCATTCTTACAGATAAGCCAGGTCTATCAAAGACCGACAAGCCATCTATTGCACGAACACTATGGGATTGGTGGAAGGAGCGCAAGGATGGCGTGTCAGTGGAACAAAATGCAAACGGAGAGAATCTCGAGTTTGTTTATGCTGGTGGACGGGAGTTGGAGGTCCGCGAGGCCCAACGTCATGCGCTAGAAGGTGACGAATTGGCATTATATCAACAATGGCTCGCGACTCAAAGGCAGCTCCAGGCTACACAACAGAGCGGAGGCGCAGCTGGACTTGAGGCCACAGCAGATGCCGTTGACGATGCTTCATCTGAATCCTCTTCTGATTCGGAAGATGAAGATGGAGAGCAACAGGGCAAAGCACTCAACGTTTCGACTGCTATCGCCCAAGCTGGCCGCAAGAATGTTGTCCTTAAGGACGAGGATCTCGGTATCAACGTGCTCATCAAGAAGAAGGGTGTATATGATTTCGACTCTCGAGGGAAGAGGGGCCGAGAGAGGACGTTCCCTATCGCTATCCGAAGAAAGCGCCAGGACGACTTTGGAGAGCTCATTCGACCCGAAGATTACCTCCGTGCTGAGGAGAAAGAGGAAGAAGGACAGGACAGCGCCAACATAGAGGCTGCTGACGACAAACTCGGCAAGAAACGAAGGTGGGACGATTTTGCAAAGACTGGAGCCGGTGCCAAGCGGCAACAGAATATGCGGGCTGGTTCCGCTGACGGAGAAGAGGCTGGAGCTGGTGACCACGATGGTTTCGTACCCGACGAGCTCGATAGTGTCGAGGATATTGAGACCGAGGAGCCCACAGGGCCATGCAAACTCATATATCAGACCGAAACTGTCCAGGCCAATATGCGCATTGCATTCGTTGACTTTAGTGGCCTGCATGACAAGCGAAGTCTCGACATGCTGATTCCTTTGATTCAACCACGAAAGCTCATTCTTGTTGGTGGTGAACGAGATGAGACACTTTCTCTGGCTGAGGACTGTCGTCGAGCATTGGGCGGAGATAGTGGCAACGCTGGTGCAGGTAGTGAGCGTTCTGTTGACGTGTATACTCCCGAGGTTGGAGTCGTCGTGGATGCCAGTGTCGACACCAACGCATGGGTTGTCAAACTCGCTGACCCCCTTGTAAGAAAGATCAAGTGGCAGAATGTCCGTGGTCTGGGCATTGTTACCATCACCGGACAGCTCCTTGCCACACATCTCAACGAAGCTGCCGCAGCAGATGAAGATGCTGCCAACAAGCGCCAGAAGACGGAGGAGACCTCCTCAACAACACTCACCAACATGACTGCAGCTATCCCGTCGGCCACGCCAGTTCTCGATGTTTTGCCCGCGAATCTCATCTCCGCTGTCCGCTCAGCAGCTCAACCACTACACGTTGGCGATCTACGTCTTGCTGACCTCCGTCGTGCCATGCAATCCGCTGGCCATGCAGCTGAATTCCGTGGTGAGGGCACACTAGTTGTCGACGGGACCGTGGCTGTCCGCAAGACCTCCGCAGGGCGCGTCGAGGTAGAGAGCGTCGGAATGCCGACTGCACGAAGAAGCACTTTCTACGAGGTGCGCAAGATGATATACGATAATTTGGCGGTTGTGGCTGGTGCATAGAGCGTCCATGGACGGCCACTGAAGAAAAGGAATGGGCGTAATCGATGGGATGCGCTGGTTTTTGTACTCTGCTGGGGAAAGAAAGACAAGATAAGACGAAGGTGTGATCTCTTTGGGGAATGAATTTGGTTATGATAGCCACGAAGGGGTTGGAGATTGCGGAAGATGGAAGTTGAGATAGATTCAACAATGACGTCAAAGCCACTTCTTCATTCACTTGCTTTGACTGTAAATCTCGCGAATAGGTGAAATACCGAAAACATATCACAATAACTCACCAATGTCGGTTCCAGATACATTCATCTATGAATCTTTATTGAGATCTGGTCGTTATATTGATGTTCCTCTCTTGATAGATGGATCTATCCTTGAGCCGCCCCTGATTAAGCCCCCTTCAAAATAACGTATGTAAACGGTGTAAAGAGCGCCCAAACGCCTAGCAATGCAAGTCTATTCAACCATATCCAAGGACTCCAACCCCCATTTTCATCTTACAGGCTGCATAGGCGCCATCTCATACTCTCCACCACCACCCGGGCCCCTTCCTCTGACAGCAATACCCATCTCCTCATCAACAGGAGGAGGTTGCGGTGCCGCGCCTTCGGGTCCTGTAGCTGGGAGAATGGGACGACCGCCGAAGAAGACGGGCTGTAGCTCGCGGTATTGGCAGCCCCAGGTTCCGAGACCGATGCATAGCCCGGATGAGACAAGCATGGTGAACCACCAGGCCCCGTAGCGGGGGATGTGGCCGCTGTAAAGGGATGCAATTACGAGGCTGAGAAAGTGGACGGTCAATGCAAAATCGGGGACGAGTTTGGAGCGTGCGATGAGGGCGACTATTGCAATAGGACTATGAAGTGTTAGCAACGAACGATATTCCAACAAGGGAGCTTCTGCGCGTCAGCAGTAGAACTCACATAACCAACCCTCCATCCAGCAAGAACACAAACGCCATGAGCCATCCATGCGTGGTATCTCCTCTCAGCCCCTCCCAGCCAAATACGAGCGTCCAGCTAAACCCAGAGCCAGAGACAAGCGCCGTAAAGACGATCAGAACCAGTGCAGCGAAGTAATATATCGCCTGTAGCGTCGCGATCTGGCCTGCGATTTTCAGGGGCGCAAGTTCTGCGAGGGCGCCTGCGCGCGGAGGTTTGCGACGTCGTGGCATCTTGTGTTTTTGTGTCAAGTTGTTGTAAGAGGCGAAGTGTCAAGGGTGCAAGAGTGATCGGTCATCGAAGGGGCATGTCTCGTGAGGTCTTGTGATGTCTTTGAGCTTCCGGCTTTAGCGCATGAACCTTTTATTCCCAGCTTTTCCTCGTCTTTTGAAGCTTGATTGTTGAAAGTAAGACTCGACAGAAGCTGAGAATGAGCACAGATAAAGAAAAGTAAAGTATAGTAAAGGAAAGGAGAGAAGAAAGTTGAATGCAGGGAATAAGCCGAGTTGCTTAAAGCAAGGGAAGTAAGGATAATCAATCAAAGGACAGATTAAAGTGCATCAGCCACACAAGGCAGAGCAGAGCAGAGCATAGCTTAGCTAGTACCTACCCTGAAACGTGGCTTGTGTTCCATCCACTACCTACCTACCTAAACCATTTCTCAACCTCACCGCCCTCTTTTTCTGCCGGTTCTGCTCGTCATAACCTAGAGAGAGATACACGGCTCATGAGATTTTGTACCCGTGTCCCGCCCTCATCAGCATCACCAATTAACTCCCTCACATAAAAACCACAAAAAATACAAATACGCACGCAATGGGTTTCTGGCCATTCTCCAGCGAATCCCGCGCTGACGCCATTCGCTCCGGCGACGCCATACCAAACCGTCAAGAGCGCAAGATCTGCTGGGCCGCCCGTGATGCCTACTTCAACTGTCTAGACGCCCACAACATCGTCGACGCCACCAAGGATCCATCAGCGACAAAGAAGGCTTGTCCAGTTGAGACGGCAGATTTCGAGAGGGACTGTGCAGCTGCTTGGGTCAAGTACTTCAAGCAGTGGAGGGTTGCGGATATTCAGAAGAAGCGACGCCTGGATGAGTTGAGGGCACAGGGCGCACAGGAGATGACGGTCACGACGAGTTTTGCGCCAGAGGGTGGTGCTGGGGAGAAGGGCAAGGGTGTAGGCGATATTCAGGCCATGCTGGACAAGAAGAAGTAAAACGAGTTGGAGGAATAAGATGATGGATGAAATGAGACAACGGGCACGGAAAAGGCTTCACAAGAGGCCACTACTTGTTATACATATTTGTATTATATCACTGTAAACTACCACAATATCACCAACTCGCACCCTGAAACGTACAACCACAACTGCAATTGTGCTCACTGTACCACCTTCACATCACACACCACACCCGTTCCTCCCAATGAGCTAACTCAAATCTTTATCCTACCAAATCTATCTATCTCTACTACCTAAACCGCTGCTCGTGCAAGCCCTGCCAGCTGATGAAGAACCAAGAGAGTACAATAAGTATATGCAAAAAAGAAGTCTCATGTGAAAAGCAGGCCGGTCAACAAAGAATTGATTAACGACCAGAAGAAAAGTGAATAAAAAACAGACAGTAGCGTGCTAAGCGTGGTGGTATCATCCATGTCTTCTTCTTTTTCGATAAAAGGAACCATATCTGCACTCGCTCCCGAGACACCGACCGCCCTTCAACCTGGCGATACGGCTCACCCACCACCTTTCCGAGTGCCTCTCTGCTTCGTCGCTGACAAAGGAAAATGTGACTGAAATAGAAACCTGCTTTCATAGGCCGAGGCCGAGTCCAGTATGCCAAAGATGTTGATTGACTGAATAACAATAAGGAAATAGTGCACGGCTGGTCAAGGAATGGTCCAGCATAAGAATATGATGTGAATATGAATAAGGGGTGTCGCCAGGTGTCTCGCTTTTCTAATGCATCATTGGTGGTTGGCGATGGTTCCGTCGCTCGTCAACCTTGTGTATGTATCTGCGTCGTTCGCTTTCTTAATCGTGAATCCATCTTTTGTCCTCCTCGACAAACCTGGAAGTGATTTCTTGGTTTGACCTTGGTCGCAACCTAAGCTACCAGTCGTACTTCATTGTCGTCCGTCCCATCCTTCCTTGGTAATGGCGGCAGCTCCTTATTGAGACTATCAATGCTCACTCTATGTCCTTGATTGACGGGACCTGTGCCGTTGCTGAGACCTGCATAGCCACTATCTGCGCTTCCGGGTCCGGCATATCCTGACTTGGGAGGAGTTGGAGGCGGTGCTCTCGTCGGAGGGAGGCTCTTGTTGAGGTCTTTGGAGGATCTCGGAGGCCTGTCCTCGGTGTCGTCACGGCCATTTTCACCTGCCTCCTGCACGACGGGCAAGATAGGTTCATGCTGCAAAGAGTCGCGATTGTCCCTAGAAGTGCCGGTAGTCAAGACTCGGTCTGGAACCTGGTTCTCGGTGTGTCCATGCCTCTCAGAGCGCTCGGCCTCTTTATTAGCCCGTTCGAGCGTTTCCTGAGCTTCAGGAGATCGTGGGCCAGGTGGCGGAGGTGGTACATGGGCTGGCATCGGTGGAACAGCCTGAGACGACCTGCGGCGAGAATTCCAGCTTGACACCCTGTTTTCTGAACGTTGAGCTTCAATCATTTCCTGGTGTCTCCTCTCGGCCTCCCTGTGAGCCTCTTCGGTGGACATGGTGACGCCTTCGATGAAGTGGTAGAACCGGTCACCATACTGGTCAGGTGGTAGTGCTGAGATTTGTGTCTTGTCACTGGATAAGCCCTTCCAGAAGTGCTCAATCTTTTTGATAATTCCATACTAAATCATGTCAGTTGGCGTCGAGTTCAACCTTGGCTCAAATACTTACGTGAGTGAGACAGTCGATGACTCCGAGGTAGTAAATCTCATCCCCTGGTGTGTTATCTTCGTGGGTTGCCCTGAATCCACCATCATCCTGTCCAAAGACCCATCCAGGTCGATGTTGGCCTTCTTGCAACTCATCAGGCATCTTGTTTGCTGACTGGCCCATGGGTACTGGTCGCTCCTGGCGAATCATCTGCCTCAGTTCCCTAGCCTTACGTTGGTTTTCCAATTTGGATGGCGTGCGAAGGAGGACCGAGTTGGGCTCGTCGTCGGGAGACTTCTCACCACCGGGGTTGAATACTTGCAGTGTCTTGTCACGAAGGTTCTCTTCATTCCCTCGAGAGACATCGTGTATGCCAACAAGTAGTGAGTAGTCCATGATCTTCAGTCTCTTCAGGAGAGCAACATCCCGTTGTAATTGCTCCAAGAACATGCGCTTCTTCTGGATACCCAACTCGAGGCTCCGCTGTCGCCTCAGCCAGTTGAGATCCTTCAAAGTTGCCCTGGGGTTCCTCTCCAAATCCTCTTCCCTGTAGTCTCGACCAATGGTAGAACCCTTCAGATCGAAAGTTGTGTGAATATCTCGGTGTGGGGGGAAGAGGTTGTTCATCACGACAAAGTGAATCTTCTTTCCATATGGCATCTTGACTCGGTGAAGGCCGTAAAACTGCGAAAGAAGCATGTTGGGGTTGTCTTTGACATGCTGGTAGTATTCCTTAAGGATCTTGCGTAGAAACTTATGTTCGGCGTGGTGGATGGTCTTGATGATATACTTGTAATCCCGTGAGAAGTAAAAGAAACTTCCACTCTTGCCAGGCGATCCCAGCTCAGAAAGAATATACTTGCCCGTGAGCGACATCAGATAATCGGCAGGGTCCAGGCGGAAGAGAGCTCGGAGGCGACGAAAGACCCAGGGAGCGTAGTCCTTGAACTTGAAATCGTACTTGGCAGACGGCACCAGCTCATTACCGGCGATGTCAAACGTCGACTTCTGTTTAGTCTCAAAATCGGCATCTGTCAACTCTCGGTCGAGCTTGGCATTCGTTCTCGAAACCGAAACACGAATACCTGTAAGCATGTTGTAGGCTGTCTCCCAGTTGGCGTGATTCTCGTCAACCTTGGTACCAACAAGAACGCGATCGTCATCCTCCTCCTCCTTTCTCCTCCTCTTGCTAGCTCTCTTTTGTCGCAATGCCTCTGCCCAGCGAAGAGCATCCTCATCTGGTACAATCTCATCTCGTGGTCCATCTGACTGCATTGATCGAGTTGGTCTTCTACCCATACTCAACGAGGGTCGTCGGCCACTTGAACTCCCAGCATTAGTAGGGGAGAAGCGGCCACTAGCTTGGGCTGTATCCATTCCGTCTTTTGAACCGCGCCCCGGCACGTATTTTGGTACATCGAGGGTATGTCGTTGCTTGAGACCAGGGGGCGCTTGTAAATGTCCTGTTGATGAGGCTGCTGCGCTTGACGGGTTATAGATTGGTGGTGATGACAACCGATGTGTGCCATTTGTGCGAGGGTGCAGTGCCTGCGCCGCATCGGTGTTCGTATTATTCGCCGAGAGGGCAGTTTGTGACTGAGAACCACGTGGCTCTACAGGGAATGGAGAAAGTGAAACTGTCTGGTTTCCATCAAAGCTCTTGCTTGGGGGCTTCTCGGGGGCTCCCTCTGTCGTTTGGGGTTCCGAAGGTAAGGGCTTTGATAGTATGTTGTTATGTTGATTATTGTTGGTAGAGGCTGTGTTAGAATTGATGCCATTGGTATCGGATGAGTATTGGCGTGTACGGTCGACGAGGTTCGCTGTGCCATTCGGCATGGGTTGCTGCCCAAACTTGCCGGCTCCGTTTACATCGTCTTGTTGGGTGTGAGTAGCCGTAGCTGACATGCCGTTAGAATTGGAGCTCATGCTCGTGGGCCGCGTGCTGTTACTGTTGCCATTCATGGGCGCCGGTGTTGAGTCGGAGACGTCGGACGCGTGTGTAGAGGAAATGGAGCTCTCGTCAAAGCTCTCATTGATTGTGTCGGATCGGGTGTGGCGGATAGAACCCCCATTCACCCTCTCCTTGTTCACGAAACCGAACTGGTTCGTGGGATCAAGGTTGAGGATGTCAGGGTTATTACTAAAGATTGTGGAATTGTCCTGATCGGAGAGAAACGATGGCATTTCGAGCGGGGATGTGAAGATCTCGCTGAAGGCCAAGACCAGCGAGTGCTGACGCGGTAGATGCTACTATGTGAAGTGATGCTATTTCGAGCCTAAATCGGGGTTTGCGAATGTGATAATATCGTCGAGACGCCGTCGGGCTCTGCAATCACTTGTTGCAGTGGTTCGCTCTCACTAACTCTGGGCTGAGTACTAACGTTGCTGGTGGAACAATGGGCGGTAGAGATGAGAGAGAGGGAAATTGGTTCGAGGGCCTTGCTGGCTGTGCGCACGGGGGATGCTTGGCGGGTCGACCAATGGGCAGGGCAGGGACACCACGCTGGGGTGAAAAGTCGAGGGGGGAAGCGAAAGCCCAGGCGAAGTTGAAGCTGTAGATTAAATGGGCTATGGAGTTGTATGAAGATGATTGCGATGGGAAGAGGTTTCGTGTATCGAATTCCCAATTAATGTGCTGTCGAATTAGATCGATTTCTGGGTGTGAGGTGAGGTGAGGTGAGCGACGGAGACGGAGAAGAGAGACGGAGAAGAGAGACGGAGGATGGTGTAGTGTTGCTGGTGGTGGTGAGGCTGGGAGAAATCTGGGTGGGAAAAGGTGACGGGGCCTGGGCTCTTTCTTCCAGCAGTACGTAGCGGTTGCAGCAGCTTCTTCCTGCCTTGCCTGGCCTGTACCTAAAACTGGAAATGAGGCGTCTCTCTGTGTGCCCTGTAAGGAAGAAGGGGGAAGGAGATGGTACCCAATAGGATAAAGGATTGGGGGGGGGGCCGGGATCCCGGCTGATATGAGATGTGAGGATTGGTGGACGTGTGACAGGCTCTGTTTTACTGGGCACAGCGTATTCAAGGGCTATCGTTCAGTGCACTCCACCCACTGAAGCAATGCAACTGGGCTGTGTGGACCACTGAAAGGGGAGGGTTTAGACAGATAGGCTTGGCTTGGGGCTTGGCAGACGGCCCTGGAAACCCGTCTCCCGTACGTCTGATGCCGCTGCTACTATTTATCGGTGGCTTGCAATATTGGCGTCTAGCTCTTGTGCTTTTACAGGTACGGACGGGTTGGAGAAAAGATACACGCCATTGACACAACTTAAGATGCCATTAGAAGTGCCGGTTGGTTGTGGTGTTGTCAGATTTGACGACCTGTGGCCATATTCATCCTTCTTATCTCGCCAAGGGGTAACTAACATGAGAGAACAGCCAACCTTGCATGGAGTACAGTACAGCATGATCTTGCCCAGGCTTCTTCATGGTTCAATACGATCTCCTTATTCAGTATCGGTATCGCCCTTGTCATGAAGCATCAACCAGTGCCCGTCTCATTCTAAGTTTGCCTCAGAAGTCGAACAGTGGGTAACGAGTTATATCTCGACTCATGCCTCCTCAACATGAAACTTGCAGTCTTGAAGCATTGACTCTGCTTATAATACAGCTTCAGTAACTTGACGTTCAATTCAGCTGCAATATTGTTCGGATGCTCTTAAGGCTCCGGGAGCTTTGTTACTACTGTAATTATTAAAGAACCTTGTCAGTCATCTGCAGCCATTGGATCCCCTCACCATCAATCAATAAATCACCCCAGGCACCGTTAACTCAGCCACGGGGGTCAAGCTCCACTCTCCCCCATCTCTTTCAATCTTGTTGTCGTGGATATGAAGACTGAGAGGTAGGCCAAATCTCAAGACTAGGTACCTATTTATGTACTCTTCATCTCAACTTGAATATGAAATCGTGAGAATGATTTGTAAGTGGCGGCATGTTTTGGTGGTGTTTCTTCAGACTAAACACACCATTCAACTAATGGCAACTGATCGTCGTTTTGGCTGATATGTCGATTTGCAAGATCGGCGCCATTCTCTCTTGTTGCAAGTCTTTTTTTGGTCTCAAGACACTTGTTCCTGTCCCTTGTTTTTTGTCCTCACCGCTAGCTAGCGCATTCCGTCATGGATGTGACCCTTATCATGACGCCAATTTTTATGCAACTAATCGACCATCCAAACATGCAACCTTCAACGTCCATCCGTCCATACTCCGATAATCCCGCGGCTTTAACATTATTTGTTTCTATCTATATTCAGTATGAAATGCAGTATACCATAGTCTTTAGTCTTGTAGAGGTTCATTGGGATTATGGCACTTGTGATCCAGTCTTGCTCTCAAGAACAGGCTAATACCCTATGTTGTCACTCAAAGTTTCGTATCACGGGCATGTGCGTTTCCTGTAACATATGGAGCCTCGTTATACATCATAGAGGACTTATCATGCTGCACTCACAACTGATCCTCATATTCAGTATCAACCTCCTTACGACAAAGCTAAGCTCATCATCTTACAACATATCAACCCCAACATCTAAACAAGCTCTTCATTCTCCACAACATCTCTTATTTATACTCTTGGCTGCCTCTTCCTCTTCAATAACAAATATCTCCCTACCCCCTGCCAAGCCACCCACAGAGCACGGCCCTTCTCGGGGTTGGCGAAGAATGCGAGCAACCGTGGAAGATGTAAAGGATCCACTGTCTACGCAATCCTTCGTGAATCCTTTCAAGCACAGCTAACTCAGCTTTCTTGGCTCTCTCTCTCTCTCTCTCTCTGGAAATAAAAAGGAGGGCTGTGATTTTCAGGAACATGTGTAGGCTAGCGCTAACTAGCGCTCCTTTGATGATCAGATACGTGAAAGCCCTGCCCCTGGTTTTTGTCAGATCGCATTCCAGTGCTGACTCATTCGTTTTGCTTCACAAGAGCCTCTTTCAGACGTTTCACGACGACTTCCCAACTTGACTCTCCCAACACACCCCAATTAATGCATACAGTGTCCTCTCAAACTTAGACTTGAACCTCAAACGGGGGCTTGCCGTACAGATGGTTCCTGATCTGTCAAAATCGAACTACATCTGAATTATTTCTACTCCGTATGATCGAGCACGCTATTCCTCTAACAAGTTCACCACCACAAGTTATCACAAGAGTCAAGAGTCATCTCTATGAGAGGAAAGTGGGAAATCCCACGGTTTTGCTCAAATAAACTATCTGCCTCACCAGCTCCAGCAACGTCGTTGCAGAACGCAAAATCCGTCCATACAACGGCACGCGCCGAGCCGGTACGAAAGCCATCCAGTCCATCCAGTTTCCCCTCCCAAAAATTATTTTTTCCTTGTTTTTCTACTTTCATGGGTTTCATTGGTACTGCTCAATGGCAGTCATCTCACTGTCTCAACCCTCAGTCTCGTCGTGAGAAGCCGTGTTCGAGCAAAGACTGCATCTTGTCCGTGATCGGGAGAGAGAGAGCAAGATCAAAGTAGTGATGTTACCCGTGGGCCTCATAAAGCCCTTTCGAATCCACCAGTACGTCTAGCAGAGTTTGCCTCAACTCATGAGATCCGCTCATCCAACGTAGATTTGTCGTAAGGGTATCATATCCCCCGTGCGCTCGCTCCGCCGAGGTGCCGTTCAAATCGCAAGTCAGCTACAGAAATTGCAGCCCTCAAATACAAACCGAGGGCAACGCCATCCGCGTGAAGAGCCTCGAACGCCTCGAACCTCAGAAACACCCCCTTCCTTTCCCTTCTCCCCGCACCATTTGGCTGTGCCCGGCCCCAAAGCGGGTATGTCTACCGCGGTCGATGCCCAAAGAACACCTTTTCCCTGGAAGTTCCATTTCTCGCTCTTTTTCATCACCCGTAGATATCATGAACCAAATCAAACAGAATGCCAAAGCCGATGGTGATGACTGACAGATCCGTGCAAAAAGGAAGCCAACAGGGCCTCCGTGCCAAGAATGCGTGAGCCATATGAGTTGAGGCTCGCTGATATGTTGGGTTTTTGCATAGAAACCCTTTGTGATAGTGTCGAAGGAGTCGTAATCCATCGGCAGTGCAGGCCGTTCGCCGTCCCATCCATTCGCGGAAAAATATGCGAATAATGTACAATCCAACATTGAAATCACAACCCAGTACAAAAAATCATCTTAAAGTCATCCTTAAACCCCTGTCTCGCCTACCTAACGCCATGCATGAGTATATATGATATTAGGATTGGGCATCGCGGGGCGGGCCGCGACCTCGACCGCCTGCGCCTTGGCCACCACGGCCACGATACCCACGGCCTCGTCCACGACCTCGCCCGCCGTTGTTGTAGTGCGGGTTGCCGTGCTGAGGGTTTTGGCTCTGCCAATTACCCTGGCCCTGTTGAGGCAGACCAGCCTGCTGCATCTGCTGAGGCTGTTGGTATTGCTGAGGTTGTTGAATTTGGGGCTGCTGCTGACCCTGAACAGCGGCAGGTAGTTGTCCCCTTTGCATGTTGGAGATGGGTCGGGGGATCGACTCAGGGTTCTCGTAGACATAGAGACTCTTGTCGATGCTTGCGGGGATAGGCTGGATCTCAGTGCCAAGATCCCGCTCAATGTTGTAGAGGTTGAAGCGGTCGTCCCAGTTGATCAGGTTGATAGCTAGACCAAGGTGGCCATAACGACCAGAGCGGCCAATGCGATGAAGGTAGGTCTCGGCATTCTTGGGGAAATCAAAGTTGATAACAACGTTGACAGCCTGGATGTCGATACCACGGGTGAGGAGATCGGAACAGACCAAGTTTCGGCACACACCGTTGCGGAAGTCGTGGAAAACACGGTTTCGCGCATGTTGCTGCATCTTAGCATGACTGTAGAAGCAGGAGTATCCAAGTTCGGTAATTTTCTTAGCCAGAAGTTCGACTCGGTTGGTGGAATTACAGAAGATGATCGACTGGTTGATTTGGAGCTTGGAGAAGAGGGTGTTCAAGCAGTGGACCTTCTGCTTCTCTTCAACAAAGGCGTAGTATTGAGTGATACCCCTCAGAGTGAGCTCGTCCATCAGGTTGATTTCATAGGGGCTAACCATATTCTTATCGGAAAAGTCCTTGACAGACAGAGGGAATGTGGCTGAGAAAAGCATGACTTGTCGGTCCTTGGGGTGAAATTGCAGAAGCTGTTCGATAACGGGAGTAAACTCAATGGATAGAAGCTTATCGGCTTCATCCATGATGAACATGGGGCATTCGCTAAGATCGGCAACATTCTTGCCAGCGAGATCGAGAATTCGGCCTGGGGTACCAACCACAATATGGACAGGATCCTGCAGACGAATAATGTCATCTCGAAGACCGGTACCACCCGTCGTAACCATAACATTAATGCCGAGGTGCTTGCCGAGGGTCTTACAGACTTGTGAAGTCTGCATGGCAAGCTCACGTGTGGGGACAAGGATAAGACATTGAATCTTGGAAACCTTGGGGTTGATGCGTTCCAAGGTAGGGATGACAAAGGCAGCTGTCTTGCCAGTGCCGTTCTTTGCTCGGGCAAGAATATCTCGGCCAGTTAATGCGACGGGTATAGCTTCCTCTTGAATTGGTGAAGGTTTCTCAAATCCTGCTTCAAAAATTCCCATAAGTAGATCTCGCTTAAGGGCAAAGTTCTCGAACTCGAGGCCCTTTGTATTTGTAACATCCTGGGGATAAAGGTCAGCCTCTGGGCGTGCGCCAAGGAAATCATGATTGCAGCATGTACCTCTGTTTGTTGTCGGTTATCCTTTGCGGGGAGGTTCAGGTTCTTCTTCCACTCGTCACTCGCGGCGGGAGCACCGTCACTGCTCGAGTTAGTCCAAGCTCACAAGGGCCGCTAGGGCGGCGCAGCGGACCTGAGTTGGGTGGATTTCAGCTTGTCTGCTAGCTGATCCGCCATTGCGTGTATAAGATCCGTCTACGGATCGAAAGAAAGTAAATGGGTGAGGTATTATATGCAAAACAGCACAGAGGTCAGCCTCTCGTGGGTTCGGGGCGCGGGAGGGGGCAGCAGGTGAGGAGCTGCAAGGCGTTGTTGGTTTGTGTGGAGAGAGGTCGGAAGAAAATCGGTGCGCGAACTACCTGAGAGAGAAGACTCAGGGATGAAAGTGCTTTAGTTAGTTGAAAGCGCGAGATCGGTAGCGTGTGGAGAAATTCTTGTCGTCGTGGTGTGTTTAAAGGTGTAATTCGGTTCTTGGTGGAGGGAAGAAATAGAGTAGAGTAGGCTCAGTCTTGGAGTTTGAAGGTGAAGGTGACGATGGTGTGTGCCTCATTGCAGCGCAAGGCCCTGCAGTTTTTGGTCACGTGTAGGCGGGGCAGCCCGGTTTTTATCGTTTGCTGAGATGAGCGAGAATGAGCTTTTGCTAAAGTGATCTAGTCTATTGTATTCTGGGATTTGCCAAGTGTTTGCTTGGAGTTTAGCGACTCCCGGAGGGAGATTCCGAGGCTTTTGTTGTGATGAAAATGACTCGAAAGATGAAAATCAACAGAGTTTCAATGGAGGACGCATGATACCTCCAGCTCTAAGCAGGGGCCAGCTCCAACGACCTAACAAGCGAGGTACACCTTGTCACTGCAGTATGGGGTTATCTTACACAACTGATAGACAGCAATCCATCTCTGCGTATGTTTTGGGAGAATGTGCACCTCTGAAGGTCAAGTTCTCATGGTTCATACTATCAAGTTACATTCTTAACCAAGAGAGGTAGCGTTACTCCACGTTATCGACGCTAGGCATGCTACCTATCACAATCTTTCTATCAAATGGAAACAATGCCTTAGCCTATAACCGTATGAAGAATTGCCAATTCGCGCAAGCCATTAATTCATCATTCATCACGGAATCTGTAGAAACTGGTATTCATTCTTCGCTCTACTCGGCCTGACATCTAGACCAAGGCCATGGCCAAATAAGTAACTCCGAGGTGGTGCAATATATATACAAATGATCTCTACTCCGGCTTTTACAGCTTCATACCTACAGCCTTCGCAACTCTCAGACTCTGCCTCATGCTAAGATCAAGCATAATCTCTTCACTACCACCGGGGATGGCATATGCTCGCACATCACGGTACAGTCGCTCGACCTTGGCACCCTGGCCTCCTCGAGAGTAACTCAGGCCACCGAAAATCTGACTAGCTTCTCGGGCACAGAACTCAAATGTGAGGGTAGACTGGGCCTTGAGACCAGCAATAGGACCGCCGAGTCGAAGCATGGCCTCTGTCTCGCCCATGCGCTCGCATTGGTAGATGAGGTTCTCGAGCCAGTTGTATGAGGCCTCGATTTGACGGGCCATGTGAGCGAGCTTCATGCGGATAACAGGGTGGTCAATGAGCTTCTTGCCGAATGTGCGTCGCTTGCTACCGTACTTGACGGACTCCTCGTAACAGACACGAGAGAATCGGAGGGACTGGATGATGATACCCATACGCTCGTGGTTGAAGTTGGTCATGATGACCTTGAAACCCTGGTTCTGCTTGCCGAGCAAGTTCTCGACAGGAACCTTTACATCTTCGAAGGTGATATATGTTGTTCCTGATGACAGGACACCTTGGCAAGGCATGCGTCGGGTGGAAACACCCTCACCACGCTCGATGAGGAGCAGAGACACACCGTTCATACCAGCCTCTCCAGTTCGCACAGCGACGGTGAAGTAGTCGGCCCAGATACCGTTAGTAATCCACTTCTTCTCACCGTTGACGATGTAGTGCTTGCCATCCTCGCTCAGCTTGGCCTCGCAGGTCAGGTTGGCGACATCACTACCAGCATCAGGCTCAGTGATAGCCAAGCAAATGCGCTTCTCACCACTGAGAATACCAGGCATGATACGGTCCTTGAGCTCCTTCTTACCGAACTTCATAAGAGGAGGGCAGCCAATACCGAAACCACCGATGATGTTCCAGACGAAACCACCAGAGCCAGTGCGGGACAGCTCGTCGGTGATGATCATCTCGTGGAAGAGATCCCACTGCTCAGGAGGGACAGACTTGATACCTTGAGGAACATATTGGGTTGGGTACTTGACACCGAGAAGACCAGCGAGGTAACCGCGACGACCCATCTCCTTATAGATCTCCTCAGGGACCTCCTTGGCCTCGTCCCAGTCGGTGACATAAGGCTCGATGTCTTTCTCAACCCATTCGCGGATCTCGGCGCGGAGAGCAGCATGAGATTCGTTGAAGTATGGCGAGTGATACTAACACACGTAAGCAAGGAGCTGACAGAAGGTAACCGGGGTGAACCTACGCTTTGGTACCAGGCAGGGTCAGCAAAGGGAATCTGGTCACCGAAAGGCTCAAGAGCCTCGGCGTCTTCCTCCTTGGCTGCAACCTCCTTCTGTGTAGTCTTCACGGCCTTGGGTGTAGGGGCCGCGGGCACCGGAGCAGCATTGGCCTCAGGCTTGGGCTCGGGGGCCGCGGGCTTGGAGTCAACGGATCCGACCTGAAGCTGCTTCTTGTACTTCTTGAGGATACCCTCGTTGTGGTACTTCCAGAATTGCTTGGAAGCGTCCTTGCCGCCGACGCGCTGGAGAATCTTCTTACCACCTATTGCGCGTCAGATGTGAGTTTCGAGGAGTGTATCGTGATTGACCTACCTGGATGGTCATCTTGGAATTTTGTCACATCGTAAACATCGCCATCGACAACGATGTACAAGTCGCCAGGCTTGTTATGCGACGCAACGTCGCTTGTGGTGAAGACTTTAGACATGTTGACTTTGTTTTGCTGATGAGATGGAAAAGGGATAATCAAAACTGCCAAAGGGTAGATATCTCATAGAGTCAAAAGGAAAGGCCAGCACAACAATATGGGAGAGGATGAAGGAGGAGGAAGGGATCATAAGCCTTTCATGGAACCTTTTTTAAAACATGCTTCGGCAAAAGCATAGGTAGCATTACAATCACATGTTGGTGCTTCAGCTCCACCCCCATATTCTACCATCGTTTTTCTGGGGAAAACTTGTCGCTTCAGGTCATGAGTCGTCTCATTCACCGCATTACTCGATGCGGTCGTGGAGAGAGACAAAGGTCATGTGCGCTGTCTACGCCTCGCTCTGTGTTCATTTTACATGTGAAAGAGCCACAGTAAACGACAATTGCTCTAGCGCATGCGTTGATGTCATGATGGAGGATGCCGAGGCTTCTATGCGCTGTCCAATCGGAGGCCCAGTATTGCCAAGTACGGCGTCCGAGGTAAATGCTCGCTCACGACTCGTCGACCTTGTAAGGGGATAAACCCCTACGGGGAACGGATAACCCCTCTGAAAAGAGTATACGGAGAAGACCCTTTGTTGCATTTCACTTGCAGGTTCTGGAAATTCGTCTTATTTGGCTGGCTGGGCACAAAGTCCGAACATGACCCCAGTAGCGTCTTGGTTCGGTGATAGATCTACGGAGTGCCGCCTGAGAATACAACGAGTCTCCGAACTTGACAAACCATCCGAACAACTGAACCTGTTTCCTGGGGATTTTCCAAAATCTGTATTTATATTTATGTGAGCCACTGAATATGCACAACGATATATAACGAACCCTGCCCAAACTGATTGAAGCTTACTGTCGTACAAGTTCTTCGTAAACCCTTTGTGGGAGAGGTAAGAGAAGATGTCAATATTCAAGTTACAAAAAATGTTCAAGTTGATTTAGCTTAAACTAACAAGTCCTTTAACTCCTCTACTTCAGGACGTTCAGCTTGAGGCTGTCCATTACGCGGACAAATTATCTCTATAAAAATCCATCGTAGTGCTGTTAATGCCAACGGATAAAGCCTCCAGGTGGTATATACCACTCCACAACGCCAAAAACTCCGTTCCCGACCCCAGCACGTACCTAGCTAGCCCTTTTCCATACCCTCAAGACATCAGATCATTGTCTCGATGCAATGCCATGTATCCTTTTATTTGGTACCTCGAGGCTTGGCTTTAGATGCGGCCTTGTCCTTCTTCTCCTGCTTAGCCTTCTTTCGCTTCTCTTCATTCTTCTCGTCCAGCTTTCGCTTGTGAGCTGCCTTCTCAGCATCTGTCTTGGGAACAGGCTTGAAGAAACCTTCCAGTCGAGCTTGTTGAGAGCTCTTGAGATTCTTCTCCAGCCGGGCACCTCCACTGCGAACACGATCCTCCGAGAACCCCTTCTCATTGACGAGGAACTGAACAAGGCCTTCCATGTCGGGCTTCTCCCATTTGAAATCGCAGTCAGGGTGGTCGGCTTGTCGCACATCAGGCTCGAAAAATAGATCTCGAGCATCCTTATAGGGCCAGTCCTCAGGAATGGTATACTTCTTCTTCGAATCTTTCTCAATCGCCTCAACAACCTTCTCCAATGAACCATGCTCACGGATCAGCTTCAGGGCAGTGCTGGGGCCGACCTTGGGGATTGGGTCAAGGTAATCGCAGCCGAGCAGGATACAAAGATCCACGAACTATACAATGTTAGTCCAATGCATCACCCAGTCTGGGTGTCGCAACATACCTGCTTCCTCTCCATGTTGAGGCCCTCGAGAACCTTCTCTAGGTGAATCTCCTGAATAGGCTCTTTGCGTTGTTCGCTGAAGGTGAGATGGCGCAGCAAAATGGGTGCGTTGAAGCAAAGAGTGTCCATATCTTCACTGGCGGCCGCATACACCTTGCCAGCCTGGGCCAAAACAGCGCACTGAGCCTCGGCCTCGGTAGGTGCAATGATGTAGGGAATACCCATGAGCTTGAGTAGACGCTGACATTCGGCATTGTGCTCTCGAGTGACACGAACAGTTCGTCGTGAAAACTTCTCAATATCTTCTGCTGTACCGGTCTCCTTAGCCTCCTCGAGGCCTTCGGTAGCTTCCTGCTTGCGCTGGAAACGCTTGGCCAACTCGCCAGACTTGAGTTTGGGCGGTGCACCATCGAAAACATAGAGGGGCTTGATTCCGTTGTCGACCATGCGCAGAGTACGGTAGAACATGCCCATGAGATGTGATGTTGTCTCGCCGCTCTCGTTCATGAGCTGTTGGCCTTCGGATCGTACGGCGATGAGGAAACTGTAGATGCTCATTGAAGCATCCTAATATCATAAGTAATTACTCTTCGTATTGAGGCTTCGTACTGGGCTTACAATGGCGACCTTGCGGCCGAACTGGTTTTTTATCTCGCCCTCCTTGATCGAATCTGGAGCTTCCTCCTTGATAATCGAAAAGAGTTGCTTAATACCCATCTTTGCCGTTTTTTTCTGGTATTGTGGAGTGAATTGTAGAAATAAGACTCGGAATGAAGTCGAGATCCAAGTGGCAAGAAGAAAAGAGAGGAGACTTGATCGATGAGAAAAAAAGAGATGGAGGCGCAAACGGAACGTGAAAGACGAAGGGACTTTACGCGTGTAGGACGTCATGACGCGCCTGTCGCGACAGAAACTACAGGGATCTTAATTGACCCCACAACGCGATTGGACTAAAGCTTCAGAGCTCTACTGTAGCATTATGTAATGGAGGAACAAAGAGAGACTCTATAGGTGATGTATCATGTTGGATGAGGAAAAGACCATTGTTTCAGAGGCTGCTGCTGTTGTTTTACTTGACCCACGTTCCTAATCAATTCAGTACACTCTCAAGGTGCCACAAGTACAGCCCCATATAGGAAACTCTCTCTCTATCTTACACAACCTCTTACTGCTGGAGGCTACCCCTACCAATGTCACAATAGATAATAGATCGGGGACACAGATGAATGTATCGACTTCAAATCTCCAACATAGGTTACTGCACCCCCCACTGACCTCAAAAGTTCTACACTGTCCTCAGGGCAAGCCCCAAGTACTCCGAAGAACCTATCAGTCAGCAGATAACAGGATGCATCCTACAAGCTAGAATAATGCTCGAGGCACTGAACCTCTCCCAACCCTCCTCTGAAGCGTCGACCAAGCACATAAGTACTTTATCTTGATATACCGCTCGGAATACAGAGCAGTCAAGGATGGGTCTCTCCTTGCGCTCCACCTGGCCGTGCGGAACATGTCACGTAAAGAAGGGTCCAACTTCACAAGTTCACGGCATGTCAAGCTTGTGTCATGAGAAATGGGCAAAGGGGCACTTCGTATGTCGTGGGGGTGTCGTACAAATCGTCCCCGGCATCTTCATTATATCGTTCTCGGCATCTACTCGCAAGGGTCAGTTTCTCAATCTCAATTTTACATCCATAACACAGGTTCATGTCCTTCTTTGGCCATCCATGCTGTCAAGCGTCTTGTCGATCTCCATGATATCCAACATCTCAAACTCCACATTCCGCCTCGTAAAGTCTTGCGTATCGTCTGCTGCTGCTTCAAGCGTGTCCATAAAGTCAAAGCCGACCGTTCGGCGCGGTGGCTGCAGAGTGGTGTCTGCGTCTTCATCGTAGTTTCCATGGGCAGATCGAAGTCGCAAAGTACCCGGCTTGACAGTACTCAGGTTGAACAAAGACTTGGCTGGTCGGTTTTCCCTGCCGTGCACGATGATAGCGTCTGATTTGTCTCCCTTTGAAAACAGGCGTCGTTTTCGTGAGTTTGCCACGGCGCCCACAATCTTGCCGGGCCCGTCCTCTCCTTCTCGAACAACAACAATCCTGGACTCGCCGAGAACAATGACATCGGCAGGGAGACCACCATCTTGTGCGGCAATACTGTGATCAGGCTCTATTAGCAGACCAACCCCGCAACATCTCTCGCCCAGCAGGCCAGTTGCCAAATCCATGAGCTTTATCATCTTTACGGGTTGCGCTCCGCTGAAAATATCTCCACCTTTGCCAGCAGCCCTTCTAAGTTGAGAATCCCAGAAGCGTGTGATTCCAGGGATGACGCATACATGCTCGAGGCCACCAACCCACAGAACCACTGTCTCATCTTGAATGGCGCTACCACTTGATGGCAGAGACAACACTTTGATGCCACCTCGGACGGTAGCCAGGCGGTCAAGTGTGATAGCAGAGCTCAGGGATGCAGTAGCCTGTCGTCGAGTGTGAGGTGTCATAGGGGCGAAATCTCCGGTGCTGTGCTCCTTGTTCTGGGTTGTCACACTCCTAAGTGAGCTTGTCCCCTCCACGTAGCCAGAAACGCTGAAAGTTGTCAAGGCGGCTCCCTTGACTCCAGGCTGCAGTTTATTTGAGAGAACACCGCCTGGTGCAGTAGGACTGGCCCCATCAACGTCCCAGATACCCCACATGCCATCAGCGAGGAGGACTAATATGGCGTGGCCGTGTGCTATCCAAGCAGCGTCGATTATCGGTTTCCTTGTCGATGAAGGGCGAGAAAAGGGCTGATACATAGAGAGAAGCCAAGAGCCCTGGATAGGGAAAGGCCCTGTGGCATCTGTGGCGGTGAAAGAGGGTCGCGCAAAGTCGTAGATCCGAACACCCTGCGAGGCTGAGACAGCAAGCAGCTGTGTTGTATGTGTAGAGTTGAAGGATATGCTTGTCAGAGGGCTGGGCAGATACTCGGTCTGGAAAGACTCGACAGCTTTGGCAGGTTTATCACTAGCATCTAGCGGTACATCCCATAACCGGAGCACACCAGAAGCCTCTCTACAGTACGAGGCAACAACGGCTCTAGATTTTGTACCAGGCCGCTCTGTGGCAGTGGGCATGATGAGGTTAATGGCAATGCCCTCACTGTACCTGTTCTGGCCACCAAGCGCGATGAGCGACTCTCCCCAAGCTCCGGATCCAGCCTTGCCTGCCAGCAGATCGCTCCTGAGCTCTGATCTTGCCTTGCTCTCTGGTGATGGAGGAGTAAGAGGAAGCGTAATGACGTAGATGTCGTTGGTCACGCAAGACACAGCAAACACCATCTTCTCCGTCAGGACTTTAGCACCTCCCCATGCAGCATCATCTGCCGGTGTCGGAGTCATAGGCATGACCGCAACTTTCAGAACCGCCGTTCCAAGCGACAGGTCCAGGGTTTGGACCATCTCCGGAAAGGGAGTATCCTCAATCTCATCTTCAAACTGCGGTTTGTCCTCGTAGTGAGATGCTGTCTTGGGCTTAGCTGGTGGTTCGTCGTCGTCCGAGTCGATGATCATAATGGAGTCGTCTGTGGTTCCATTCTGCTTTTCGGGTTGCGGTGGCGCCTTCTTCGCAGCCTTGAATCGCTTGCCTCCTCGCCATGCGATCGTCACACCGTTTTCGTGACCGTATATGAGAATGGTCGCTCCTTGTGGAGAGTAAACCGGATATGTTTGAACATCGTTTACTCGTCGCGAAAGGTTATATCTAGAAAAATTAGGAAGCGTTCTTTGGGCCGAATATCGGTCGAAGAAGAGGTCACCTACGTGAATTGTGTGTTTTGCGCTGTGCGACGAATTCGGGGAGCTGGGATAGAGCTCATGTTGAGTTTGGGCTCGGGCAGCAAGCCCTATAAGAACTGATATTTGTTCTTGTTTATATATCGATGGCTTAGTATTCGGGTATTTAGGTCGCTGTTGTTGCGTATGCAATGTGTGCGAATTGTTTTGTTTGTTTGCCGTTGGTTGATGCTTGTAGGCTGGGGGAACTTTTCCAACGCGACAAGCATCGCGCCAAGCTAGAGCTTCAATAGTCACGTGGTAGGGAGGTAGTTTCTCTTTAAGTTTATTTGTTGCGAGACCTACCTACCCTGAACGAAATTAATGCCCTTCAAATTATATTCATGCCATCTTTCGGGGAGTTCATTTTATTTTTCTTCTCACCATGGCATGTACTGTTTATTTCAATGTGAGAATAATTCCTGTTCACATCTTCAGTGGTTGTGCCGTGGTCTTACACCTCATTCACGTGTTTGAGCTCCACCAAACGGGATGAAGATTTTGTACGTCAAGAATCACGATACAGGACGCCTCACACTGCAAAGCAATATAGCAATATCACCTGTATCACAAATGGATTCACAATACCTTACCTGATTACCTGCAAAAGTTAAGATCCAGCATCAAAACTGAGCCCAACTAAACAGGTATCACTGTGTATGTATCATCAAGACGAAGTAACCTACAAGCGAGATAGATAACCGTGGAGTGAACTATTTTCCCAGCTACATGCCAAGTCGTGAGCCCGCACCAACACGAAGTCACGTTCCCCATTATCACACAATGCTCACAGACACACGATTCCAAAGAGCTTACCCAGGGTATATATATATAAACGAAAAAAGACAGCACCTTGCCTTAGAAATGATGTCAAGTGAAAGACTCAGGCAATGAACCAGCATCTCAAGTCCTAAGTGGTGGTATATGACTATGCACAACCCTACATACAGACGACGCCATGACCACCACGATCATCGGTCAATGGTACGGAAAAGATAAAGGTCAAGTGGAAAAGTAAATAAAGCGACGATAGGATATCCCGCACTATCTGCCAACCTCCCAATCGTGATATCTCCTCCACGAGGTTGGCATGTCTCCCGCGTTCCATTGCATCTATGTGATAACTCGCTCCATCGCACCCTGACCAATATCCCAAGAGGACTCCTCGCCCCCTTATTTTTAGATTTAACCCTGCCCTACTCAACAAACAGAGGGAGAATTTGTACACAGGAGATACAGGACTCCCAATCATGAAGAAAAGAAAACAGACGTGCCGATTACACGCGGGTATGATTGCCGCTTGAAATACCCTTACACGAAGACGACATCCATAGTGAAACGGATCCAGGGAAAGATGGCATCTAAAAAGGGCACTTGCGGCATTATTCCCATCTTCTCCAGTCGTTTCGTTCAAGGCTTAGTTGTGAAAAAGGAGGTAATGAGTGGATGGCGCAGGTGAAGCCAGTGTGCCGTGGAGCGTGATTGATCAAATCCAGTCGTAATTCCGCAGACGCAAATAGTAGAAGAAATGTCTAGTCCTACGCCCAGAAAAGAGTCAAACGCCGCCAGATCGTCGGGAGTGATCGATTGGCAAATACACATGAGCTATCATCCCGAAAACGCCGTAAATGCCGATTGTGAAATAATGATTGAGAAGTAATTGGCTTTGAAGATCCCTGACCGGACACGGTTCATGCGTTGGTGACCTGAAGATGTATTAGTAACCAGACGTAAAGACATCATTTTCGTCCCGTCAACTTACCCGTAGAATTCTTCGAGAGTAATCTTGGTTATCGGCGATGCTGCCGTCACTGAGTCGTCGGTGAGCCATGACTGGGTCGAGGCGCGAGTCAGTCATAGAAATGCTACCGCTGCTGCCTGGGGGCTTGGATCCGTTGATGAAGGCATTAACAGCCGCGTTCCGACGGTGCTCCTCTTCTATCTCAGCATTGCGTCGGCGACGAACGAAGAAAATGGCACCACCTCCGATAGCAGCAACGACAACCACGCCGACAACCACACCCGCGGCTATGGCGGCCACGTTGGGGCCATCCTTCTTTTCATCTGAAGAGGCTTCTGATGTAGTGGCGGCGTCCTGAGTTCCTGTCGCAGGAGAAGACTCCTCTGCAGTAGTAGTCTCTGCAGCCTTGGTGGAAGAAGGAGCAGCACTTGTCGTTGTTTCTTCTGGCACGTAGTTGTCGGGTGCGAGGTCTTCGCCCGAGTTGTAGACTGACCAATAATTCTTCAGAGCACCACAAGCCGCTTTGCCGTAGCCAGGGCATGGCCAGTTACATTTATCGTCGTCAACTTGATCACCCTCCTTGGGATAAACGTCGCCACAAAAGCACTTGGATCCTTGGACACTGAAAACCTTGGAGCTCTTCTTCTTGCAAATATCCCAGCACCAACCACTTGTTGTCTTCACTCCTTCGTATCCAACTGTCAAGTTGCCATTCGACTTCCAGCAGCCTTGAGAGGTCATCTGGTTGAGGACAGGTTCCACCACAGGGTCGTTGCTCACTGTTGCGGCATGAACCATTAGGTTAGTGGCAGCCGCGAGGACCATTGTCATGAGTGTTGAGGTTTTCATGATGGCGGTTTGTGTATCGGAATTTTGAGCGAAAGTGTAGAAAGAGAATATGGAAATGATATGCCGATGGTCGATGCAAACCTCGAATCAGATCAACTGGAGTCGAGTTGAGTCGGATCGTATGGTCACTCCTTCAAGCAATAGATCGAACCGAGTTGTCTTTGTCGTCGTGAGCAGAGGCGGCAGGACTATGTACCCTTTGTTTAATAAGAACCAAGGCCACTGAGGGTCGAAGGCTTGGTCCAGTAGTGCCGTCGAGTCGTGAAGAATTGACGGTGATGAAGGGAGTCCTGGGTATCAATCGCGTACGTGGCCGTGGAAGAACTAATGTGAGGCGGTCGAACAAAGGAAGATGACGATTGGACGCCGCGAGTAAAGGAAAAAAAGACTCGACGATGAAAAGGAGACGCTGATCGTGATGGTGATGACCACGGTTAACGCTTCACAGATGAGAGAAGAACAAACGCTTTGAAAGTGTGGGGGGAGATGAAGGAGGGACTGGAACGAGTGAGTGGCCGGAGGCAGTGGCTTGTTTTGTTGAAAGACGAGATGGGAGTGAGATGAGCAGGAGAGGAAAGGTAGCGAAGCGAAGCGAGTCAGAAGGCACGGGAAAAGGAAAGGGACCAGACACTCAGTGAAGGGGAGGGCCAAGCAAGAAACCCAGGGCTCCCACGGCACCAGCCAGTCAGCGTAACAGACAGCGCGACAAAGGACCAGGGGGTGCAGGGGCACTTGCCATTTAGTGGAGACCACGTCAGGGATTCAGCAGGGATTTGGCCACCATTTTGGCATCATCTCTCTTGTCGCTGGTGGATAAGCCAAGAAGGTCTCGTTTCTCCTTTTGCACAAAATCATGCATAGCATAAGCTCAAATTTCGACTGTCAAAGTTCAAGCTCATTACATATCAGCTGCTAACGTCCGCAGAAACCCGCAAGTGGTGCACACCTGAACTCTGCGTGAAGTTAGTGCTCGATTATCATCACTAGACATGGCCGTTAGTACAGCGACTACTTCGTAACGGTACTGCATTTGCCTGTTTTGTGCATTCTCGGCTAGTTGCACAAACCATGAATAACATAGTGCATAATTAGGCACTTCCTAACCGCATTTGGCTTCTCTACATGGAGCAGTGCCTTCCTTTTGAGTTGCGCGACATAAACACGAAACCACACCATTACGGAAACATCTTTCCTCATCTTCCAACCTGGACGGAAGATGTACAAATTGAGACAAAACTGCGTAAAGATCAGAAATGATAACAACAGTTATCTTGTGACTTTATGTCAAAACAGCAGACTTGAGCTGTCTATATGAAGGGTTCAGAGGGACAAAGGTTTCGAGAAGCGGCTCCATTAGCCACCATCGTGACTCGACCATGAGCATGAGCGACTTTTAAAGCTCGGTCCCTTAGAGAGGAAGAAAAGTCTTTTACTCCTTTGATGCCGTATTGCATTTCACACACACGACGGCCCAGTCGGTGCCCGGCGCCTTTGTCTCAAACCCCACCACTGCTTCCAACCTTCTCCTGGATTTCATCAAAGGCCAACCCCTGAACACTCACACGCACGCCCCTGTGACCTTACACTCCATCCTCCAGGGGACCACCAGAGGCGCTGTGACCGCTACGACCGCTGAACCCGCATGCAAGCAAGCCACCTCGTCCAATGCCTTCACCTGAAATAAGGAATGTGCTGCCGCCATTGGAACACGCGTTTTACGATAATTCTCACCAGAGTGTTTGATACCGGCTCCGAATTCTTGGGAGTCCAATCGCTCTTGATACTGGATCATTCCGAGAATGACCACAAATGGCTTTTGCATCGATAGCTGCGACTTTTTATCCTTTGATTTGCATAATCGGCTTTCAAAAAGGTGCAAACCTTACTCACAAATGGTTCATGACCGGTTTGTGGATGATATTCAGGAACAGCATAGCCGCGTACGTTTCTCACCCTCCATCTTCCTAAAATGGACTCTAGACCGCAGATCTGGGCCATGCTTGGCCTGGTTTCAAGGCACCGTCACTGTTAAAAGAATTTATCCATTTTAACCACGGTAGTTTTGCTCACACTTTTTTTTTTCCCTTCTTTTTGGAGGAACATTGGCACCACCAACTGTTTGTCGAGGGCGCCATCTCTACGCCTACAAACAATATTATGAGGGACTTGTTCATCCTACTGCCAAGATATACATGCTACATATGTACGCTCATCGATGCTAGACAGGCTTGTAGCGATTGAGTTGATCGAAGCGGACAACAATCCACCTCCAAGTGGGGGCTTCAAACATTCATTTGTACGTCAATGCACTCCCACAGCGATTTCCAGCTTCCGTGCTATAACTACATAGGTACTTACTTGGTTTGGAAGCTTTCACAAGTCTAACCACATTGTGTACGAAATTTGTGCAAAACCTGTGCAGTCCCTTGGTGGATTAACTCTCCACGGGGTGCACGTCAGCTAATTAGGTACCTGTGGTCACCACCGTACCGGTCCACGTGTCTCGCGGGGCTTGCTGTTACTGAACGTTGACGGCCCATTCGGAATACGACCTGCAGGTTATTCCTGGAAGGCGCTTAATAAACCTATACTACCTACTGTGCGATGGAGTGATGAGAGCTGCGAATCAGGGCAGAGGGGCAATGGCTTCTCTCAAAGTAAAGGAATAACTGACCACAGATAAGTCAGCGGTCATTTCGGTCAAAGCCCCTACCACAACAATCAAATTCAAGATCAAGGCATGATAATCCCAAGGCAGCTGATATGCTTGACTGCAGTCGATGAATTATCTATCGCATACATACGGATATACAGCGATTATCTTCTTTCGACTAGCGGAGATGTGTCATTTGGACCTGCATTAATACGATCATGCCTGACCTCGTGCAACCAACAACGACCGGTGTCTCGGTATCCAGCCCTGCACAGCTTATTGAAATACCTGCAAGGGTGATTCTAGATCGTCCTCTCTGAATACATATCCGTTGCGATATTTTGGATCACTGTAGAAAGGAACGAATTTCTTTCTCACTGCATGCTTTGTGATGAGAGAATACGGCGGCTACCGAGTTGAAACAGCAACTGGAAACCCAGTCTGGTACCACTCCACGTAGTCAAGCCGTCGAGGCGACACCGAAGATTTATTATCCTCTGCAAGCCAGAATCAAGAAATTATTGCCATCGGGTGGAAAGAGTAAGTCTGAACCTAATGCACAGCAAATTTGCAACCTCGGCGTCTCGAATGCACATCGATCTTGTTGGCAAAGACACTTTCAGCTGAATCGATCCAACTCCACTGATCTTGAGCTGTTATTCAGCCCACAGACCATGCAAGCTTGGATTAGGTTCAATTCTACAGATATGTATGCCACCATAAGCGCTAGAAAAATGCACAATTCCTGTTTTGCGCAGCCTTCCGATAAGGTTATCATCGCTCAGTCGACCCATGCCATCCTCGCATTTCTGGTTGGCACAAATGACTGGGTTCCTACATTAGTTATGGACTTGCCCCTTTTGTCGACGTCCAAAAAAGCCTCTCTTCCTGGTCCGTCCTTGGTCAAATGTCACATGTGGGTCGTATCAACCTCCTTCATAAAAGGGCCGCGAAGCAATTCGCAACACGATTTGCTCCTAGAGTTCCGAGATCGATACGTACTAGAAGACCAATGCACGAGATCGATGAGATAAGTCTGAAACCCATCCAGGCAGCGAATGAAATAGCCAAGTCGCAACACCCGCGGGAATTGATTCTAGTCCGGCTGTGAAAAGAAAGCATAATAATTAACACGATAAAGCAAGGAACATGGCAGCGGGTCGATTCGCCAACCAGCACCCAACTTATCATAGCTCCAAACAAGCTTCAGGGCTCTTCTCGCGAGATAGTCACTGATTTTGCTGGAAAGAAGCCTTCGAGCCCCTCTTTGATCTAGGTATCCATCTCTAAACAGGCCTGGCCCTGATTATCCTTCATCCATCCCCATCCCATGGCTGCCAAGAGATATGTCGACCCGTTGCATTGTTGAATCCCCAATTGCCTTGAGGATACTCGATGCCCGATGCCATGGAGATTGATTTAAGCAAGGGGCCTGTGGATATTATTCCCCCGGGGACAATCGCTGGCATGACATGCTTAACGATGCTACTTCAGCGCTTGGTGCTCTGCTTTCATGCTCCACGATCAATATCCCGAGCCGGAATATAGGATTGTTCCAGCCGGTCGGCTTTTGAAGGCGACATTGAGCCTGTCTAATAAGTCCGTCCCGTCTCGACCATACTGAGATGCAGTCGCATTGACAACCAGATTCACCGTTGACATAGTGAAGCTTATGCCATGCTCACGAACGGTGTGGCCTCTTTTCCCTGGGAATGCTAAATCTCAAGTGATTGGGCTGCAGTCTCTTTAGACATTGAGGCGTTTATTGGGCTCAACGTGGCTTTCGTTCCGAACCACCCGCCAAGACCGTTTCTGTGCCTCGCCGGATGTTTTCTGGTCTCATATTTGGGAGAGAAGGCGAACAAGTCACACCTATTATCAACGGTTTTCTCTATTGAAGACATCTAGTTTCGACAGAGAACACAGACACAAACATATACCTTCGGAGTATATATTGAAATATATGTTTGAGAACTATCTGATACAGGAAGTGGCCAGGGCTAGGGTCAGTGAGACGAACACAACTCGTCCCCTTCCGCCAGCATATGCATCTTTATATGCGGCTTGCATTACACGACAACTCCCCCTTTCCTGCATAAATCATCCACGATAAAGCTGCGGATTTGTCACCGTTCGCTGGCATGCGGCCCGTTGATTGTCTGATACGTAAGTCTTGGGGGCCTATTTTTGGAAGATTCAATCTTAAAAACCCATCAGCTATTGGCGGCCATTTTCATCTCCCTCAATCGACTTTCCAATTTCGTGTCTCTGCCTGTACGTGACTGTGATAATGGAGATTGAGCCGCTGTTTTGCATTGTCAGTGCGACCACGACCAAGAATTAGAATTATTCTTTCGGGTCCATCCCCAGCTTTCCGTCGGATCATCGTTCTCAAAAAGATGGGACAGGTAGACTATCTCTGCTCAGCCCGTGCTATTTTCCTGCCCTGCATTCTTTGTCTGGTGGCGGTGGAAACACGAGCTCCGTCAAACCAGTCAGTGACAAGTGTCAGAGACCTTGTGTCTCATTGCCCTGTGGAGTCTTGGCACGATTTCGTGGTATCGAGATCATACAAGACTATTGACTCTGTGGATTTCGATTTTCTATAGCCAATTCTCCCTAATCATCATATTCTCTTCATTTGCTCAATGCTTTCCTCTGTTTCTGTATCAACTGACCTGATGCTCACTCTGGCGTAACCTCAAGCTATTTATTTCAGCTTCCCCTCTCAACAAGGAGGCCATTGCTAACCGGTTCTTGTTTCAAGGGAGCTGAGCTGACTTGCGCTTGTCCATTCTTCTGTAGCATGGGTTTCGAATTGATCTGCGGCCTCAGACTCTTCCTTTGGCGTTGTCTGCAGCACCCAAAGATTCTAGACAAGCGTCAGACTTGCGTTTCTGGTCAGTTATAATAACGATGGCTAAGACACTTACGCAAAAAATACCAGTAGCAGGCCACCAGAAAGCCCCGAGCCTACCCCAGCGCCTATCCTTTGTCGCGAGCTCAAGTCTGCTTTGCAGTTAACAGGAATACCGAGAGTCTCTATCCGGTAATGCACTGACCAGATTCGGTCCCGAGGTTTGGTCCTCCTTTCTCTGTCGTCGTCGGTTGAGGACCTCCTGTGTTGGTATTCGAAAACCCGCCATCTGTTTTTGAGGGTTCAATCGTTGGTTCCAAAGCACTAGTGAACGGACCGCTAGAAGTTGTATCTGTAACGACCGTCACGGTTGTCCTTGCTGTGGCACAGAAATATGCTTCTGCTGAGAATTGTGGCCATGTGTAGGTTGCACATGCAGAAAGCGAACCATCGGTGCTGTATCTCCTTTAACATAGCCTTTTGATCCAGTGTCAAAGAACCTACCATTCAATGGTATCACTGTTCAGTGCTGTGCCTGACTCAATACATGTCGTTGCGATTGCACATCCCTCATCACCGCAGCATCCAGCATAGGCATTGTCGTGGCCATATATAAACAGGAATCCGCATGCCCTAGACGTGCATTCGATTGCAAGATCGGAATCTGGACAAGTACTCTCATTAGTTGATGGCTTACACGCAGTGGTGACAACTCTACCTCCATGGATGTACCCGCAAGTTTCTGAGGGCCCCACACTACTGGTTTGTGATGTGACCAGCGCAGCAAGACTGAAGCTAAACGTGAATAGGACAATGGATTTCGACATGTTGGGCACTGATATCATGAGAATGAGCTTCTGTGCCCTTCAGTCGGTTTATGGCCCTGTTGACGGGCAAGAACGACACAAGGCTTGCTATAGCAGCCAGCCTTATATGAGATCCGACACTCGGTCCGTCCATTTCAAGCCAGTGGCATGAACTATCGGAATACCTGCGCTGATCATCTTTTCATTTGTTGCTATTGGATCTTGGTTGCGCCCAGAATACGCCGCCTTCAGCCGCAGCTGAGTATCATTGGGGGGCCGGGCACTTGAGACAAAATCGGGCTGAAGTCAGTGAGCGACATTGCTCAGCATCTCGAGATTGAACTTGCCAATGGTATGTATGTCGCAATCATCACTTAGCATCAGTCAAAATGTCTAGTCCCAGCATCAATTGCTCGCAATGGACAGAGCTAAACGATTTCAGCGAATACATTCAGGACCTCGACTCTAAAACGCACTTTATCAAGAGCATACTAGAGTCTTGCGAGAGCGAGATATGCAACGCCATCTACGGTACAGGAAATCCCGACATATCTGGCATTGGGGTTTGTCTCAATGATCCTCCATACAAGATGTATTGCAGCTGATATTCCGCAACAGGTTGCTGTTGGTTATGTTCTCGAGATCACATTGAGCATATTCCTATCTCTCGCAGTCATGATGTTCAAGCGAAGCGGCAAGAATAGCCAAAGGCATGAAGTTGCAAAAGCCTGCCTTGAAGCTTTTGTCGACTCTGCTGCATATTTTGCCCTGGCACTACAGCTGGCTACGATAGCTGTACTTGCTCGCAAAGACTATGGTATCAGCACCGCAGACTTGGGCGCTATCGAAGCTCGAATATCCCAATCTGTCGCCGTCGTTAGCATGATGCCGCTTCTGTACCCCGTTGCTCTGTTGGAGCCAGCAGCGAAAACTAGCACGAGAGCCAATATCAAACACAACGCTAGATTACTGCTCCTCAGTGTAACTGTTGCACTGTCATTCTATCCCTTCTTATCAAGGTGCATTCATGCCTTTGGCATAAGCCCCATTGGCGAGGGTAAGGGCTCAGAGGTATCGTCTACGGATTGGAGTGTCGTTGAGGACATGTGCTTTCCCGAAGAGTACAGAAACATTGGGCGATCGACAACTTTCAAATCTCTAAATGGCTTAGAATTGACTGCTTCCATGATTACATACATCTCCACATTCTGGCTTCTTGCTGGTCTGCCTGGCACATGCTACGGCCATGACGAGAAGGCAGAGGAAGCCAAAGAAGCAGAAGACAAAACCTCTTGGCGTGAGCGTGTCAATAAGTGGTTCAGTGACAGGCCACTTGTTGCCGTCCTTCCCCTTCTTGTGTTTGCTGGACTGACTATACCACTGCTGTGGGTGATCTTCACCCTCAGGAACGTCCAGGAGCAAATGTCGGAGAATATGGGAGAAAAATACGATGGGAATTACTGGGGATTTGGACAGATTGTGTCTATCATACTGTTTATCCCTGTTGGAGTCGAAATGGCATACCGGTGGCGGTTTGGGGCATCATACGTGTATGAAAGGGATGAATAAGCCAAGAGTTCAGAGTTACATTCAAGGGGAATCTTCTGGCTTGTGGTTATACACGGCGGCGCTGTAATGGTTTCGTTGGCGCCTGGTTCAATCATAAGAAACATCTTATAACATCCAACATGTATCGCAGTATATACCAGGCACCAGTCCTGCCTTGATACATCCTGGCATAAGTCTCGACTGAACTGTCGTTCGTTACATTAACCACAGTCACGTCTCCGCTCACTATATACCGGCGTATCTACCAAGCTTGAAGAGGACAAGGACTCGCATCGACTACCACTTTTGGCAGTAGGCGTTCTTGATACCGGTTTGGCAGCCTTGGGGTGCATTTGTGCCGTTGGCCCATGAATCAACCATCATGCAGGATTGAGTATTTGCTGTATTAGCTAGGAACAAGGCGAATATTCGAGTTCTGTACGGGATACATCCACATCCTTGCCAACAGTACAGTAGCAGTCTTTATCAGTCTTGGCGGAAAGGATCGACGACTTTAATCCACTCGTGTTGATCTTGGACTGTGTTCTGTAAGAGTAGCATTCGGTCTTACAGTTACCCTTGAGGTCAAACTGATCACAGACTTTCATGTCGCAGCACGGCTTTTTAGCAGCAGTGGCCAATTCAGCACCGAAGCCGGGTGCAAAGATGGTAGTGGCGAGAGTTGTCAGCTTCATGTTGTCATGTTGTCTGCTGGAAGCGAAGAGTCTGGGCTGAGGAGTTGTGTTGAGGACTTTGAAGTAAGAAAGATACTTGAGTGATCACCTCAACTACGACGGCGCGAGAACCGCTATTTATAATGCAAAATTTAATACTGGCCCTTATTATGTATATCGCCCACTGGCAGAACTCGTATCATACCGTAAGCCCTAGCATCTGAGCGTAATACGGTGAGCAGGCACCTGAGCATTAACAGCACAGGCCTTGGCCCAGAAGTGAGCGGTAGCAGAGTGGATATGATTAGCAGGTCATCTTCACACCCCTATTTTCGAGACCTATGTTTGCCGAATAAAGATATACTTGAGCATATCCTTCTCGCCCCGAACAAAAGTTGAAGCTGAGTCGTGATGCTCACCCAACTGATGTCTTGAGAAACCCTACAAGACTCTTCAGGTATCCAAGTATAAACACATCATTAGCACAAGAATGAAACCGAAAGATTCGGATCCATCGGGGCGACACCGCTTCGTTGAGCTGACTCCAAGCCCATGTAATGTGTTGGTTGAAGCATATGTGGAGTTCCAGCTCCTCGGTAACCATAGAGAGCATCTAAACTTGTACCCATTCGGCCTGTCGCCTGAAGTCATGATTGGCCTAGCAAGGAGTGACTTAGCTGATTTTCCCTAGGTAGTTCCGAGTGAGTAGCTGGTGTGTTGGCAGTTGTTGGTAGACCCTGGTAACTGCTTCTGAAACGAAACTCAGCCCACAAGTGCTTAAGTTGCCTCGATTGAGCCAGAACTCGGGGTTCCCAAATACCATTTCCTGATGGGGAGAAGCACTTTAGTGGCTATCATAAGAAATAGGAGCTGATTCTGTTCATGGTTCTGTCAGTAAAGTCTTGGGCATGCGTCCGACGGGCATTAGACTATTTCTGTACTCCAATGTACGTTGACTAGCAAGTCCGTGATAACCCTAGGTTCTTGACAGGCCGGAAGAAACTCAAAATAGAGCCTATTTCAGCTTGCCAAGTGAATTGCAAGGGTCTCATTGCTCGTGTATGTGATGTTGGAGTTTCTGTTAGTAGAATGTTTCCACAGAAAAGCATATAGCCACGTCGAAGGTCACGGCAAGCGGAGAAGTGCATGTTGAATGCTGATAGGGCTTATTAATATCTAATGCTTTTTGTCATAGGTCTTGTCCATTGTGGCCAGTTCAGCTTTGCGTATGACTATAAGAATTCAACTTGACTGATAGAGATCAAATAGCCGTGGGTTATGAGAATTCCGTAGCGGCATCAGGAAGTCATACTATGTTTGTTGGAGGCAGGTGAGGCATTTCTCAGAGCTATCTTCTACGGTAATACGTTGAGATACTGGTATGTTGTTTTAAGAGCCCAGCGCCTTGTTGTTTCTTGCTTGAAAAAGTCCGTCCAGAGAAAGTTTGTTGGTTGAAGTCGCGAAGAAATAGCAGGGGTTGTTTGGTGTCGGTAGCTGTACCGAGCGTCCAGGCCACTTATTTTGTTTCAAGCCCAACATGTAATTGGTGCAGGAGGGCAAATAGATTAATAGTGTGATTACATACTAACCTTGGACCTCGTATTTCAGCTGCTGCGTTGACAGCTGTTGCTTGAGGCTTGAAAAACACCACCGACGGTGCGAGCCGGAAGTCGGCCTTCTCTGTTCGCAACAATAAGGACTGAATGAAATGAAACGAAATAGAGAATATAACTGGCAGATAATACGTATTTGAAAGATTGACCACAGCAGCCCTTGATAAGCGCAAGTCACTAAAATTTCGTGAAGTCAGAGATGTATGTTATACACTAATAAGATCCATTTGAACCAATGACAACGAGTACTTTGTACAGGTCAACACCCGAACACCTCAAACCCACTTTCGCTCCAGATGGACTGAGAGCGGCCCAGTTGAAGACCTGCATTAGTTGAGTATATGCACGCAGGGCTTAGAAAGTTGAAACATGGTGATATTGGGGCATGGCCAAATGTTCGAGTTAGGCTTATGTTCACAGCACTTAAGACAACTACAATTGCGATTAAGTTCATCAAACCGGGACATCTTACAAAAATACGAATGAAGGACAGAGTTAAAGATTTGAGAAGGCTTCTCCTTCAATAAAGTTATGCTTGTGGATCTGGTTGCCGGGTGTCAGAGCTTAGAAGTGAGTTACTAGTTGCTATCCTTAAATTAGGCCACCTGCATGCAGGAGAACGTTTCAGCGGAGTAGGTTTGCTCAGAGTTATGAAAAGACTACATTCTATTGTCATCCAGGTCAGAGCGTTACAGTTGCATTCGCATCACCACCGAGTGTCCCGAAGCCAACCACCTCCGACCATTCCGAGATATATAACATCTCGCTGTGGTGATCCTCCAGCCTTTTCTTATGGCCAGAGGATAAATTCTCTTCACATTCACAGGGGAATGTACCTCGTATTCCGAAAGTATTGAAATGCTTGAGGGCTGGGACTCACCTCCTCAGCACGTTAGCCTCAGGCATGAGATGTCCGGAACACATATGCTCTTGAGGTGACACTTATTATGAACTCTCGTGAGCTATATAATCCTTATGGTAAACTCACATTATAGTCGCATAATTGGTCATGCAGTCGCTGACAGTTACATTCGTCTTGCTTTAGTCGAACGTGTGGTTTCCACTTGTCACGCTCCTGGGAAGTGAGATGGTTGGAGTGCGACGTAATCAGGAGTACGTCAAAGACTGACGCCAATAACATACTACGGACCATGAGATAATGCATTGAGAGATAGAGTACATGAGAGGATTCACTTCGAGCAGGAATGTCGTCGTCTCATAACTTCACGGAGATGATATCAGCCAGTCACAATCTGAGGGTTAAGATCACGCTCTTCGAGGAGCTACCCTGTAAATCTTTCGTATTCAAATTCGCGAACCAAATCGTCCAAAAGTCAACGTCACCATTTGCAAAGTATCCAGCGACCTTGGTAGTGAACTCTGCATAGAGCTGACCTGGAGTCATTTGTACTACAGCTTCGTAGTATTTGCAACGATTTTCTGTCACCCTGACTATTCGGGTTTCTAATGGAGTGTAAAGAGCCTACCTACAGCCCGAATCTAATTCGGAGGTATATACATAACTACACTGGTATCTCAAAACCACCTGCATCGACGACGTTGAAAGTCTCAGAAGTTCAATACCGTTTAAAGTCAGCAACTTGGAGTCCAACGGAACCGCAGACTAAAGCCCAAAGCACAGATCCTTGGATGAGATCGCATTTGCTGACATTTGAAGCAGTCAGTTTGCCCAATGTCAATGCCTTTGTCAAATGTGAAATGATTGCGCCTGGAAAGAATTATCGCAGAGGTTGTACGAATATGCTACTACACAAAGTGACTATTAGGAGATCACCTTGGAACCCCTTCAATTCTCAATTCAGTACGATCAGATAATTGGTGATTTGTTTTCTGATGATGGTTGGAAACGCGACAATTGAGTGGCCATTAACACAAGAGCGCCGAGACAGCGAGGCCTCTCTTTCACGCGTCTTCATTACCTTGATTGGCTAGGATAAAATGTTTGCAGGAGCTTGGACAGCCCGAGGATGATATGCATAATAATCTCGATGCGAAATTAGTAGGCTGGGGTCATGACTAAAGTAAATCCCCGGGGAACCGAGGAAAAGACGATGGAATAGTGACGATATGATGTGAATACTATGTGCAAATACTGTCACAGAATATGGAGTCTGAGGTTTTCTTTTTCTACCAACCTTAAGTTAACGTCATTGCAGATTCTTGGTCGTCTCTGCATGGGTCGAGTCTACAGCCCTGAAAAAAAGAAGAGACCTTGAGCCTGGACCATCTTGGCGCTGGCGTATACACCAGCCTTCCTATTTTCTCCTTTAGACATTCCTCAACGAGGGGAAGCCCCCGACCGATATTAACGGTTTATTGTTAATTTAGTTTAGCTCCCCTAATTAATCAATGTCAACGCTTTTTTTTATTTTTTTTTAATGAAGATTCCCCTGAATGAGATATTGCCACAGTATTCCAGACGATCTCGAATACGACAGATATTCCTTCTTTACCGTATCTTCTTCCTCATATTCTTGTCATGAGACTTTCACCTCGCTTGCACTAATGACAGACGGTAAAAGGTACCACCCCTCCTCTGTCGACGCATGCATCACGCCAGGCAATTGAAGCGCCGCTGGTATTGATACACCGACTATTGAATTACATGTAAGTCGGGCTAAGAACCGCGTTTGCAACTTGATCTTCGCCATATCACATCAAATTAAATCCAACAATGGGCTTCTCAAGAGCGAAAGATGACTCCCCGCGGTCTTCGAGGTCGCGGTTCTCTGCCTCTGATGAGGGACCTCTATCGCCGGATAGCTTCCTAGGACACTATCCATGGCCGAGCACAAGCACTGTTGCTCATAAGCGCTATGAAACGCGTCACGTTCCAAGTAAGACGCCACATCCTCTGACCAGAGCTTTAAATGTACTGACTGACTTTATAGATGATGCGGATAAGGAAAAGCAGATTGAAGCTTTCTACAACGATCTCATCTGGTCTGAGCCCTCGTATGCAAAGGATGCGCTCAGAACACAGCAGGGTCCGCGAGCGCCCAAGACCTGTCAATGGATTATGAATGTGCCAGAAGTCAAGACCTGGCTTCAGCCAGAGTCAGAAAACCGGCAAGTTTTATGGCTTTCTGGAACTCAAGGAAGAGGAAAGTCGACATTGGGTATCTATCTCGCCGAAATGCTCACAAGCAACTTTGCGACTGATCCCACAAACACCTGCGCGTACTTCTTCTGCGACCCAAATGATTCGCAAAGGAACACGGCTCAGGGTGTTCTACGAGGTCTTCTCACCCAGCTCTTTCAAAACCACCCTCACTTCCTTAGCGACAGAATCCGCAGGAGACATGCGCACCGCGGCTCTCGAGTCTTTGAGAAGCCTCAAGCACTGTGGAACTTGCTAGTCGAGGTTGCTTTCAGATCTGACCGTCGCATCTTCTGCGTCATCGATGGGTTAGATGAGTGCGACGCGGCCTCTCGAACGATTCTACTGGAGTTGATGGAGCAAACGTTCCATGGCCCAAAACCGGCCACGAACCTCAACCTCCTCATTCTCAGTCGTCCAAGTTCAAAGATTTACGAGTACCTGGGCGAGTTTGTCCACCGAGATCTGGACTCATTCTCCGAGTCAAAGCATGATGTTGAGATCTTCATTAACCAGCGCGTGCGACACATCGCGATCAAGCGAGGATGGTCAGGGACAAGTACCACCCAAGTCAAGCGAGTATTCCAAGCAAAGTCGGAGTACAACTTCCACTGGGTGCGATTGGCCAGCGAGAGCATCTGTAAGCTTCGTTGTGCGGAGGATGCAATCAAGTTCCTCAAAGGATTACCCAATGGCTCGGAATTGCCCACCCCCAGCGCATCGACAAACCACAGACGTGACAACCTTGAGCACTTGGGATTTGGTAACACAGATGAAGATAGAGAAAAGCACCATGCGCGACTCAAGTCGCCGTTTGTTAGTGCGATACTTACCGGAAGAGTCGAGATGCTGGCGTTTCTTCTCAAAAAGGGTGAGCCTTTGACGCCTTATACCATTCGAGCAGCCGCAAGATGGGGATGTCCTGGAATGCTGGAAAAGATCATGACACTTCGACAAGATGAAATCTCACGCGATCAAGATCTTTCTTGCTCTGCGGCAGAATGTGCAAGCGTTGAGATGATGGATCTTATTTTCGATCATCCCGATTTCAGATGGAGCGACGCAGCCATGATCGGAGCAATAAGGAATGAACGGCATGGACTCCAAATACTTAGATTACTATTTGAGCTCCACGGGGATGACATCGAACTTGACGAGTGGATGATGGAGAGTATCGCGAGCATATGCCACCCCAGGACTATGGATTACCTGCTCACACAGCATGGAACACGGATTGAAATCACACCGACCGTTGCCGAGAAGGCCATTGAGAATCGTCAGGGTCCAGCCATGCTTAGAGTTCTTCTCAAGCACCGAGCACATGAGGGCTTTGTTGATGAAAAGCTCATGACACTTGCTCTAGCCAACACCCGAAGCCGACCTGACTTTATGGCCATCTTTCTCGAAATGCCAGCATCCCAAGTTCAATTCACGAAACAAGTCGTCCTAGCAGCGATAGCTTCACCACAGAAAGACACCGACGACTGGGCCCCTGAAGTTCTCGAGATGCTTCTTGCCAACCGTGGTGCAGACGTTGACATCGACGAGGAGATTGTCATTGAGACATTATGGGAGCTTGGCTTTCCTGGCTTGCAAGTTCTCTTCGAGCACAAGGACGAGAGCGTACGAATCACACAGCCACTCTTGGACGCTGCAGCGGGTGTTTGCTCAGCAAGGGAGTTTGTTGTGTTGGCGGAGAGAGCTGAGGATGAGTTCAAGATCACACAGGATATGCTTATCAACACGACGTCCAACACTCGACATGGAGATAGATTGTTGCCTGTGATGTTGAGATATCTCAAGGGCTCTCTAACCATCGGCCAAGATGCTATTGAAGCATTCCTGAAGGCCGGACAGATTGGCTTTAAGGGCTTGCTTATACTCTTGCTGAGAGACCGTGGCTGCAGTGTCAACCTTACAAGGGGCGCACTCCGTTCTTGGATTCGGGATGACAAAGTCTGCCGCGGGAGCTTAGCATTCCTTTTCGTTGCACTTCATTCTGGATGGTGCAAATTGTCTGATGACATGACGGGCTCCAGGTTGGAAAGATTAGAGGAACTGATCAAACATTATGCTGAACTGGACGATGTGCGGCAAGTGTTTGCTGAAGCGATGGAGCGTTCCAAGAAGGAGATGCGAGGAGCTTGAGTGTTATTAGTTGATGTTACTAACGAAGTTACGATGACGACTTTTATGATAGGCCAAGACGCAACCGGGTGGTTGTAGCTATATATAATACAGGTTAAGGACCATGGGCATTTATCATAGGGATATTATTCATATTTAATAGAGAAGAGATAATTTCTGGTTACATATTGCTATAATTCTGCTTATATTTCGTTATTGTGATTGCCCAGACGGTGAGAATGTATTCGTCTGACGATCAGGAACAAGGCATGATAGAAGATCCGAGCTAAGTTTGAGCAGTGTCTAACCCCAGAGTGCTAATGCTAAGGTAGTGTTAGTTTCCATGGTACTACGTTGTAAGTTAAGCTATCAGGAACACTAACATAAATATCTCACCGCAAACGCGTGAGCAGGCCAGGGGCATCATACGAATACTACGTGCACGTCGCACTTATCATAGATCATCAACCTCTGACGAATCTTCCACGACAACAGCATAAGAGGAAGTGTTCCAGACCCTGGTAACGAGTAACAGCATGTTTTGTTGTTTGTTCCTGATACGCTCGAACTTGGCGCTGATAAGATGAGACACTTTACCTTGCGCGTGATGCCTAAGGCGGAAAGGCTTGGAGCTGGTTGCCGAGCAGGGAAAGTGGGTACAAATGGTGCGTCATTGCCAGACAAGCAAGACCAAGTCACAAGGTCATGAGCAGGGGAGTCTTCACCAAAAGACTAGGTCCAGAGGCGTAACTTACGAATCCAGGCAGGTGCGAGGTGCGAGGCCCAGGCCAACACCCACCACTAACCGCCGAAACAGGCCGCAAGCACGCGCAATAAGCTTCCCCCAGCCAAGCACAGCTCGGACGGTGCTTTCCTCCGCCTCGCCTGCCTTCTTACCTTTCCCGTCGTTATTAACCAACCATCTTATCTCCTCCAACTCCATCTTGCATCTTGCATCTCAACTCACCATCTGCATCTGCATCTCCCATCTCAATCACAGCTCGTAGCATTCTTGTCGAGCTCTTCCATAATTCCATTCACCTGGTCGCATTATCGACCTGATTGTCCATCATGAAGGGCGCTCTTCTTACTGCTGCCGCGCTTCTGGGCTCTGCCCAGGCCGGTGTTCACAAGATGAAGCTCAACAAGGTTCCTCTTGCCGACCAGCTTGTATGTTTGATTCCCATGATGATTATGCGTTGCATCAAAACTCTCTAACATCCTTTCCAGGCTACCAACTCCGTTGAGGACCACCTCCAGAGCCTCGGCCAGAAGTACCTCGGTGCCTCCCGCCCCAAGAATGCTGCCGATTACGCCTTCGCTACCAACACCGTCAATGTCGAGGGTGGCCACCCCGTCCCCGTCTCCAACTTCATGAACGCTCAGTGTAAGTAGTATTGAAATAACCAATCTTAGCTATCACTGACCGCCCCAGACTTCTCCGAGATCACCATCGGTACTCCTCCCCAGAGCTTCAAGGTTGTCCTCGACACCGGTAGCTCCAACCTCTGGGTTCCTTCTCAGCAGTGTGGCAGCATCGCCTGCTACCTCCACTCCAAGTACGACTCGTCTGCTTCTTCAACTTACAAGGAGAACGGCACCGAGTTCGAGATTCACTACGGATCTGGCAGCTTGTCCGGTTTCGTCTCCAACGATGTCGTCACCATCGGCGATCTCGAGATCAAGGACCAGGACTTCGCTGAGGCTACCAAGGAGCCTGGCCTGGCTTTCGCCTTCGGTCGCTTCGACGGTATCCTCGGTCTCGGCTACGACCGCATTGCCGTGAACGGCATGGTCCCTCCCTTTTACCAGATGGTCAACCAGAAGCTTCTGGATGAGCCCGTCTTTGCTTTCTACCTCGATAACCAGGAGGGCGAGAGCGAGGCTACCTTCGGTGGCATCGACAAGACCAAGTTTACTGGAGACATCGAGTACATTCCCCTCCGCCGCAAGGCTTACTGGGAGGTTGACCTCGAAGCCATTGCTTTCGGCGATGAGGTTGCCGAGCAGGAGAACACTGGTGCTATCCTTGATACCGGTACCTCCCTGAACGTTCTCCCAAGCGCTCTTGCTGAGCTCCTGAACAAAGAGATTGGTGCTAAGAAGGGCTACAATGGCCAGTACACCATTGAGTGTGACAAGCGCGCTTCTCTTCCTGACATCACCTTCAACCTTGCTGGATCCAACTACAGCCTCCCCGCCACCGACTACATCCTCGAGGTTCAGGGCAGCTGTATCTCTACCTTCCAGGGCATGGACTTCCCCGAACCTGTAGGACCTCTGGTCATTCTTGGTGATGCTTTCCTCCGACGATACTACTCTGTCTATGATCTCGGCAAGAATGCCGTTGGCCTGGCTCGTGCCAAGTAAGATAGCTTGCCGATTGATATTTTATGTACGAATTAACAGACAGCGAATGGAACACGCAGCATGGACATGGTTTTGAATACTGGCATGGGACTAGTTTGAATTGCATGACAGACTATGAGCGGGAGGAATTGAGAAGATGGCTTCTCGTACTTGTTGCTCCGTAATATGAATCCTATTGACTTTTGCCTACATGTTCTGTTGGTGATTTGATGGTGCTTATGATATGATGAGATCATAATCAAGCTTACGTATTGGGGTAAATGGATACTATGATCATGATCATGACTACGCTAGGCCTGCAGCCACTCTGTGGGTGTTATTGAGTAACTAAGACCTCGAGGTGGATGGTTATTTCTCCTCACAAGAATGCTTTTGTCTTGCTTATAGAACAATCACCAAAAAAAAATTAGGCATTCAAGTATTTCATCTCCTTTAGAACATACCTGTTATTACCATAGTAATGTTTGGGTAGCCCGAGATGATCATGCTCTACAACAGTGCTCGTACAGTATGCAAGTTTCACCGCCAGCTGAGTCACGTGCAGGATGTGGCTCCTGAGGCTTCACTTCGCAAAAAAGGGACAGGGTGGGTCCCAGATTGGCAAGCGACAAGTAAGGGACGAGGTACAAGGGTACTTGGCGATCGAGGAGACACATTCTTCCCCCCCAGGCTCAGGCTGAGCGCAAAGCAAAGCAAAGCAAGCAAAGGACAACCAAAGCAGAGGGAGCCAAAGGCAATCAATCATCCTCCCCCCATTTTTCGGCCTGAACTATTGCTTTGAGACGTGTTTGTCGCGTAATTTACGACTCGATTACTTCCTGTTACATCGATTGAGTGTACGATTGTGTCGTGGATTTACTCGATGGGATCGAATCGTTTGCGCTTCTTCAACCGCTGTTGAATCGATACCTACTAAAGTTATTGACTTATTATTTACCTGGAGTTGCACCAGCGACTGAGGACCTGGCCCCCCATACCCATAATCCATTTCTGCCATCCACTACCGCTGTCATTCCAGCTCCAACCGCTGCTAACAGGAACCACTGACTGCCACTGCAACTACCGCGTATCGCGACGAGGCGCGGCCAACGCCCCGACGACGGAACCAAAACCATCCAAGGCTCTTTTTTGAAGCCATCATGACCACGCCGACCATGGCCCAGCCCACGGCCATCCACGCCAACGGCACCTCAGAATCCCCTAGCCTCGACAAAGCGCAACCTGTCGCTCCGGGAAAGCGAAAACGCGAGACGGAAGAAATGGAAGACCGCGATGAAGACAATGCCTCCGAGGAGCAAAAACCTGCCATTACGAATGGAGAGCCCAAAAAGGACCAACGCGACGTGATAAAATCTTTCGTTGAAGTTCTGAGCAGGTAGGCCTGCTTTTTTCACTACTTCGTTTTTCATCGCATCGCAACTTTGTCGCGAGTGACTTCTCCTTCAGATCCACTAACCCATCGTCAATAGCTACGACATCGGTCCCTGCATCCTCAAGCGCCCCTTGCCCGAATCCTCTGATGATGAGCAAGATGAACACCTAGCCAAGCGCCAAAGGTCGACCGATCTAGCCACCATCTCCGAGAAGGCTGCCGCGAATGCTTACGAGGATCTAGACCAAGTGGGTAATGACCTGGTCTCTGCTCTCCAAGCCGCTCTCAAAGATATCAAGACGAAGCCAGCCGATGGTGAAAAGCAAGTGACCAACGAGGAATTGAGAGCGCAAATCTCGGACTTCAAGGAAAAGGCTATGCAACTTCTTCGACGAGAAAAGGCTTACCCGAAAACTTCGGCCGACCCTCTTGCAGTCGAGGCAAAACTTCCACCATCTCCTCAGAAGGGAGAGTTGGTACTGTCCCTTGTTGCATATGCACCTCAGGAGAGGAGGCTGTTCTCCAGTCTTCCAATTTCCGATGAAGCCAAATTGCGTGATGTGCCCTTGCCCCAGGGAATGTCATTAACTCATGTTATGCCAACAACGCCTCATGAGCGAACACAGACTCTTGGAGATTTGTTTTCGTCTCCAAAAAATCTGCCGCCTCTGCAGCCACCCAAGCAGCCTAAGACGCAAGCTAAGGGCAACGTACTGGACTTTTATCGACCAGAACTGACAGATACCTCCAAGTTCCGAAATGCGTCTTACTTCACAACCAAATTGACTGCTGGATGCTACCTCGACTACAGCAACGCGACTCCTTCTTCACAAACCATCACCAAACAGCGAGAACGTGCGCAAAGCCTAGCGGGAAAGCGACCTTCAACTACTGAACTCGAATTGCACGAGATGGAATCGCTTTTCCGAGGCGCCTTTTCTAGCTTCGCACCGTGCAAGGATGATTCAGGAGCTGTTGTGCCGTCGAGTGTTGCGGGCCGAATGTGGTGGCAGCGATCGGGCCACCGATCTTTCCAGAACATGATTGAGGTCGAATATTATGGTGGTGCTGACAGTGACGAAAAGGCCGAGAAGGAAGAGGCTATGGACATCGACGAGAAGGCTATCCAAGAAGCGATTGACAATTGGGATGAATCTGTTGTTGATCCGTCACTCGAAGAGGCTCTGGGCACAAAACGGGTGGATGAGGAGAAGGAAGTCGATGAGATTTTGGAAGAAGTCAGCGACATGATTGAGACCCTGTCTTCTTACCAACGCATCCGAAACCTTAACCTCCCCAACTCGCAAAACCGCTCGTCAAGCGACCCAGTCAATGGCGATATGCTGGCTACTCCTGGACCTACTCCTTCGGAAGGCGAGCAAGCCACGTATGAGGTGCTCAAGGCGCAGCTTGCTCTGATCATCAAGACACTACCGCCATATGCAGTCGCCAAGCTGAATGGAGACCAATTGGAGGATCTTCTCATCAGCACTAAGGTTCAAGTCCAAACTGATAAGTACAAGGGAGTTATGGAGGAGGATGAGGCGGGTGTTCAGGCTCGGCTGAGAGCTCAGCAACAAGCTGCTCAGGCTAATGCCCGGCCGCCGCCTCAACGTACACCTAGTGTATCGGGGGTTTCTTATGGGCATCATACTCCCCAGACCCAGTACGCAACCCCTCAACGAACCCCCTCCATGCAACAACAGCAATACTATCGACCTGGGCCTACGCCCAGCTTCACACCAGCACCACGACCTATGCCCGCTCAACCCAGACCTCCTCAACCTAATCAGTATTCTCGACCCAACGGTTATCCTGCTCAATATGCCACGCAGGTTGCTAAAGCTCAAACTCCTTATGGCCACCAAAACATGCCTCAGTATGCTTCTCAGCCAAGACCTCAGTTTGGACAGATGCAGGCTCAGCAAGGAACTCCGAATGCCCGGTTCGCTTTCCAACCAGGCTATCCACAGCAACAAGCCGCTACGCCCTCACAGCCCAATTTTGGGGCTTACACTAACGGTCAAGCTGTGCCGCAGCGCACGATGTCTCCTCAGGTTAATAGACAGGCTTACAGTGCCTCGCCTAATGTGCAGCAGCCTCCGCGATATGGTACGCCGAACCAGGCTGTGGGCAATCAAATGAACAGGTACCCGAGCAACCCCCCTCAACAAGGAACGCCTGCTCAGAACCCTGGACTTACAGGATATCACACCGTTATCCCTGAAGCGCAACAGCAGCGGATTCTCGAGCAAGCCAAAGCCAGGGTCGCGGCTCAAGAGCGATCTACTATGTTCGCTGACAAGATCGCTCAGCCTGGTACTCCTGGTTTTGGCCAAGGAGGGACTATGGACCCCAGCCGACTTGCAGCTGCGCGAGCAAGTATTGCTTCTCAGCAAAAGCCTCCGACTCCCAATTCTCAGCGATCGAGTATGAGCGGGACGCCAGGGCCACCACCTCCCCACAAGGTGACTCCTGTCCCTGTCCCACCGATTCCAGGCATGCAGCAGAAGCAATTGTAATAACCGACACCATATGTATCTTTTGGAAACGAGAGACGCGAAGCAGAAGGGGTCAGATATGATATCATCAAGGCAGACTTAGGGCATGGGAGGAGCGAGAAAGGGGTTCAGGGGAGGCGTTTAGAGGATGGATTCTCGACTTGTTTTTATTAGCTATGTTTTTCTGAGGAGTTGGTTTTTTTGACTCAACCAGGGAAAAAGGGACGGGAGATATATTATTTTTGGAAGAACGAAGAATTGGTGGACTTTTCCACCAACTTGTTGCCCTGGGGGTTGTAACTCCTGGTTGTGTAATCCAAGATGCCGATTTGGCGCGTGTATGCAGATGAAGAAAAGGTACACTATTGCATTGATACTTGATATGTTTTGCTATGGACTTGCTTTTGTGCTAGTAAGCCATATCAGGGATCCTGGGTTGAGTGAGTATGTGTATGTCATCCATGAAATGGAGAAATATGATAATTACAGGTGCAAGACAAAACGCATTGAGTTGATTGCCAATTCTATTGAGCTGAGGGGTATCTATCAAGCCAGTCCTGGTGGCATATGCCGTATCCTCAACATATTCCCAAACAAAAGATGTTATACATAGAGTTTTTCATTCAGTCGTACAGGGCTCGCGATCTATACCGGTGGTGTCACCACAGGCTTTGGCAGTTCAGTCGCAAGCTTCCGTTCTTCCCGTTCCTGCAGCATCTCGAGCACAATGCGACGTAACTCAAAGATTACCTCAACGGCAATGAGCACGATAATGATCCATTCGAGGCGAGTGCCATGCTGCTCGCTGGACATCTCACGAAGAACGCTGGCGATTTCGGCGGCGTAGTCCATCTTTTGGTTCAATGCGCGGATTCGCACGTTTACATCGAGTGCACGACCAACTTGTTCGTAGTAACCTTCTAGACCAAGATCGGAGCTGGTATCCCAGAAGATGTCTGGCAGTGAGTCGGTGAGTTCAGAATAGTGATTGAGACGAGCACGCAGACTGAGGAGTTCGCCTGTTTTTTGTAGGATGAACTTTCGACCAAGAGGTACACCAGCACCTTGTGAGAGTAGTGCGGGGATGTTGCGTGTGCTTTCAAAGTACGACGTCAGGGCCGTTTCGAGAACAGCAAGTTTTGTGCTTCGAGCCAGACCCGATGAGAAAGCAACCTTTGCCAAAGTAGTGTCTAGCTTATCGGCCTCCTTGTGCTCCTTACGAGTGCCAAGAACAATAACATCACCCTTAAGCACACTTGCTTCTCGGTTGGTGTCGGTTGTGAATTCGAGATCCTCAAACTCCCGACCTTCAATAGAGTGCGCTTCTTCAGCAGCACGCATGATCTGTCTTGTAACTACATCGGGGGGCAGCGACCATGTCACAATTGTGCCGGACGGAAAGACAAAGATGTCTCCACCATTTACACCTCTTGCATGGACCACCTCGTTTGCGTCGAATCCCGTGCCATCCGGGTCGATATCAAAGCCATGCGACGAGAGAATCTCGAGAACTACAGGCATCTTGAACGATTCTGCGACGCAGGTCGCGCTGACCACATTGGAGGGTTCATCGCTGGAACTTCCTGGTGCTGTTGCGCCTCGTTTGGGCTGCTGGGCAATGATGGCGACTCGACGCAGTGAGTTCTTGGCTGTATTTGATCGGGTGGGCTTTCTCTTTGAAGAAGCTGGGACTCTCTCTTCGTTGGGGAGTTCAGAGGTGGAACGAGAGCCGTCGTCGACTTGAGACATGTAGGGATTCGAGGTAAAGAAGCTTCGCTTTCGAGGCAAGCTGGCCAAAGAGGTGAGATGGAATTGTCGATGAGGCTTCAGCCGTGGCCCGGCGACTGAAGTGTGAAAGAGGCGGGCAACATTGAGGGTGATTCGCTGGGAGGAATTCCTCATGATGTGACAACAATTATGCCATTAAAGGTGAATTTATGGTGGGTTGACTCAATCAGAGTATTGAGAATAAACCAATGTCGAATCAAAAGAAGTCCTACTAACAAAGACATTGACATCGGGAGCGGGCCCGATGATAAGATAGAGAAATCAACGATAAGATAAACAACCTAAGTTGGTCATCGAATTATCTGCATGTGAGAGACCACGTGACACCCCTCTCTCAACTCAACGGAATGTGGGTATGCTAGACCGCTTCGGGAGGCATCTTGGAGACTTGGACACCCATGACGAAGTCCCACCGCAAGGTAAGGTAGTTAGGGGATATCCATCTCTAGGGGAGACCAGACAAGCCCAGAAACGGTTAATTACGCTACGCTACGCTTCTCATCTCAACACCGACCGACCCCGAACAGGACAGGACGACTTTAAATTCAGAGGAGGCCCCCTTGACCTGAACTCTTCATCAACCTCTTGGCGTCACTCTTGGCCTATTTTAATTCATAACCTCCGTTGTTCTCTATTACCGCGGACTCTTTTCTTCTTCTTCTTCTTCTCCCCTCTTCTCTACCCCACCATACATACAACATCCATCACCATGGATCTGGACCCCAAGTACGACAACTATGATTTCCCCGTCAAGGGCCCTGAGAAGCAGGATGGCCACGCCGGCTACCTCACAGAGGACCAGATCGCCAAGCTTCACCAGTTCCGCATGATGCTCGAGTCCGAAGGTTGCACTGATCGATTGGACACCTTGACTCTGGTACGAGATATACCTTAACCTAGCTACCTAAGCTTGTTGGACCCCCTGGAAAAAAGGGCCATGTAACGCGATACAGCAAATACTGACAACGCCCTCCTCTACAGCTTCGATTCCTCCGAGCGCGCAAGTTCGATGTAGAGGCCTCCAAAGCCATGTAAGACTTTTTTACCCTTCCTTTCCATCTGATGGCGGTGGAACGAGAAAATGTGCTGGTAGCGACAGGGGGGCTGACCGCCACTATAGGTTCTTGGATACTGAGAAATGGCGAAAGGAGGTTAAGCTTGACGAGACTGTGCCTATCTGGGACTATCCTGAGAAGGCTGAGATCGGAAAGTACTACCTTCAGTTCTACCACAAGACCGACAAGGTATGGCAAGCTGGTAACGAGGGAGAGCTGTCATGAGAACTCATATTGACTAATGCTTTTTTCTTATACAGGATGGCCGACCCATCTACATCGAGACCCTTGGTGGTATTGATCTGACCGCCATGTACAAGATCACCAGCGCTGATCGCATGCTCTTGAACCTCGCTGTCGAGTACGAGCGTGTTGCCGATCCCCGTCTTCCTGCATGCTCCCGCAAGGCCGGCCATCTCCTCGAGACATGCTGCACCATCATGGATCTCAAGGGCGTTTCCATCGCCAAGGTCCCCCAGGTCTACTCCTACGTCCGACAGGCCTCTGTCATCTCCCAGAACTACTACCCCGAGCGTCTTGGCAAGCTGTACATGATCAACGCCCCTTGGGGTTTCTCCACTGTCTGGAGTATTGTCAAGGGCTGGCTCGACCCCGTCACTGTCTCCAAGATCAACATTCTCGGATCTGGATACAAGAGTGAGCTCCTGAAGCAGATCCCTGCCGAGAATCTCCCCAAGCAGTTTGGTGGCGAGTGTGTGTGCGAAGCTGGCTGTGAGAACAGCGATGCTGGTCCTTGGCACGACCCTGAGTGGGCTCGTCCCGCCTGGTGGGAGAAGAAGCAGGATGCTAACGTCATCGAGAACAAGGGCTCCGAGATTGAGGAGCCCGCAAAGGCTCCTGAGGCTGCTCCCGCTGCTGAGGGTGCTGATGCTACCCAGATTGCACCTGCTGCCGCTTAAGAAAGAGAACATGTACCAGGGTGAAGGACATGGAAGAAAGATAGACGGGCGGGTTTGCTACGTCTTAATATAGACCACGTATTTTCTCTCGTTTACCATGCTTTTTTTCAACAAATGGGTTTGAGAGGTTATCTGAGCAAAGATATATGTATGTGGTAAAAACACGTTGGAGGAGAGTCTGGCGGAGCGTGACGTTTGTAGGGAGCACAAAAAAAATACTTCCCACCCCATTCTTGTTTTCCTCGATGTGTAAACATGCTCATGTGGACGTTTTATGTCGTGTTAGCCTAGACTTTTGTTAGATGCTGGCTGACTGAGGTTCCTGACTATGGCTGCAAGCAATTGTCAACAATAGACGTGGTCTCGAGATTTGCGTTGTAAAGTGCGAAGTGTTATTGCCGATTAATCCAATCCAATTCAATCCAATGCGCCCAACTCCCTGTTCGTGATACACTGACTGATTGCCGCCCTGGGGTATATATGCAATAAAGACAAGGGGTGTCTTTTATCGTCCCTGCGTAACGACATACTCGCCCGCCACGCGCGCTCTCTCCATCTTGGCCACCACAGCAGGCATATCGCGCTTCAGTCTTCCCAGACCCTCGACAGCTCTTCGAAATCCCTTCTCCACGCTATCTTGTCTCTCCAGTGGTTGGACATCCAAATCCACTTCAGCGGCCTCTGCTATAATCTGCTGTTTTCGCGCTTCGAGCATATCGTCGTCGCGCTTTAAGCTATCGCGTAATTGCTCTGCTTGTGTCTCGGCCGTTGTAGCGGGTACCGAGCGTTTCAACGCCGCAACGTCCTCGAGAAGCTTTTCTTCTTGTGTGATTAGATCTGCCACGCGCCGGCGCTTGCGTGTATCGAAAGGTTCGTAAACGGTATCGGGCTCGACGTTTGATTCGGAGAGGAAAGAGTCTGGAGATACCGGGAGGCCGTTTATCGAGAGATTTGGGGAGGCGAGGGAGAATGTTTTGTTGATGTACTAATGCCGTTAGTTCCGTACCATAAGATAGGTTCAATGAGGAACAGTACCTCGTTGACGAGCTTTTCTATCTGATTTCGCAACTCATCCTCTCCATCTGTGCCCTCTACCACGGGAAATGCTTCGTTGAGACGCTCCGCAGCCGCGCGACGGACATTGGCGATGAGGTATGAGAGATCATCAGGGGATTGCAGCTCGATCTTGCGCTGGACTTGAGCGACGACAGATTCAGAGTCCATGACCGTTACTCCCCAGCGGAGAATGGAAAGCAAAGAATAGGTAGCTGGAAGCGAGGGGGTAGTAGGGGAAAGGTTGTGCTATCAAGGTGCTTGACGATGAGTGCCTGCCCCGCGGCCGTGTTTAGTCAATTGTTTACTTAGAAACTCTGGGCGCCGACTCCGAAACGGAGACGGGGCTTATCTTATCGCTTAATATGTCACTTCCAACCCAGAACATGAACTTATAAACAATTTATTATTAACCGAACCTGCAAATCCCGCTGATACTTTCGATAACTTCATCATTCCATTGATCGTTCTCATATGTCGTTCCAAGCTTGTTCGCTCACGTTGTACTCCGAAATGAGAGTCCTCCTGTTAACTCCCTCTAACTCCCGCTTACAGTAAAGCAAGATCTTGTCCATAGGAGCACCTGAGAGCTCTGCCTCGACTTCACTCATTCTGCGCGACCCTGGTAATAATGGTACCTGATAATCTAGGTCGCGCATCGGAGTGTTCAGTTGAAAGTCATCGCCAACCTCAACGCCGTCGTAAAAGCTCCCTTCTTCCAGCTCGACCACCTTTTTCGCGACACATGCTGCGATATGCGCATCCCAGATGCCTTCCCTGTGAGGACTTGTCCTGAGAAGCTTGATAGCCTCAGTTCGAATGCGATGAACGCGACATTTAACTGCTGTGAAGTAAAGTGGTGGTATCCAGCCTATGTCGATGATGGATCTGGGCATGCAAGTCGTCATGATGTACAACGGCATCTCGTCCTCGAGTTCATAATGAAGCGATAGTTCCCATAAATTTGTGAGTTCTTTAATGAGCAGGATGAACTTATCGGTACAAGTGTCGTATATGGTCTCGTTGTTGTGTATGCAAGTCTCAGCCATAACGTTTGTCATGGCGTAGTGTATCCTTAGAATCTGGTATGCCTTCTGCAAGTAGATGCTTGAGCCACCTGGTCGCACCTTCATAAAATCTTGGAACATGGCATGCCACTGGGCAAGCCTTGTTTTGACGAGTTGCTGGGCTGTATGCTCAGTTGCTGTTATCGTCTGTTGGCGAGCTCGATGAGTAAGATGGAATATCTGGTTGTAAACAAGCTCTAACCCCTTCCAAGCATCATTGAGATTCACGAAAGATTCAAGAAAACTCTTCTCGGGGTGGTGAGCTGGCTGCAGAATAACACAGGAGTGGTGGTACAACAGCCTGAAGAGCTCAACCTGGATATGGAGCCTGGACAGGGCCTCCACTATCCAAGCATCGGTCGACTCGTGACAGGGTTTCAATGCCAAGATGCCCGAATTGGCTTCGGGCAGACCCTGCATCTGCCAAAGAATGTCAAGCCCATTCTTCAGGTGAAGCTGCGCCGTAGCGAAGTGGCCCCTGAAGAACTCCAAGCAGACAAAGACAACACAAGTGATGAGCGCCACACGACACGATTCTTTGTCCTTGGCGTTGAAGTGTGGCTGCAGGTGCGCAATGGCCTTGACGTACTGCTGCAGTGTGAACTGCTCCTGTTGGCTCATCTGAGAGGTGGGCGAGTTTCTATGTATGTCCAATGTCACAACACCCTTCTTGTGCGCCGAGCTGAGCGCAAGGAGGGCATGCAGCACGGCGGGTTCTCTAGACCCTGCTTGGAAGACGAGGGTGTTCCAGAAGCCGGAAGAGAAAGTGGCTGATATCTTTGTAGAAGTGCGACACCTGAACCAGTCAAAATAGAGCTTCTCGTTTGTGTTAAGAGAGCGGACGAGGGTTGTCTCTAGAGGAGTGCCAAGAGTGAACTTGGGCCGGGATTGAGAATGTTGTATAAGAGCGTGTGATCCTCCGCCCCAGATTCCGTATCCGTCGCATACTCGACCTGTTGATAGACATCTCTGACAGGCTGGACGGCCTTCGTCACATTTGACTTTTCTCAATCTAAGTCATTAACCTCTGTCTTGTCTTGTCTTGTTTTGTCTATTGTCAAGTACTCACTTGCATGTTTTACACCCCGATTTGACCTTGGATTTCCCCTTTCGAGCCATTCTATGGAAGCAATATGACAGGCAAGAAACGGAGTTGATTTGTCTGCTCGGAAACGCTTAGATCTGCTTGGTTATCAATTTAAGCGGAGATGGCATTTTGGCGTCGTTCAACGTGCCCCCTAGAGCTTATAAGTCGGGAATATTCTTGCTAGGCCCGCGGGTTGGGGGCGCTAATAGAGGGACCACGTACTGAGCGTGCCCTGCCACTCCGCGGACTACTCCGCTGACGAGATCGTCATCCACATCCGCACTTCCTATTGGCTTGCTCGGAAACAACGAGATCTGATTGGTTAGGATGTTGGGTCAGGGCCTTGGGTGTAAGAGTGCCAAGACAGTTAGTACTTAGACGTAAGTTTGTCTGCATCGGAAACATATGAGAATCTGTCGTAGGATGTAGTTGAGCTGGAAGCAAGATTTAAGAGACTATTACTATTTGATATGTTCCTTGTTAAGTCCAATCTCTGTGAAGATGCCTGAAAACGTTGTGGAATTGGATCGTATAAAAGTCGATATCGAAGCCAGAAATTCTGAATTTCTTGCTGGATAACCATCTCAAACAGAATAGATTATTCTGAATTTCAGGGTATTCAAATTCTTACCATCATGTAAGCTAAAACAGCACCTCAAGTCCCCCTGGCAAGAATGGCCCTCTCGTCTCTCCCATCGGCTTGGGCACCATGGGCTTGACCCGTCCAACATACGGAGCTATCCCTACCTAGTCAAGATGAGATATTCGCGTTTCTTTATCATGCTTATGAGGAAGGGGTAACGTCTTGGAAAAGTGCTGACCAGGCTCAACAGTCTGACAGCATCCAAATACCAGCTAACCACAGATAAGCTACTATAACAATTGCGAGGAAATTATCGGCAAGCAGTTTGCTCGAATTGGCCAACGAGGTGATAAGTTTGTTACAGCCAAGTTCGGATACATCAAGAACAGCCAGGCCCTTGAGCTCAACACTTCAAATAAATATGTCAAGCAAGCATGCACAGAGAGCCTACGAATCTTAGATATCGAGACTATCGATCTTTGTAAGTATTAAAAAGTCAAAATGCCATAGAGCAATACGCAGGGTATAGTCAAAGGCCCCTGATAACAAGATAACAAGGGAAGAATGCTTATTTTTAGCAAAACACAATACAAAGCGTCACACACTACGCCAAAGAATACAATAACCTTGATGTCAAGCCACAACAGATCACAAATTTTGTAAGTATAGAAATCTTGGCGGAAACAATAACTATAACTTCTATAGACTATCTTCGCACGCCCAATAGATTCATACTCAAAGGTTTTTAATGAAGGCGAGACTAAGAATATAGGACTCTCCACTGCTACATAAGCCACTTTCCGCAGAACCATTAAGATTTCCTCAGTTAAGACTGTTCAAATCGTATATTCTGCATTCTAGCTCTATTGTGAAGGAGAAGAGGAACTCATATTCTTAACATTGATACAGCCATCGTCGCGATAATGCACCTCGGTCGAGGACTCCTAACCACCGATTCCATCGAGGGAACAGCATCGGGATATAAAGATAGCGATGTTGGATAGCAGCTCATCCATCGATTCATAGGTGAAAATCGTGAGCAGAATACCCAGCTTGTGAGCCATTTCAAGGGGCTGGCTATTCAGAGATATAAAGGAGGAGTTTGTATGAGCTGCTAACTTTTAGTATCTATTTATATCAAAAATAAATGACATACAAGGTCACATATCAGACACCAAAAGGTCCAATATACCGACTTAGCTTCCTCTTTACTCCCATTATCCTCTTCTCGTCAATAACACCATGTCTATTCAAAATATCCAAAATCCCATATATGAAATCCTTACTATCATTACGCATCTCACCCTCTGTCAAGCTCCAGAACGGCGAAATACAAGTCATATTCACAAGACTCTCAAACCACTCTGCATTTACTGTACAAAGTCTCCCCCAAGCGATATAGGATGGAAGACAACGCGGGTCATTTGAATGCCGATATATCCGGCAAAAGTTACCGCGGTGAGCTCGAACAACTTCGAAGTTTTGCCAGAGACGAGTAACGATATCCTAAGCGGAGAGTGTCCATTGAAAGTCTCTGTCTAGATCGGGGGTCGAGATGGTGATGAAGATCTGGATGGTACGCGGTGAGCACGAGGACGGACGGCTACTGTAAAGATTATATTCGTGGGGCATGGTGACTAGATAGCTTCGTGAGTGTCGAGGGAAATGGGCATGAATATGCTTGAGGGTCCTCTGGCCTGAGAAAGCCGCTTCTTGTTATAGGGCGAGGCTTGTTGTGAACAAAGGACAAATAGATAACAAATGTTCTCTATTCAATGTAGCTCATCACTGGATTGCCCACCAGTCTATTTGAAATAGATGGCCGATATATTCTGATTAAGCGGAAGCATCAAGGTCAGATGAAATCAGAATGAGAATCAGGCTTCTTTTTAGTCTGTTTGTCAAACGTAATTCAATGGATGTTCTACCATCGCTTTGAAGCTCGTTAGTGAAGTTAATAAATCTCTTTACAAGCAACACCGCCCTTTCAGCTTCAATCATACCTGCATCAATGAGGCTATTCAGCATCCCCATAATATACTCCTGATATTCAAAATGAATTCTTATACCTCATGTGATAACCCAAGCATAAGCCACTTAGATCAAACACCAGAATCGTCCTGGAATATACCAACAGGGTTCCAGTGATTCTTTCGGTCGCCATACCAATCCTTCCACTTCTTACAGCCGTCATTGACCTGCTCCAATTTCTCTGGTGTCATCATCTTCCTCAGATCCTCTTCACGCTCCATGATCTGCAACGCCAACCCGCTCGAAGCATGCCAGGCAATATGGCAGTGGAACAACCAAGAGCCAGGGTTGTCAGCCTTGAAGGCAACTATGAGGTAGCCTCCAGCTGGTATCAGTGCTACGTCTCGGCGAGGCGGGTTGTCGAATTTGAGTGCGATGGGGTTATCTGGGTCATCAATCTGCGAAGAGTTTGAACCTTGAGCGAGAAGAGCAAAGTCGTGGCCATGAAGATGAAGCTGTAATCGTCAGAAACTGTCTATGCTAGACTGGACTGAACTTACTGGGTGAGCAAGCGAGATGAATGTCCTGTTATTTCCAAGCTCCTCAGTTGCTGGAGCCGTGATGACAAGATAGACCCATCCGTCTCTGTTCTCTGCTGGAACAATGACATAATCGCCAGGCCATTCTTTCTTTTCTTCAAGTGAAGTGATAGTAGGCTCCGAGAAGTTGAGCCAGAGAGGTTGTGCGCCGAAAGCCCACCAGCTGAACTTATCTCCTAGATGGGGCCTGTTCTTCTCCTTCTGCAGGCCAAGCTTAAGATCCTTGCTTTTGTCTCCTGAACATTGTTAGTAGAAAGCCTCGACCACAATCCTGAACTAGGTATACTCACTCTTATAGAGTTCAACAGGAGGGACCGACCATGGCAGGACAGGCTTCAAGTTCTCATACTTCTCGTCACTGCAAGTCTTGTTCCACGGGCCTCTCCAAGTCTGAGGTACCTCTGTGCTCACAGGTTCATATCTGAGAATACCTTGCCGTTCATCAGGCTCGTTACCATCTTCAAACCCCTTACAGCCATCTGCGGGAACTGTGCGGATCCAATAGTTTCCATTATCTGACGCGGGAAATTTGGTGTCATTTTGAGGATTGGCATGAAGAACGACATGATATCTTTGGCCTAGAGACTGTTAGTTTATATGCTATAATGAACATGGTATGACTTGCCGATTCCGACAAGAATATGGTCTACGGTATAGGGGTGAATGGGTACAAAGTCTGAGCTCATGACCTCGAAATGGTGATTGTCGATACTGAAAAGAAATGTCGTGTCGACAGATGTGTTGATGATACGAAGGAGGTATTTCTTGCCCTATACTGGGAGTAAGTGTCGTATTGTGACCCTTCAATTACAGGTTCTTACCTTGGCCACGGTCATGTTGAAACGTTCTCGCGGGAAGCTACCAGCAAAGTTTCCTATAAGAGCCCTGTAAGCATTGAATGAGATATGTAGAACGAAGCGTCTTACCAATTCCATTCATCAATATGCTGTTCATCTGAGGACGGGTAGGGACACCGGTTAGTTCTCTCTCCCACTCCTGAAAAGCACTTCGATGGTTCCAATCCGTGATAAGAATCGGATCCTTCGCTTCATCATAGTGAGCTGATGAGGGCCCAAATATAGTTATAGGTCCTGCAAGACCGTCGGCGTATTGCAGAGAGTAGTGACTATGATACCAAGAAGAACCATACTGAAGGGCGCGAAACTCATAAGTGAATGTATCATTTGGGGCGATGGGGCATTGAGTAACGCCGTTGACACCATCCATCTCCATGGTTCCGTTCTGCCTGATACCGTGCCAATGGATCGTTGTGCCATTGTATTGTAGTTTGTTTGTGACGTGGACTCTGATAAGATCGCCCCAGCAGGCTTTGATCCATGGGCCGGGGTAGGTTTGGTTGAAGACCTTTCCATACGGGTTATCAATACCGTCGCCGTTAATGGTCTTATTGTCAACCACAAGCCAATACTGCAGACATAGGTCAGTGAACTGTCTCAAGTTTGAGCACTGTAAGTGACTGCGTACCTCCCGAAGCACTCCAGGGGGATATATCGTCTCATAGTCAGTATGAATGCTGAAATTATGCCCATCAGAGCTCTTCAGCCAGCAGTGTCGGTTTTCTGGGGTAGAGCATGGTTTCCAGTCATTTCCAAGCTCAGGATACTTGCAAGTAAAGTCTTCGTCAGGTGAATCGGGGCCATTTGGTGCTGGGAACTTCGGGTAGTTTTGTGAGATCTGGCCATTTTCGAAAGATAAGACAGGTTGCTCTGAGCCACCTCCGATATGCTCGTGAAATGGAAGAGAGAAGAAAGTGACGGTGTAGACGATGAAAGTCTTGCACGCGTTATAGAAACCCATCTTGGGCAGCGTTATACCGATGTTTGCAGTGAAGTCTGAAATGTGATATCTCTACCTACTCAAACTACGGAGCTTGAATAAGATCGTCAATGAGAGAAAACAGAAAGGTCTTTGAAGGATACTTATGTCCATGCCGTCTCTCAGAATCGAGTTTCATGTTTCCTCCGTCTATTTACCCTTTTCCGTTGAGTATGTGACAAGCCACATCCAACCTACACAATACACGATCGTCCGATTGTAGTCTCGTCACATCTCTTCTGCACGCTCTGGTCGAATCCAATGGTTATATTTCAGCCATCACTTGAACCTAGTTTGAGCTCAGCTTTCAAAGCTGTCCAAATCTGGTCATCAGCCGCACTTTAGCTTGAGCCACCACTGCTTTCCCCTCATTGATTGGAATGTCATACGAGAGCGTTACCATAGGGAGACAGAAAATATCCCCGCTTCTGTAGAAAAACGCTCAAGGCTAGACTAGCTTGGGTTTGTCGTTCCGTCCCGTCGCGTATAAGTTAGTGAGTTATCGTTGAGGTGACGCATTCCTTGTCTGACAGCCAGCCTCAATTGCTGGGCTCGTCAGAAGGGGTACGTAAGTGAGACAGACTGTGATCTAGATTCAGAATTTTCTTCTGTTTCTTTATAGTTTTGGTGGCCTGCCAGTTTCTGTCTGTTCCAATAGTTGAACAAACTGACAGTCTTATAACACGCTATCCCTGTGGCTGATTTGTCAGAGCAGACTATCAACTCGCCTGATTCTCGTGCCCTGCCTCCCATCTAGTCTAGCTACAAGCCTGTCTTTGCAGCCACTCGTATAAAGAATTAGGCTCTTAGTGAGCCATTTGAGGGATCTTGCATCCATCTCGTTTCGGCCTGTGGTCTTCACTTTATTCCATCATCAGCCTTGATATTGCTTATGTTCAAGCTATACTTATCTAGCCGCTCGATGTGCATCAAATGAAAAGTACGAAAATCACATTTCTACTAACTTTTGTTTCTTCCTGCCATAATTTTGCAGCCCCGGGTCGCGAATCACCGCTGTGTCCTTTGTGATACACGGCTTAATTCTCCTTGCTATTCAAAGCTAAGATACTGCATACACTCTCTCGCACAGAGTCCATTTCAGAACAAAGGAGAATACTCAACGGCACAAGAATATGGGGTGTTGTAACTCAAAGCTTATCATTTATCTAGTCTTCGGGTTCATCCCATTAAGAGTCTAAGCAACCTCTAACCTTCAAATTTCACACCGCTTCCACTTAACTTTACCATTGTTACAGTGCGTGCATTTCTTGGCCTCTACAACACCGTCAGCGTTGAGAACTCGCCACGTCGTTGCAGTAACAGAAGTACCCTCTGACGTATCATCACCAAAAACCAACCTATTGACACGGTTCTCGGGGTCGGATACCTCGTGAGCGATGGACGGCACACATTCCTCTCGGATGGACAATCCTGAGAGACCTTCTACTCCTTCTACTCGAAGTGTACTACACCATGATCCCAGAAATTCAGAGCTAAGCTCAGGAGCTGGATTATTGGTAGTTTATGTGAACTCATAGGGAATGCGATCACCATCCTTTATGAGTAGATCGCAGGGCCTGATCGCGCCATGTGAGATTGGATATATTCCTTCTGCAAAATGCAACTCTGTAGGAAGTGCTCCGCCGCTGCACACCATGGACACTAGCAAACCCTGGCCAGTAAAACCAACGACTTGCTCGCTTCCTGTGATGTCAATGTGCTCATTGTTGAAGCGGATATCATACACCTTGTCAAGGTCATGCTTGATGAGCAACTTTGCAAGAGCAGGGACAACGTTCGGCCAGGAATCGATTATCCCGGATACCTCGTAGACATCTCCAAGGCTATTGTATATGTCCTACAGGGACTACATTACGAGGCATGGTTAGGATTTAGTAGTAATATGAATTTAATAATTGCTTATTCAAAGGAATCGTGCTTAGAATGTGGAAACCACCATACTTATGTAATAGTAGATGTTATTCCTTCAATGCCTTGGCGAGTGAGATCTGGCTGCTCTTACATAGGTCATTCCATGAGATAATGACCAGAAAGGTTGCTCTTTTACCTGAAGAGCCGTATGTTGCAGCTGCTAAAACCAAATCCTTAGAATTCTTACCTCGATGAACTAGCCTTGCACTTGGACACAATATCATGAGGAGTTTTTGACCTCGGAGACCTCATAGATTCATCGCCACTGGTAACATTCTGTCCAGTGGCATTCTTTCATCTAATGATCTTGTAGGCTGTGGTGGAGATTCAGATAGAATTGGGCGTGATAAATAGGCACTTCTGATACATGGCAAGCAGACATGATGAGATTACGTGAATTATCACGTGCTGACATGCGCAGATTATTGTTGGCCAGGCCGGGGTCTGTAGTCAGCATGCTCACATCACAATTACATGGTGGTCATAAAGATTCGTCAAGTCATGAATTCGGATTGGTAGAGCTATCTTTGAGCCTCTCTTCCTTTCTCATCATTCGTAGGCGCACATTTCCAGTGTCATCCTATTCAACTGCACACCCAACTCCGTTCATCTCGTTCTGTCCCAGACAATACCTATACATTCTTATTTAAACAACAACCACCGGACCTCAACACCCCGCTAACCATTTCTCAAAACTTTTGTAACATGGACACCAAACATTGGGGCATATATGAGATTCAAGTCCTTAGAACTTGGACTTGGCGGCGGTCCAAGAGGCGATGGCGTCCATCAAAGGGGGAGACAGAGCATCGTAGGACTCGAGACCAAGATCCTTGAACTGCTGTCGAACCTCGTTGGCCTTGTCGGCGGGGAAGCCCTGCTCGATGATGGAAGAGACAAAGGCGGCGAATTGAGGCTCTTGCCAGCCCTTGTCATCAGAGAGCTCGACGTGGACAAAGTCGAGACCCTTGAAGGGGTGATCGTTCTCAATGCGACCGAACAGGTGGACGCCGCAGTCACGGCAGGCGTTTCGCTGGATGACAGCGTTCTTGTCAACAATAGTGAGCTTGTCACCGTTGGCAGTGACCTGGACCTGGTCACGGGGAATGACAGCGACAATGGAGAAGAGAGCACCCTCGGGCTTCCAGCACTTGGAGCATCCACAGGCGTGGTTGTGAGCGACCTGGCCACCGAGGGTAACCTCGACGGGGTTGGAGGAACACTTGCAGCGGAGCTTGCCACCGGAGAAGTTGGAAGAGCCCTTGGTGATGCCGTTCTTGAGGCTAGGGTGGAGGTTGTGAGACATCTTGGAGGTGGTTACTGAACGGTAGATGGAGGTGATTACTGCTGCAGCTGATACTAGGGCGGCGGCAACGACAATGGAAGTTTTATTCTTGGAGATGATGTTTCGATGAGAGGATGAAGCCATTGCGAAGGGGAAAAAGAAAGCTGAGGGGAATGGGATGGATCAAGACTTTATATACAACTAGATTTACGACAGACAGCCACAGGCGCCTGTGTTCAGTTATGTACTCTGATCCTCCGCAAAACGACATGTATTAGACGGTAATTTTGACTGTATGCAGCCATGATGGGCGTGAACGTAAGCGTCGAGACCGAGATGCCGAGTTATCACCATTGTCCTTCACTGTGTGTCTAACTGTCGCGATGGCGTTTTGCGGGGGCTGGTCCAGGGCCCGGCCGACGGTCATCGGAAGCCGATTCCGTGGCCGTGCCCACTGATGGGCTACTGATAAGATACTTAGATAATGCCTGAATCTGGAAAGACAAGTGAGAGCTGAAGACGATAATTGCTTTTATTAGAGCAGAGCCTTCTGGAAATGTCTGATACTGTGTAGCCCAACATCGGCTCAACGTCCGCACTGCAACTTATATCGAGGGGGTAAGCAAAACATAAAATGATAGGATAGACGATCAACGGCCCCTCTCAGACGTCGTAATCCCAAACCTGGGCGTTGTTACCCCATCTTCCTCTTACTCATCATCTGATCGGGATAAATATATGCGGTCCCGGTAAATGCTGATGATCCCTCATCCCGAAGGCATCTCGCCTAACATGGCAGGGCCATTGATACCGGGAGATAAGATAGATGCCTTGAAACCCCTGAATTTTAAAACCATTTAGAGAATTGCGTGATGGGGGATATTCGGGATTTTGGCGGCCCCGTTGTCGGAAAAGTAGCGGGATGTAGAGTTCCGAGATGAGCCGTGGCGTGGCGGCCGAGGTTAAGCTGCCAAGAGGAGGGGAAGGGTCAATGCTGCAGAAGGAGACATACTTTTTATATGCCGTATTCGTAATATTTCGTAGGATGGCATCGTTTGGTTATGGCGGTGATGCTAGATGCCGACTTTAGAAGCCGATGCTGATATCGTAGAGACAAGATGACAAGGGACGGACGCACGTTGTTCACAGTCTCGCAAACGAAACATGGCAGAGTCAACGACACTTTTCTATGTGGAATCAGTCAAGGAAACCTAAATAATACGCGTTTTGAGGGATCACATCGGAAACATGGAGAGCCCAGACAATACAATACAATGAGTGATCATCTGACGGGCGTGATTCCAAAGCAGGGCAGCCTATCAAATGGCGATCCCCAAAAGTAACCCCGACTTCTCCTCATCATCAATCCTTCGCCAATCTACAGCGAAACAAAAGTCACAACGAATCCTTGTTAGAACTGAACTTGAGCCATGTCCTGCCCAGCGCGTACCTATGCCCTCCGAAAACCCGAAGGCCACAAGCTTCCGATCCCACGATGGCACCTTGCCCTCCCAGATGATGCCACCCATGTCTGCACCGCATATATCGGGGTTCAGAACCATTCTGATACTCAAGATGCTGGTGTCGCTCGAGATGAAGCTATTGAGGCAATCCAAGCATGGGTCAACAGCGATACTGGGCCCGCAGCATTTGAGACATTCGCGGTGATTGATGGATGTGATGTTCAAGAATCGACAATTTGGGTGTGTTATTGGTCAGACAAGATGAAATATGAGAAAGGTCTCGAGGACCTCTCACTGAAATCCATCTACGCCCAACTACCGGAAACAGGCCGTGCCTCAGTGGGCATCTGGCGAGAGGCCTTCATCACAGAGTTTCCCCGCCTCGAAACAAATTACTCGGGCCTCGATTATCTCCCCGGTGTCGCAAGACTTCCTGGCGCAAGTTTTCCAGAACATACGCTCTCGGCATATTGGGGCGCGGCGAGAGACAGAATCCCCTCATCTGCCTACGATCTCTTCCCTCTATCCAATCCGACTCCGCCAGTCACAGTACCTCGGGGGATCGGTCAATATCTCATCGGAACAAATGCTGAGAACGTAGCTCATATTCGCTCAGGACAATTTTGGGAGAACTGCGGTCAGCAAGAAGCTGACTCTTACAACAATAGGCTTGAACCCACTCTCCACTCTGGCCTGCGATATCTTTGGGAGAATTTACCCGACACGGGTGCTTTGGGATTACGATATCTCAGAAATCAAGACCCTTCACTTAAGGAAACTCGGCCTCGAAAAGAGTCATGCGGCGCTGGCTTCTTCACGAACCTCGAAGCCCTTGAAATATGGGCCAAAAGTCACAGGTCTCATCTCGCTATATACCGTGGTGCACTAACTCACTACAAGACTTTTGGCGACGAAAGGAAATTCCGAACATGGCATGAAGTCTCTGTTCTGAGAGCAGGAGATGCGCGGTTTGAGTATCTAAATTGTGTGCCCAAGACAGGAGTGATTCGAGGCGTTACTCTCAAGACAGATAGCATCGAGTGAGGAGTGCGAAGGTAGGGTATATAAGCAAAATTGCTCGGAGTTCTGGCCAGGGCATACTGCTGTATATGAATTCAACTCTGTATAGCAGTACCGAAGAGTGGTGTAGTGGTATACGTTCCTAGAACCTATGAACCTTCTCTAAATCCGAAACCTAAAATCCTAAAAATCTCACCCACTACACCGCTCTTCGGTTTTTGCAGGTCATAAGTTCGAATCTGCTGAATGCATTCTTTTTGTTTGAGCTACTTTGGATTTCTCAAGCTTTGGTGCTGTCACGTCCTGGGACGTCGGCCTTGACCCATTCTTCGAACGTCGTGGGTTCCAACTGGGTCTTCAACCATGCAAGATCCGCACCCTAAGCCCTCTCGCCGATGAAAGCAAACATGGTATTCAAATCTTTTGTCATCCAGTTGATGAATCGTGTTAGAAGGCCGTAAGTCACAGGGACACCTTTTCCGGTATGTTTGATGAAGATGTCGTCAATATCCTTGAAGCTCAGCTCCTCGCTAGCAATCGAAAGGGATTGATTCCGGATTCCGGCCCTATCAGGGCGTACAAGACCTTCCACTGCCCATCTTCCAATGTCTTTCGTCACAGTGACTTGCATCTTCTTGCCGTTCATGTTCTCTCTCCAACCCGTCATACAGAGTTGACCTGGAAACCCCCACCAAGCATTATCAGCGAACCAAGTCGGACGAAGAATCGTATAGTCCATGTTGGAGTTAGAGCGCACGTTTATGAGATGTTTCTCGATGATGAATTTGTCGGAGAATGTCTTGCAATACGAAGGATCGTTATCGCTGAGTTCACGGCCGCCACGATCAACAGAAGAGTACACAAAGTACGGGATGCCATTTCTCGCAGCAGAGTCGATAAGCCCCTTTGCATCGCTGACTTCAGTCGGTCCATGAGCTTGAGCCAAAAAGAGGCCTGTTTTGGGAAAGATGGCCTTGTCTAGTTGTTGGAGAATTGCTTCGGGGTTGTTCAAGTCGCCAGCAACAATATTGAGGTCGCCGTATTTCTCGCGGAGTTTTACAGCTCCTGATCCAGAGGCTTGGCGAGTCAGTGCATAGACTTGCTTTGGTTTGATTTTAGGGTCGGGATGGGTGAGGAGGGCATCGACTGTTGCACCGCCTTGACGGCCTGTAGCGCCAGCGATGAGAAAGTGTTCAATTCTAGACATATTGTAGGATGTGATGTCTTATTGTAATTGTTTTTGGAGGATTGTAATCATAACCATTTCCTTTATATTCCATTTCAGGTCCTCATATTTAACATCGACTTCTTGATATGCTAAATTGGGTGTAGGTCATCGATAACGTTAACACCACAGGCATCTTCACTGGATGCTGTCCCATATTAATAATGTAGGGCTTATTCTAAAACCTCCCTCCCATAGTCAGCATAAGCCCATGGCCGAAAAAGGTTTCCGCGCGGTAAGAATAAGCTCATAATGAGGCTCGATCATAAAGTGGAGTTAACCGCGCGGGTTGGGCCATCAAGGTCCTTTAGTCTCAAGAAACGACCTCAATCTTAACAAAACCCCTCGAGGATATAGACAGATCTTAATGACGGGAAAGTAGCAGATCTTGGCTGCAACTTAATCGACCTTTCCCACGATCAACGGGCATGAAGTGGACGAGGAGCTACACCAATCGTCTTACACGGTGTAGGAGATCTAACGCGCGTTAGAGATACCTAGTGCGGGAACTTGGATGTGACATGGCATGGCATGGCATGGCTGATTTCTAAGCAAAGCGCGCGGCAGCCACAACAAATTAGGGCGTGATACAGTCCATGTACCTTGTCATTCGCTACCGATTGTAAAATAGTTGGGCCGAGAAGCTGTGGTGCGGCCTGTGCCAGACATAATGCATTGGCAAATCCATCAATTGGCATGGAAACGTTGGCAAGCGAACAGGCATGGCTCATATTTGCATGGCATTATGTGAACGTGATATGAATCAGAACATGTTCTTCATTGATTGGTCGTTCTGACTGATACAAAGTCTGCCGAAATTTGCGTGTGTCTGTAGTCCCAGTTCTAGATCCAATGCCGTTTGAGACAACTCCATGCTCGACTGCAGCACATTCCGTCTGCGCAGCCCAGATTCCTCCAACCAAAACTTCATCAAGTCCATTAGAAGTTCATATCCTTTGTGAGTTCTTTCGCAGTCTCCTCCAGAAGCGACTCCAAAGCATCTTCGGCGGTCGAACACTCGGTGCTCTTCAACAAGACACTCCCATGCCCGCAAGTGTGGGGAGTGGCCACGCCGGCAACGTACAACGCGCCACGTTTGCAGATGAAAAGCTTGGTAGCGGGTCTACTCGCGTAGAGGGCGGCAATGTTCACTGACAGGTCAGCTACAGATGAAATGGCTGGTCATAGGGTTGGGCTTCAACTTACTCTGGATGAGCTCCTTTAAGCGCACAGCTTGCTCCAGATTACCGATAGATGCCATTTCGGATGTCGATAACTGAAGAGTGTTGTATCAGGGGACTTGGTGCGATTTGATTTAGCAGGTTGGTCAAGGGTTTGGTGATAACTGACAGTGCTGTTGAATAACTATCAGAGAAAGTTGACTTTGGAGAAGCTATCTTGGAAGAAATTCTACACATTTATATATGTGTCCCGGATATGATTGTCCTCTAATCCTGCTGGCTGTTTGCAAGTAGCTTTTCTTTGAGTTTGCAACTGCGGGTAGCCTGGCTGTAGGACACTTCACTTCTCTTTGCTACAGCCAAGCGTTTGCCTACAAAATCCTGTTACAGGCAAACGCACCCTTTGTTAGCCGCCAAATGGCGATTGCTTCCTCTGTGGCTTTCTCTCGCTTACCTGCATGCATGACATGATCGGGAACGTCGTATGCGGCAACCCGGACTTCTCACTAAGGTAATCTGAAAAGGATCTAGCCTATGTTTGTTTGCCTTCATTTCTGCATGTCTGGCTGATTCAAGGGGAAACTAACATATTGGTTGTTCCAAGTACATCTTCCTTTTATTAAGTATAAGACGCGTTTGTCTTGTTTCCGCCCAAGCCAAACACTCTTGCTCAGCAATCATCGAATTCACGCATTCTGCCTGATTATACAGCAATCAAAGAGAGACCGGGCGTCACAATGCGAATATACTATTTGCATGAACTTGTAAAAGGTTCAAGTCAAGAAGTGGCCGTATTTGGATGCTATTTCATATCTAGTGATGGCCAGGGTACTACATCCAGTCGCTCGATATTCTCCTCTGGGAACTAAGCAACTGATACATAACATGTAAGAATCAATCATTAACTACAGAAGAAGTTCAAGGTTAGATCATTGTCTGTGCTCTGTGTTTTCGTAATTCTGTAGTACGCACCGTTCGATTCCTTGATACACCATTTTGGAAATAGCATTTCCTCACTAAGCTTCGCCATCGTCTGCTCCAGAATATCTTTCAGCGCGCTTTCGATGGTACGTCTCCTGCCGCTGCTTTTGAGAATGACATCCATGTTCGTAGTGCTCGCAAACATAGCCACGCCAGCCCCATAAAGAACTTGGCCTGACGACTTTTCTATACGCTTAGCCAGGAACAGTCTGACTTTGTCGAAAGCGTAGATAGCCTTGATGTTCACTGTTCTGTTAGTGACTGCGTGATGCCCTTGTTATACTGTTGTAGACATACTCTCAATCAGGTCTTTCAATTCTCCGACTGTCAATTCGGTTTCGGTTGGTGAGTCTGATGATGATTCGGATGACATGTTGGGTTTTGGTGAGTTGGAATTAGAAGATTATCAAAATGACTATAATGGCTATTGGTTGAGATACAAGATGGCGTCGAGCGTTGATCTGAGTTGAAAATACTGCCGCTTATATAGTTCTTCCAGATCACGGAATGTGAAGTCGACTTACTCTATAGCAAATTGTGTCTTACTTAATGGCAAATCGCTAACTGTTGTTAGCCTTCTCTTTGCTTGTCTCGGTGCTTGCAAACACCAGGCCCCTCTGCAGAAAGACAAGCTTCTTCCAAATCATTTGTTAGATATCCGAGTTCCCACTGTTCTTTCCAGCAGTATACATCTAATTCTATCACAAATAGTAACAAAAGTATATCTTGTTATCATGTTTTTTCAAACACGGCAAACCCTTTTGCTTTATCTATCTCCGAAGCAAAGATACTGGGGTCAGTAGTCGATACTCAAATATTATGTCTGACAGATTTTAACAAACGGCTGGTAGCAAACTTGAGCAGCTCAGTGGTGCTGGGCTGGGTATCTAACGTTATTTAACAGGTATACGACTACATGTCGGCAAAACCTGTTAGACTTCGTTAGTGATTAAAAGTGGAGTGCCCTGCAAGTATCACCGCCGACATCTCGGCGGAGCAAGATCCGACGATGACTTACAAAGCCTCAACATGACATACTTTGCAAAAGATCAATAATTTGTAACTAGACAGCGGAGGAAGCTCTTCTTGCTCTCCTTCAACATGAATATATATAGCCTCAACACTCGACTTGAGAATTTCAATCATCACAATCTTATTTCACTCCAATCACAAGAATCAATTCTCTATCGTCCATCATGAACGTCACAATTGTCGGCGCAAATGGCGAGGCCGGTTTGTCCATCATCGATGCTCTCTCTCCCTCTCCAAATGACTTTGTGAGTTGCAATCCACAATCCACAAATATCAAGGTGTCTTAAGCTCATCTTGACAGAAATTGACTGCATTTGTGCGACCTGTTTCCATCAACAAACCCGCGATCCAACAAATCAAGAACAAGGGCGTATCCGTGGTCCCCATCATCCTCGAAAACAACCACGATGAGCTCGTCAAGGCTCTCACTGGCCAAGATGTAGTCATCAGCTGCCTCGTGCCTTTCACTACCGGGCCTGAAATTGCTCTGGCAAATGCTGCCCAAGAAGCTGGAATCAAACGATTCCTCCCCAGTGCTTTTGGTCCCCCCTGCCCTCCTGAGGGTGTTATGCTTCTGAGGGAGTCTGTAAGTTGCAAAGCAAGCTTATAGCCAATATTGCTAACGTGTTTGTAGAAAGAGACCATCATCAACCATGTCAAGAAAATCTATCTTCCCTACACCGTTGTTGACGTTGGCATGTGGTATCAGGTCTCTCTCCCATCTCTTCCTTCTGGAAAGATTGACTATGCTCTCAAATTTCCCGCCGCCGTCGTCGCTGAGGATGGTACTCATGCCACAAGCTTGACAGACCTGAGAGACGTTGGGAAATACGTTGCCAAGATCATCACTGATGACCGAACCTTGAACAAATACGTCTTTGCCTACAACGAAGTCTGGACTCAGGAGGAGATCCACACTCACTTGGAAAAGGTCAGCGGTGAAAAGATTCCACGCAACTTGGTAAGTCTATCTTTGTTCGCGGGAAGAAAACATGATAACTGACAGAGATAGATGCCAACCAAAGATATCGAGGCTACCATCGCAGAAGCTCAGGTCAAGTACGATGCGAGTGACAAGAGTCTTCCATTCATCTTTGGACTCGCTGGTCCTCAGTATCTCTACTGCGAGTGGTTCCGACAGGACAATCTTCCCGAGCCTGCCAAGTATCTGGGCTATCTCAGCACCAAGGACCTTTACCCCGACTTTGAGCCGATCAAGTATGTGGACTATGTGGATGAAGTGATTCAAGGCAAGGGCAAGTCCATCTACGCGGACCGTTGAATGTGTCAAAAACGTCAGAGGTGATCACATCAGGCAATAGTAGAGAAGATGTTTAATTCTAGTGCATCTATTTAGAATGTCGTTCCTATGAATCTATCTTTTTCCTAGTCGAGAACTGCAGTGCACTCAATCTCAACATCAGTTCCCAGCGGCAGCTGAAAGACGGCTACACAAGTTCTAGCCTGGGAAACATCAGTGGTTGAGTTGAATTATGCTTGGAACTTGAGTTACTTAGCATACCGGCTTTGGCTCCCAAGTAAAGAACTCATCATATGCCTCATTCACAAGGGCAAAGTTTTGCATATTTGTGATGTAGATGTTCATCTTGACGATGTTTCTCAGGCTACTTCCCGACTCTTTAAGGATAGCCTCAAGGTTCTTGATAGCTTGTCGCTGTAGTTAGATGGTCAGTCATCACGCATCGCAACGCTATCGCCTAGCCAAAAACCTACCGCTCTGTCCTTTGCAGTTCCCTCTACCAGCTCAAAATTTGTCCCAGGAATGGCTCCGATGTTTCCGGAGCAGTACACCATTCCATTGTGCTTGACGGCCTGGGAGAATTGTGGCAGCGGAGCCGGGGCGGATTTGGTGGAAACAGCTTCGATCTGAGGTGCCATGACTGTTTTTGTGACTAAAGTGAGGTTGCTGTTCCGTTTCTTGGTGAGATTCTGAGTGTCGTGTGTATTAGAAATCAAAGCGAAGAGGAAGCGGGGAGACTATTATCTCACAAGGATTGACCGCGCCCTATGGAGTACATCCAGCTCAACATGTCACGGGTCGGAGCTTAGATCTATTCCCGACATACAGAAAAGGTAAGAATCATAATTCTCGTTTCTTTTCTGAAATCATACTGAACAGGAATTGCAGGATTTTGCATATCGGTCTTGTAATCTCTACTTAGCTTCTGATATCTAAAAAAAAGTACCAAGGCGAGCTCCTCTCTTTTCACATATCACGGAATGATTTACAGACTTTTTGATGCTCAAATATCTTGTTGCATCTTCAGCTACTTATCTACCTGAAGCTTTTTGGGAGGTATCCTAGCTATTGCCATCTTAACAACAGTCTGCCAGATTTCAGTCTATGGCTGTCTGAATTGTCTAGATGCTCAAACTCCACGAGGCTCTGAGGAGTGTCAAATTGGGGGATTGTATGTGGTGTGCTCTGTGTGTGTTGGATTCCAAGGGGGCCTTTCTTCCTTTCCTTCGTTTTATTCTCTTCCCTTAAGATCTGCAAGAAGTAGATCTTGGTCAAGCTGTCAAGCCGTTGAAGATATCGTACTCAAGCGATAGCCAGGCCATATCTCTAGCCCGAACATCATCGCCAAAATTACCATCATGCAGTTCCCCTTTATTAAAGGCATCGTTCAAATACAATAGCGCCATTCTCTCCCATCGGCGTTCTGATCCCGTCGCACAACCAGACTTGTCACACCACAGCACGTGTTTCGTCCTTTCGTCGAAGGTAGGGTTTCTTTTGAGTCGTGAGTCGCACTCCTTGTCCTGGTTGTAGTTGAGATTGAAAAGCCACGAAGGGTCGAGGAAGGTTTTCACGAAAAATTGTCTTTTGACCTTGAGATCTATAGTTGTTTTTTCGCAAGGCTTTGATTCCGTTGAAGTTCTTGCTACCGATCTAGGGACTAGAAACTGACTGTTTTGTTGCAAACTTAGATGGTATTCTGCGCTGCAAATCTTGCAGGTTGCGTTGGGGACAGTGTCATAAAGCGTGCATTCGTCAAGCCCTCTCTCTGATCGTGGGAAACATGAACACTTGGACGAGTCGGAGGCCAGACACTCATCCAGGATCTTACTAGAGAAATGCTTGCATAGGGCTTTTGTGTCGTTCACGGTATATGAACCATCTTGAAGCTGCCGGATGGCTTCTTTCGTGTGTTGGTCCGAGCATCCATCAATGGCGACAAGGTGAAGAGTTGTGTCGAGTATGAACATCAGTTTGTGCTTCATGGGACGAGGGTCCAAAGCTAATGATGTGCTGAGAAATCCACTGGGGGCATTGGATTTCTCGTAGAAGGAAGGGCATAGTTTGTGGCTCGAATTGTCACAATCGATCCATCGATCCTTTCCACCGACATTGGCCAGAGTCACCATGTCTGGTCCTGCAAAAGACACATGTGAGCAAAGAGGTAAATGTCCGATTCGACCCAAGCACTGAGTGTGTTGTTTCCCTTTCTCCTGAGGGGAGAAGAACAGCTCAGGGTGGCTGGCTTTGCATCCGTGGCAGTATCGCAGCTCGTAGAGCTTTTGCATCGCTTCCTGCAACTTGCCTGAATCGCGGTGGGTGTTGCAGTCTTGACAGAGAGTCTTGCGAGCGAGGATGTCCCGAACTGCCTTCCGTTGTTGGAAGCCATTCTCGCTGATACAATAGCTCGCTGGTCCGTCACGAAATTCGAGGTTGAATGTCTTGAACGTATCTCGTTTCGAGAGCTGAAGAAACTTTTGACACGTCTGCTGGAGTAGATATAGGCTGCTGTGCGGAAGAAGCAGCATAATCTCGATTATTAATTCTGGCGAGAGCTTTTGTAGGGTTGTTGCGGATGCCTCATGTTGCTGCTGTTGGTCAAGCCTCATCTCATTGTTGGTCATTTGCAGGTAATGAGCATAGATAAATATGGTGTTTAATATGGAGAATTACCTCTTTTTCCTTTTCTTTATCTGGGATGTCGGCTTGATGGCGTTGAGTGATCATGTTGCTCACGGGTTCAGTTCCATCATCAGGAACCGCGACCTGATCGTTGGAGTCGAGAATGGTTTCTTGGGCATCGAAATAAAGCTCGGACTTGGAAGAGCCACCAGACTCTTGATCAGACAGCAGTGTGCTAGACTCGCAATCACTGCTAGCGGGTGTGTTTTGTTCTTGATGCTGAACGAGTGTCTTTTCGTCAACACCCAGCTCCTCACTGTCCCGAGAGCCCTCACGAATACCATCTTGGAGATGTTGGTCTACCATAGGAGCTGCAGTAGTTTCATCTTTGACGCGATCTTCCTTTCGGAATGGACTTTTCATGGACTGGAAGGTCTTTTTGACCTTTGGCCACGAGGGCAAGAGCTTCTTCGGCATCGTGGATGAGCGGTGGTCGATGATCGCCCTCGGCAGTCAAAAGAAGAATCACTCCTATGGGTATAGAGTCTGGCGAAATATTTTATATTTACCTTGTTTCTAGGGTTTAAATTTCTTTGCGGTCTAGGCAGAAGGTCCCTTTAGAACTTTATTCAAGCTTCCTGCAGTGTTGGCCAGTGTCGGCCAGTGTGTCAGGTCCAAATCTCAGGTGACTTCAGCCATAGGTAAGGTGCAAATACAAGTGGCCTCTTGGCTTAAAATGTATAAGCTTAAACTCACGTAGATAGTGTAAGCGGGCGAGGAGGGTGAGGTCATCACGGCTGTAGGTCTAATAGACATGTTATTGTAGAAGCTGTGTATCTTCTGATAACGCTCCAAGGTTTACTAGGCAACAGTTTGTAGGTATGTTTGGTTTCTTCACTCCGAGTTGAATGTCATTGGGGCAAAAGATCTAGCTACCAGACACCTAAGTGCCTGTAATGGATGTCTAGATATACTATAAAGTCGATAGAGTTCGTAATGACCCATGCAGTCAGGACTGAGTTTGTATGGAGCCAAGCATGGCCTGACTACAATTGGATGAGCTAATAATTCTAGGCTGCTACGAGGCGATACGGAACACAGAAATGCTTATGAGTAAAGGCAGCTCAGAGATATGATGAGACTACCCTATAATAACGTAGATGCTATAAGGAGCATAAAAGCATAAACGCATCACATGACAAGACGGCTTTCCTGAGAAGAGCTAGAGTGTGTGCACCTTGGTGTTGGGTCACGATGATCATTCCGATGGACATCTTAGAAGGCAAGTAGCGTCTCCTAGCCGTTTAAGCATGTTTTTTAGTCAAGGCCCCTTCAAGAGCGGCTAGATAACCGCATTCCTTTGTTTGCATCGAAACGGTTGGTAGCTCACGAAGCAGCTCCAAGTGTATTGATGAGAGAGACATCATGTTGGGTAATGAAGTAGGGTATGCCACTTGTGACATTGTGCAGTTGCATCCAATATCAATATGAAAAGAAGCAATGAATCATCTCACAGTCTCGAACAGCCCGTGCAAAGAAAGTGCGCAGATGAGCCAGACGTGGCCTAGACTAGACCAAATAATGGTCTCTTCCTTTGGCGGCGCCACCCGCGTCGCTATTGACTGGACAACCAATAGACTAGAGGTCGAGTAAGACGGGTGATTTGAGGCTGGAACAAGTGGCAAACCAGACAATAGGAGTCCTCACCCGCTGTTTCAGCCAATTATTAGAATCAATTACACAGGTCTCAGCCACTTCTGTGAAATGTCGCTATGAAACCCGCCATGAAACGTTGGATCTTTGGCAAGACGTTATTGTTGCGACGGAGAGGCTGACGAGCCAAGATGAGCGTGGCTTGATGGTAATTTCGCGTATGGAGATATTTTTGGGACTTTGGCATGAGTCAAGCGATGCTGACTTTGGCTGACGTCTTCAATCAATGGAGTAAACTGGAGCTGACTGCAAGCGAGGGGATTTACAACCAGGATGATCTGATCTTATTGCCTCCTTCACATTGTCTGTGATAAGGAATGTAGGGGTGCAAATCTCATGGCAGCCTTGCAGAGAGTGAGAGCTCTAATTAGATCAGATGTGTTTAGATTTCCTCGGCTTCCGCGACAAGCCGCCTCTTTTAATTAAAGCTGACGAGCTGTGCATAGGAGATTAAGTGTCTAAGACAAGCTTACAATGCCATTGATCCAGAGACAGACCATCGGCGCAAGGAGAACGGAACCGCCGCCGTGCCGTATGTACACATGTACGAAAACTAACTGTCAAGGTACGGTAAGCATTGCGTGCAATTTCCTGTTACGAACGGCACAACCAACAACGGATGAACTGATTTTGCTGACTCTGGGGTCATGATTTGCTCTGGTAAAATGCAAAAACGCAGCCCGCAAAATGCAAGGGGCATGGGGTTCGATTTGTCACTAGACAGGGGGTGATCTATTTTGGTGTCTTGATTGGTTGAAGCTTAAAAAACTTGATGAGATAAGACTTTTTCCGCCGTGGGACTAAAAACCAAGGAACAGCAAAGAGGGACAAATCAACTCGCACTAAAAGATGACGGCCTTCTGTGATTGGGGCTTTTGTGTCAGAGTGTGATAGAGGCTGCAGCACGCCGCATTAGCCCTGATGCTGACTGCAAGGGCCGTTGTTGGTGATTGGGGATGAAAAACGTGAGAGGCAAAAAAAAAATGGCTTTTTTGGAGGAGGAAAAAAAAAAGAGGAGATTTGAGTGACTTAAGAGTGAGTAAACAAAGTTCCCCGGACTACGGAGCTAGGTGCTATGTGGGTACTAGCGCAGGTACCCAGCTCACCTAAGACTCTAAGGAGTCCGGCTAACTCGGCCCCTCTAAATCGGATCATCCACTGAGTAGACAGTCAGTTGATAGCCGTGCTGTGCTGTGATGTGCGCTGTGCTGCGCTGTGCTGTGCTGTTGCAACTGCCACCGTTGCAACCGATGAGCATAGAGTTTGCCCTACCGATAGAGTCACTGCAACTCTGACAACTGGCCATCACAACAAAAGGCCATGCATCGCAGCAGCGCACACTCACGGTCAGGCCAATCACTTCTGCCTACCCCGGACATTTCCTTATCATGAGGTTTCTCACGAGATCCGAATCTGTCATAAAATCCCTCCCCTGACCTCGTATTCCAAGACAAGGGCCCCTGTACCCTGCACCTCCTCAGCCCAACGAGTCTGGCTAGTGCAAGGTACAGTATGAGTAAGACGTAAGATAGCTTCAATGATATCATGATTGGACGAGCTACGTCCTGGAGCGGTAAAAGGAGGGTGAGGGAGGGAAAAATTGCCTCGTCTAGCGTGAGCGTCTGTAGTTGAATCCACTCACAGGCCCATCTCGATGTGTGTACAAGGTTAAATGGGCTTTCAGAATCTGGTTAGGCTAGACTAAACTAGACGCCTTTTGAGTTTGTGTGTGCATCTGGGACTTCTGGGTTTCCGTATCTATCAGCCCAGTTCGGTTCAGCTCAGCTTTGTTGGTGTTGGTGTTGAGCTCAAGATAAATACCCTCAGTGTCTTCCACCTCTTCCCTCACTTCTTCCTCCACCTCCCAACAACTACACTCGCTTCAGTCGTTACAATCTCGCTCAAAACTCAATCTTGCTTTTCTGCACTCCACTCGTTTTCAAAGTCAGAACTTAATCAAAACCTCCCAAATCCTTCAAAATGGTTGCTATCAAGGTTGCTGCTGCTGGCCTCCTCATCGGAGCTGCCACCGCTTCTCCCTACTACGCCCCTCCCTCCAACGGCACTCACTACACCACCGAGGTTGTCACCGCCATCACAACCTACTGCCCTGGTGCCACCACTCTCACCTACGGTGACAAGACCTACACCGTCACCTCTGAGACCACCTTGACCATCACCGACTGCCCTTGCACAGTCAGCTACCCCGTCAAGCCCACCAAGCCCGTTGTCCCTCACCCCGTCTACACCACTGAGGTCATTACCGCCGTGACTACCTACTGCCCTGAGCCCACCACTCTGACCTACGGCAACAAGACCGTCACTGTCACCGCTCCCAGCACCGTCACCGTCACCGACTGCCACTTCACCACCACCTACCCTGCTTCCGAGCACCCTTACCCTCAGCCCACTCCCGGCAAGCCCGGTAAGCCCGTCTACACTGCTCCCGCTGTCCCCGGCAAGCCTACCGGCGCTGCTCCCGTTCCCGTCCCCACTGGTACCGCTACCTACCCCGTCCCCGAGGGTACCAACCCTGCCGTCGTCACCGCTGCTGCCGGCCGCATTGCCCCCGCCGGCGTTCTTGCCGTCCTCGGTGCCATTGCTCTCTTCTAAGCAACCCAGAACCTCTGCTCCATACGTCATGGATATATCTCGTAATGAGTTTGGACGACAAGGGAAAAGCATTGGTCTTTAATGATTAATTTCACACATGATGAACTAAGGATGGAAGCGTTGGGTATATAATTCATTTCTACAACATGCACATAGATCTCTTGATAGAGGTGCATAGACCTTAATACTATACAGTTCATCTGAGCTACAGACTGCCTTCTATTGTTCCATGGTGATCATTTCTCAAGAATGATGCTCGTGCAAGTCGAGCAATATCGCAGTCTGACCCAAAGCTGACAAATTGTCGCTGATTTTGTCTCGGCCACAAGCTTCTCCTCAGCCATGTCTCGACACTGCTCTGTCACGCAACCACGATTGATGAACAATTGCACAAGACAGTCTGCTTCTACTTGTCCGCAAACGTGATAACACCGTCCCAAACACCCAACCAGCTCAATTGTCCTAACCACTGCTCTTTCAATTGTGACAATGCGTCTATTAAATGTCTCAACTCTCCAGCTGAAAGAATTCATCGGACAAGTCCCTCCCTACGCAATTCTCAGTCACACATGGACCGAAGAAGAGGTTCTCTACAGCGATATTGGCACTCCGACTTCTTCTTCAAAGCAAGGCTATCCTAAACTTGTCGGTTGTTGTACAAAGGCAGCCCAAGATGGCTTCGAGTGGGTGTGGATCGACACTTGCTGTATTGACAAGTCCAGTAGCGCTGAGCTATCTGAGGCAATCAATTCCATGTACAAGTGGTACCAAAAAGCGACCGTCTGCTATGCTTACTTACAAGATGTCTCCACAGAAACTTCTACCATTACGGACGTCTTTCATATCACAGAGTTCGGCAGAAGCAGGTGGTTCACAAGAGGTTGGACACTTCAGGAACTGATCGCGCCTCAAGTCGTCGAGCTCTGCTCCAAAGAATGGACCGTAATCGGCACAAAAAAGAGTCTGGCTTCAAGTATAGAAAGCGTCACTGGCATCCCCATCACCGTATTACGCGGATCTCACCCTTCATCCTACAATGTCGCCGAGCGAATGTCGTGGGCATCAGCTCGAACCACAACTAGAGAGGAAGACCTGGCCTACTGTCTACTGGGTCTATTCGATGTCAACATGCCACTTCTCTATGGTGAGGGAGCCAAGTCGTTTATCCGACTTCAGGAGCAGATTCTCCGACAAGAAGAGGACTATAGCATGTTTGCATGGACTCTCCAGCAAGATAACCCAACTGCCGATTCCGAAACCTCCTCTACTGGGTTTCTGGCTTGGTCACCCTCGCAGTTCACCAAGAATTCTCTACGTGATCAAGCTTCAAGGCACACGCAGGACCAGAAGATGGTCGATCATGGCCATGCATTTCCTCCCCCTTCTGAACCTGAGCTTGATGCGGAGAAACAGAACATCGAGTATCGAGTCTTGCACGAGAAGGATTACGGCCGCATGTTTCGAGGCCAGCGTAGCATCGTTGCAATGCAGTCAGTCCTCTCGAGTCCTCTCGAGTTCACAAGTCGCGGTTTGCGTATCAATCTGCATGTTCTGTTCCCTACTGATCTTGACCTGGCCCGCGTTGCATGGCTATCGTACGAGACAGAGGACAGTCTTGTCTGCGTCCTGATAGAACGTGACTATGAGTCGGCACGACGACGGGTTTATTGCAGAGTTAAATCGTCTTCGCTTATCGGTGTGCCCAAGGCACTGCTCCCGTATTTTAGACCTATGGAGCTATTCATTCGACCCAGTGGCTATTTCACAGGTTCGAATAGCTTCGGCATGAACCCTCTGTCTTCGGTGTTTTCGTCAAAGCAATTGCAGATCTTGGCACAAGTCTCAACGACAACTACACGCCCCCTCGATATCGTCTTGTCTTATCCAAGCGACGACTGGATGAAACGACAAACTCTGATACACGAGTCCCCATTCAAGGCTCTCTGGGTTGCCTGTTCATATGGCTCTCAATCCTCACTCTTTCGTATCGATATTATGATATCGATCGACGATGCTTCATGCACTATTCGAGAACTTTCGCAGTCTAGCAACGACATCGATGAGCCTCGTAAGGACGCTCTCTTCCGGGCTTGTGCGCAGTACAAGAAGTTTTTTGTTGCACATACGGACCGTGCTGTAAAACGGGCTGCTAGGGTTCCAGAGACTGTGCTTTCAGCTGTTCTCCGCAAGATACCAACTCTCCATGAGGACCTGGCGACTTATGAGCTTCGGGTCGATGCTTGGGATGTGGGCGGTTGCCCCAGTTGGGTTCAATTGAGTTTGCTACAGGAACATAAAGAGGCTGACGAGGTGAAGACTCCGTGATACATGCCATAGCGGATTCAAAGGTGAATTGAGGAGGACAGGGGGTTACCATAGGTCTAGCTCTGAACATGGAAAACCACAAACTATACTACTGATCATGTAAAACGGCGTTCATGTGCACCAGAAATACCTTTGATGTACTGGTGGCAGTAAAGGTCGAGGAGTTCATCTTCAGCTTAAGCCCATCATAGGCTACATTGGAAGCCTATTAGTACAGTAACTTCGACCCCGTATCTCGACATAGATCTTGTGGCTCAAACCGCAGCTATCAAACAATACTTAGAACTATTGTGGATCTATGGAGCTGAGGGCTGGGAAGAGGAGGACACAGGAATAATCTTATCATCCTTGTCAAGAATATTTATCCGCTCCCATCTCATGTCATTCCTTCAATCAACCTACCAACGGCCCAAATTCTGAAGTTTTGGCTCATCATCCTCCGTGCAGCAAAGAATAAAAAAAAATAAAAACAAAGATGTTGGGTCGCCTAGAACTTCGACGGGATCAGGAAAAGGCCATACGCGGTGATGGAGTGCCGAGGCTCCTTGAAGACCGTGATAGTCGCGCAACGCTTATCCGGGGGCATTCGCCTGCACTACCACTTGGCCACGAGTGAACCCGTCAGACGCCTCAGGTCGCTCGTGCCCGCAGCGCTCGCCGCATAATGAGCAACTCCATACCGAGACGGATGACGACCGAGGAGCAGCCATATTGCATATGGCATCCCGACATGGCCACCGAGGACACCTACCGCTCACTGGCCTCTAAATTCCCCGGCATGCGCTATCAGGTCGGCCGTGCCTGTGCTGCAGTAGGTTACCACGCCCTTTACCAGGAGCTTGACCTCCCTGAAGTATCCATTGCCGAAGAGGCGCGAGAAAATGAGACAGACGGTGGGAAACTCATCTATAACGAGATCATGAGTTTCAAATCTCGTTATGCCATTATGTACGAGTGCAAACGCACCGTTGAACTGATGAACTATGAATGCCCGGCGTATCTGAACGGTAATACCGAGGTGCGGTGGCGCTTGACAGCTCGACAAGGCATCACACGCCGAGTCAACGACGACCTCCTTCCATGCATCGAAGAGGACATGCATCTTGGCCTCGAGGACCAAGAAGTAGACCAACGGCATGGCACACTGAGTGGTGACAAGGCGAGGTTACGCACAGTCCTCTGCCTCGGGATCTGCCGACGGTGAAAAAAGACTTTGTTGGCACAGATGGCCGCCCACGACGGCAACATCGAACGCTATGCCCAGCTCGCCAACTCTAGAAGAACCCTGATACAACTGGACCAAGACTGTGTCATCCTTGGTTTCTAACACCACACCATGTATGCTCGCTGGTGGGCGGACCAGATCAAGAACAACACCATATATGCTAGGTCTGCCCCATACGTGTGGGATATCCAGCGAGCCATAATGGCGCGACGCATCATGCTCAAAGACGCTTCCGTGTTTGAAGATTGCTGGCCATCCGGAGTCCCGATGCCCTACATCATTTGGTGGCCCCTGCAGCCGCAGCCAGATATGCTTAGTCTTCTCGCCATGAGGGCGCCTGAGATGAAGAGGCAGTGCGCGGCGGCAGCCATTGTCTGTGATTACGAGAATGTCTATAAGAGCTTTGACCCAGAGCCGAGCTGGCACCTATGGAAGGTCTCCAGTGAGTTCGCTGCCAACCCGTTTTATCGTGAGGATCAGGAGAGGCGAGGGAGGTAAAACGAGGTTGCATAGAGGATGACTCTTTTATGGAGCCATACTACAGTGAATTAATGCAGACGAGGGAGACTACGGTCCTTGGAGAGGGCGGTGAAAAGATTCCAGGCAGTGTCGAGAAACACGAGTTGCTTACTAACATGTATGGCTCCGTGGAAGTACTTAGAACAAGTCCCGTTCAAGCAACGCCGATATCTGGACGCCTCGACGGCTAAAACAAGCATTATGAGAGTGAGATTTGACCATTGATTAAATTTTAGATGCATTGCAAGCTGTCTGTTTTGGAGGGAGGGGAGTGTGTCTCACTGGGGAAAGCTACCGGCGTTCATCTTCGGCCCTCCGGTGAGCAATCACGAAAACGACACCGGAACCCGGAGCCCCACCATCGGCGCCGGCTCTGTAAAATGGCCCGGAGCGGAATCGGCTTGCACGACAGTTTAAGAAGGATGGCTATTGAACAACAACTTTTGGTCAGTTTTTACAAGCCTATATTAATCTACCGGTGCAAATTCTATAGCATTGCATCTATATCTCTAACCGCTCTTAAAAAGGCAGTAATCAGTCCCTGACAAGGCATAAAAAACACCAAAAAAACATACGACACCGGGGATTCGCTGGTCGTCACCGACCCAACTACTAATCCAGCGCTTCGCAGCTTGACTATGGGAGAGCAGACGGGATCCCGTATTTTCTACGAGCTATGGTCGTATGTGCTTGAAAGATTCGCAAACTGTGCCCATGGTGATACCCAGATGTCTTCGGAGGTATCGTTATTCAAGTCTCTCACTCTCACTGAGTGAGTGAGGTGTAAAAGGTGGACCCTGTAGAACGAGGCCACCCGGAATTGCAGGCCTCATTATCGATCGAGACATAAATCGCTGCCCAAGATGCGAAAGTGTTGTGAGGACAATGTTTGCACCATGGCGCTCTTGGCGATGGATGTTGGTTGAGTCAGATACCGGGTCCTGGCCGGTATGGAAACAAAGTTAATCGTTGTCGGGTATCGGTCGGTAGTAGACTCGTGGCCATGCCCTCGTCTCGTTTTTACAAAGATCCATAGCGTAATGTAATCCAACATAATCCGTGCGACAATGAGACTTGATCTCTGTCAACCTGATGTCGACCACCAATACCCAAGACGGAGCTTGCTTCTTGGGCTTGAATGACATCAAGGTTCACCGACCGGTGCCGTAGTTAGCTCCGGTCCGGGCGGGTTCTCGGTAGGGGTCCGGTTCATATCGGCCGTCGGTGATTGGCGCCAGCGGGGAAGCGATCAACGTCGCAGGTGTCATTTGAGCGATGATCAAGTTAAGCCATGTGAATTGAGGAGAGTTACAAACAAAGAAACACCATCCTACCTCAACGCCACCATCCCTCAAGAACAAAACAGTCCAGCCGCCTAAGTAGTGAGGAAAAAGAACGAAACTGTTTGGCCTCAAGACCCCAAGAAGTGAAAACAACATCTTCGTTTTAACCCGCGAATCCAGGCGTTCCCCCAATCCAATTCCCAAGATCGATACCGAATATGCTTTACCATGTCTTGTCTACTCCACCAAAAGCCAAAACCTAAAAGTGAGGCTGTCAAGCCGATTGACCAGGGACCCTGTCCCAAAATCATACTCCACCGAACAATGTCCATGCGTTGACAGGCCTAAAACAAGTGGCATGTCTTGCCTGACTGAAAGGAAGAGCAAGGCAAGTAAAAAGCCGCGGGAATCGTAACGCCGTGAAAACAAATAACTGAATAATAGCAGGCCAGTCGTTGAATCGGGAATCTCGTGAGAAGGAAATGTCTATTGTGGCCTGGTCTGTGTATGCGATGCAATGTCAGGCGGTTTAATGAGGTAGCAGGTTCTTGGACTCGTCGTCGGTGAGAATGATCTCGTGGACTGGGTCCCGGCGGTTCTCGAGGGGAACATAGTCGCAGTCGATATAAGACGGGAGAAAGATTTCTACCAGTTGTTAGTCGTGACTCGTGGATGGGCTATTCCTGATACAAGTGAAACATACCGGGATTCCAGGCGAAACCCTGGCTGGAGGAGAGATAGGAGATCTATAGAAAGTCAGGACTCAGTACACCTGAAACCAAGCATAGTGTGATCTAGACACTTACCAGTCGGGGAGTGCCTTCCGGATCGCCGACGTTAATGACGGTGCATTCTTGCTTGGAGAGCGAAGAGCCTACAAAGACCAGTCAGTAAACGGCTGTGGGTGCATGATAAGACGATCGTATCATTGTCGCTGCAATCGTGAGAGGTGGGAGATGATCCAACTTCACTTACTCAGGAGGCTCGGGCGGCGGTTGTGCAGGGCCTTGTCCTTGCCGGCTGACGGAGGAGAAGACGAAGGAGTGCCAAATGGACTGTTTGTAGAAGAGCCGGTGCCCTTATGGAATGGGCGGGTAGCCGAGGGGCCAGCGGGAATGGCAATAGAGGACGACATTGTATGTGCAATGTTGAGGTTGCTAGAGTATCTAGACAGAGACAAACAAGCAACCCAAGATGAAACGAGGGGTATTGTGTGTGTGACGAGCAGTTGGCTGAGTCGAAAACGGCAGCGGAGAGAGGGAAGATGACGGCGTTTGGGGAGATGGCAGCAGTATCCGTAGAATGACGCAACGAAAAGAGACGCCGAGCAGTAAGTGATAGATTAAGGTGATAAGAGACGTGAGGTTGGCTTGGGCGAGAAAGGCGATCGAAAAGAGAGCAAAAAAGACAAAGAGGTCGAGTTGGTTGGAGGTTGAACAAGTCAGAAGGTGGTTACCAGTCAGTGAGTGAGTGAGGTGACTTGTCGATTACCTTGCCTTACTCCTCGGCCGCCGACCAGTGAATCACCGCCGCATCATCCCGTGAACAGGCGAGCGATCCGACACTGATAAGCCACAATCCAACCGGGTACTTGAGTTTACATGAGACGATCCATAAAAATACATGTACTGTACTGTAGGAACAAGCGAGCAACTCCTCCCTAACAGTTACCAATAGTAATACTCTATACTGTAAGTACTGTAGGAACCGATTCACGATTCACCTTGCACCCTCTCACCGAACATCGCGGGGCAGGCTTATCAACAGGGCCATGAGTCTATTCTCACCGCAAAACCCGCCATCTTTCAACATTAGACTGAATCAGTTCAGTTCAACGCCACTAACACGACATTCCCCCAGCTTATACAGCCTCAGAAGGGGTCAAGTGCCAAAAGTACAGAGGCACTTCATCCGCTGTAGCTGTCATGTACCAGGCTAGAAACGCCCCTTTCAGGATCCCCGCGTCGTTGGTCTTGTGGGGATGCAGGCAGATCCCCCCGATAATCGGCCAATCTGATTCACTGAAGCTTGCACTGGGGTCGTTGCAGCCTTGGAGCCTTGGAGCCTTGCAGCTGCTGCAAGCTTGCAACCCCACTTCGCCCTGCCTGGGAGAGGGCATCATGAGCCAATCAAAGCTATCGAGCCTGGACCCATATTCCTCTCGCTCTTTCGACGTCTATAGATCACGTGACTGGATCTCAATCCAGATGACTAAGATTTCAAGCCACGCTAGCTCACCTTAGCTTCCAGTGTCGTCGTCGTCGTTACTGGCGCCTGGCATCATCTCGAAGCAGCTCCATCACTCCTCAACGACCAAAACAACAACCAAGCGCTGTATCTTCCATCGACAATCGCTTTCCAAAATCGACGCGTATTTCTGTCTATACCGTATTCGCACGGACATTTCACCTATCTTACCCACACAGCAGAAACGCAAAAATGGGTGACGTCGCTGTCGAAAACCCGGCAAACCAAGTGGCACCTCACAAGAGGGCCGCGCACTCAGCCATTCCCACCATTGATAACTTCGAGGGCGTATCAACCGATGGAGGAGACGACTACGCGAACCTCAAGAAACTCCAGAGGCAATTAGAGTACGATACTCCAGTCTCAGATATCGCAAGGTGGCGGGGAACTGATAGCTTTCGAACAGGTACATCCAGCTGCAAGAAGAGTATATCAAGGATGAGCAAAGGTAACTTATCAATCCTGTCGGAGACATATCCATGGTTTGCTGATTCATTGCAGGAGTTTGAAGCGTGAGCTTGTACGGGCTCAAGAAGAAATCAAGCGGATTCAGAGCGTGCCATTAGTTATAGGACAATTTATGGAGGCTATTGACCAAAAGTATGTGCTACCCACAGCCGACAACCCTACACGAGCTAACCAGCATCTCAAGTACTGGCATTGTGCAGTCTAGCACGGGATCCAACTATGTCGTCAGAATCCTCTCCACCCTCGACCGGGAGAAGCTCAAGGCTTCCTCCTCGGTTGCCCTCCATCGACACTCCAACGCCCTTGTCGATATTCTCCCCCCCGAGGCCGACTCTTCCATTGCTATGCTTGGTGCCGATGAGAAGCCCGATGTGACATACGCCGATGTCGGTGGCCTGGACATGCAGAAGCAGGAGATTCGCGAAGCTGTCGAGCTCCCTTTGACACATTTTGACCTCTACAAGCAGATCGGTATCGACCCCCCTCGAGGTGTTCTGCTCTACGGCCCTCCTGGCACCGGCAAGACTATGTTGGTCAAGGCCGTTGCCAACTCAACTACCGCCAACTTCATCCGAGTTGTCGGTTCCGAGTTCGTTCAGAAGTATCTCGGCGAGGGTCCCCGAATGGTTCGTGATGTTTTCCGCATGGCTCGCGAGAACTCTCCCGCTATCATCTTCATCGACGAAATCGATGCCATTGCCACCAAGCGATTCGATGCGCAGACCGGTGCCGATCGAGAAGTCCAGCGTATTCTTCTCGAACTTCTCAACCAGATGGATGGTTTCGATCAGACCGCTAACGTCAAGGTCATCATGGCCACCAACCGAGCCGATACTCTTGATCCTGCTCTTCTCCGACCTGGACGTCTCGACCGAAAGATCGAATTCCCCTCTCTGCGAGATCGCCGTGAACGACGTCTCATCTTCTCCACCATCGCCGGCAAGATGAGTCTGGCTCCCGAAGTCGATCTCGACTCCCTTATTGTCCGAAACGACCCTCTGTCTGGTGCTGTCATCGCTGCGATCATGCAGGAGGCTGGTCTCCGTGCTGTCCGTAAGAACCGTTACAACATCATTCAGAGTGATCTTGAGGACGCCTACTCAAGCCAGGTCAAGGGTACCGGCGAAGAGAACAAGTTTGATTTCTACAAATAGATCCACTTGGTGTCTGTTTATCATCTCACGCACTCCTGTTTGTCATCTATCCTGTATTACATACGTCAACTATCAGGCAAGGGGATATGGAAGGAAAAGTCCATATGAAGGGAGGCGGATTAGAGCGAAAGGTAGATTAGGATTAATCAACGTGCCGATTGACGGCGCAAGCGATATGAATTTGTCTCTGCAGCCCAGGTCCACACCGGTGAACTGATTGACTTATGTGATGTAGGCTTCGAGTTACATCTCAAGAATCTTACCATTCTGTATGTCAGACTATCACATGTCCTCGAGCAACTCGTCCGGTCACAGCATGATACTGCAGCCAACAAAGAAGGATACGACTTCAGAGGTAACATTGGTGATACTCTGCTTGCATGCATTAATGTGGCCTTTTGAAAGTCAGCGGCGATAAACAGTAAATGGTATGTGTAATCGAGGTTGGGGGTCCAAGTTCCCAACAATTCAAGTCGGAGGCGAATCATTCATCCTCAGTCGCTTGATGGTTCCGAATTCTCAATTCTAGGTATCCGAACTTCACAGATAACCACGCATAATAGCATACGAACAATGAGGTATTTTTAAGATCAAGTCAACCGTAAACTACCGTAGTTTTCCATTTCATAACAATTGCCTGTCTATGTTCCATACAAGTCTATCAATAAAACCGTGTCAACTCCTGGCTGTTGATCTCCGTCTGACAAGTGATAACAGGTAAAGAATTGTAAAATACAGTTAGTTCGCCACAAACTCCAGTATTCCGTCCATCTTTTCGGTTTTAGTTCCCCCAGCTCGCTATCCGTCTATTTTATTTCGCCCGCTTCCTTAGAGTTCCCGTCCTGACGGTTCCTCTGCGCACAAAGTAGATAACAAACACGCTACAAAAACCAAATGGGAATCAAATGCCCGTGCAAAATATACCGAATTGACAACGCCGTAAAGCCCTTGCGAAGGCGATACATGGAAGAGGAAAGTTACTCGAGGCTCTTGGCAAGTCGGCCGCTGGATATAACTCCCCGGTCTTGTGGAAAGCTGTAAGCAGCATTGCCAAGAATCCTCGAGCATTGTGAAAAGCAAACGTAGAAAAGACCAGTAGGTCTTGTGTGTGACTGCAGCTGTCGATCGAGATCGTTGCTTCATTGAGGTATTAACCATTACCATTACTCTCGGATAAGTACGCTTGTATGTAAAATCATACATCGCTTATTGCTCCAAAAGGGACAAAAAAGCACCGAGCCAACAAGGACGAATCGGGATTTTGACCGGTTCAGTATCATTGGGTAGGGCGTGGAGAGTAGCATTGGTAAGGCCGGGGTATGTCTGCGGCGACCAGATCATCCCGAGAAGACAGGGTAGAAGAAGTCATCCTGATCCAAAGGAATGGCCTTGGGTATGCCGGAGCAGAAAAACGTATAGAGCATGCCAATAGGCATAAACAGATCATTACGAGCTCAAGGTTACACCAACTTCAAAGAGAAGGTGAACGAAACGCCGGTGCAACTCGATAAAGATATCAGGCTGTCCAACAATCTCCGCTAGACCACGGGCTTTTGGGGCTGAAGCACCAGGGCCACTACCCATCCGTCGGGTGAACCCGCTACCACCTGTCAGAAAGCTGCTTCCATTGCGATCAGGGCCTCCAGAGGATTCGACAGTTGGTGGTGGTGGTGGTGCATAGCCACCCCCGTAGATGCTGCTACCAATAGGAGAGTTCTCGGCCGCTCGCTCAGCCTCGGCTTCAGCAAGTTGCTGGATCCATGTAGCGAGTTCGCGAAAAGCGGTCGAGACCACGGCAAACGTCTTCATGGCCAGGCGCTCTCGGTGAGTACTAAGCGCCAAGAAGGCATACACTCGCTTATGACCCCGTGCGTGTACATCAGGAATACGGAAGATATAAGCCGTTGTGTAACCGGCCAGGGCGTCACCGAAAAAGATGGGGCCGCCAGTGACAGCCGAGCCGGCACTTTGTGTAGTAACAAAGGCCGGAGAGGAGGTCGCAACGGGTGAAGTGGGGTTTGCTGTAGATGGAGCCCGGGGTAAGGTCTCGAAAGATAGAGTGCGCAAGCAAGACGCTCGAATAAGAGAGAAAGAGTCGGGTAGGACCGGGTCGTGGGTAGATGTATAGTCGACGTAGTGAACATGGAAGGGTGTCCGTTCTGCTGCGGTCGAATTGCCTGTACCACCACTCTTGCTTGATCGCGAGGTATTGCGCGAGCTGACCGAGGGTGTTATTCTTTGCCGAGCCCGAGGGTCCTCGTCCCGCTCTCCATCGGTATCACTCGAGGTCTGGGAATTGGGAGGCGATGCCTGACCTCCTGCGCCGAAAACCCGTTCTGCTGGCGCACGAGTGCGCAAAGTTGGTCCACGAGTGTTGTTTGCGAAATGAACACTATTTGATCCCGCTTGCTGTCGCGGCAAGGTCATTGCGCAGTTATCGCAAGGGCCTTGTTTCTTTGTCACAGTTTCATCATATGTCCTTCGGAAACTCGAATCGCGCCGAGGATGAGGAGGGGCCGGTCGTGGACTTTCGGGAGGAGTATCGATAGCAGTGGGAGTTGCGCCAGAGTTGCTAGAGTTTCGCAATAGCGCTGCACGCTGCGCCTGAGCTTCTTGTTCGGAGGCTGGCATTGAAGCGCTCCGAGATAGGTCGAGGTTCTTTAACGCGTCGTTGAGAGCAGTTGACGAGGCATGCGCGCTGGATCGTGGTCTGCTATCGGCAGGATCTGCACTATCTTCAAAGCAGACAGTACATGAGGCCGGTAGACCCTCAGTGACCATCAAAGGGGTCGGGCCATGGAGGTCGCAGTAGTGGGCAAGACATAGCTGGAAAGACGGCATTAGTGTTCGATTCTTGCGCATTGCGAGCAGACGGCCAGTTGGCGCGAGAACAACGGTAGATCAGAGTGGTAGATAATGTGGAAGCTGCCGGGAGAATTGATCATAGTATCTAAGGATGGCTCTGGGGAAGTATATCATGTCAAAAAGCTCATGACGTTATAGGGCAGGGATAGGTCATGTATGGATAAATAGACCTCAGAACAGGAGGGTTGCAAGGGGTAGCGATGGAAGGCATGGTAGTATAGGAACAAAGCAAGCGGTGATATATCTCGGTGTACGGAGACAGCTTGTTTTGGTCGCCCTGGCTCCTCTGTTACCGGCAACGGGCCGTACTTGAGGTCATGGGGCTGAGGTAGGGAAGTGATGTGGCACCGGTGAGTTAGGATTCCAGTGGGAAGCATCATGATTGCCCCGGAACTACCAACGCTGAATCGAGGGCAGGGCAATCAAAGTCAAGCGGTGAAGCGGTGTGGATGTAAGTGCACGTCTGTGTGCGCCTGTGTATTGTTCGTGCCTAGTCAAGGGTGTGCAGACAAGACAAGCAAAGACTTGGGCTGGGTGCGCGGGATGTGGGATGCGATGCGATAGAGATAAAGAAAGGACAGGACAGACCAGGACAGGGTGTGTGAGGGTAAAAGTGCATGTCAGACAACGGGCGGCTCGGGGGCCATTAGGAGGTACGGCAGACGGGCCGTCAACGGACTGGCAGCTAGAAAACGAGAGCGAGGGTGTGAAGAGGGAAGGGATGTGAGGATGAAGCCAAAGGGGATACAAGCAAGGGAAGGTCGAAAGCGACGTCGATGAGAGCCAAGACATGGTTGCTGTATATGGATGGATGAAGGAGACTAGGAATGGGATCATGGTAAGGAATCATGATATATGATAGAAGTGCGTGTGTGTGTGTGTGCGCGCGTGTGTGTGAGAGATCTTTGGTAAAGAAAGGTACCAGAAATGTCTGGACCCAACAGGGCGGGCGAGACTGCTCGACCTAGGGATGCGCAGAGAGTCAAAGGCTCAAGGAGGAAAGCATTCATTCATGGCTGACAGGGATCTGCAGAGACAAGTTATCGGCCATGTGAAGTGAATGCATGGCGTGTGATGCCTTCATTGACCAGGGCGTAGGTTGAACAGGAACGTGGAGGGCGGAGGAAGCAGCTCGGAGAGTGGAGGGTGCGACGTTGGACGTGGCAGGAATTGGCATGTGGTTGTACAAGAGAGCCAAGTCAAGTAAAGACAAGCAAAGCAAAGCGAGACATGTCAAGTCGAGACATGGAGATTTGACCTTGAAGAAAGTTTGTGTTGTACACTTACAATGTATGTCATGACGTATCGTCGTCTCGGAATCGAATCGCGTCAGAGGAAAAAACGTAAGTATCAAAGTATTATCGACGGTTGGACGACGCTGCGAGACAGGGATGGGGTCTCCCTTTTGGCAGCACGAGACTGCACAAAGGACGGCGGGGGAGAGCCGTGCTGTGTTGTAAGCTTGATTTAAAGCTGAAGCTGATTTTCGGGGCGTCACGGTCGTAAGTAAATAAGTTTGTAGAGGGGGAGAGTCAAGAGGTATCGAGGCGAGACCTTGAGGCGCGAGCAGGGGCCGGATCGACGAGGGTGTGCGTAGGTAGGTACAAGTAATTAGGCGTGGGCGTGGTAGTACGAAAAGGCTCGTGCAGTGCTTGCAGTTGCAGTTGCAGTTGCAGACGGAGTGCAGTAGGGCTACAGGACAGGACAGCAGTAGCTGTTGTTGAAAATTCGATTCAGTGCAATTGGATTTTCGGTGGACCAGACAGGCCAGGGACTGTCTTTGTTCGGATGAATCGAGATGAATTGGATGGAGGGATGTTTGCTTTCGGAGCTCTCTGCTTGGTTCGATATCCGATTCGACCAGGGTGTGCTGAGGTATGGTGCGGTACAGTACGGTATGGATAAATGTGGCAGCACCCAAGATATGCAATTGCTCCGGGCAAGATTGTCGAACAAAGAAATCGAGTCGTCGAACAAACGTATCAGGTTAACCGAGAAGACAAGAATGGCCTTCGACTCGCCCGCAAAGTTACGCTGCGCGGGGAAAGAAGTCGACAGGGACAAGGAACTGCAGCAACCCAGTTCAGATTGATGAGGCGTAAGAGACAGCGAGAGAGGGAGGGGCAATTAATTAATGTAGAGAGCTCCAGGTAAACGGACGGAATATCGGCGGCGGCGGCAAGTCGCGGCTGCAGCCCAGGGCGAGAGATTGGGCAAACCCAAATAATCGTATCGACAAAGAAAGATGAGGAAGAGATGGTGAAGAGGAGAATGGCAATTGGAGGGTGTTCGACGGAAACGACGGGATCGGACGGACAAGGTTTAGTTTGAGTTTCTGAGTGAATGAAGCCGAGCTCAAGGATGACGATGCCTGTATTTAAGGGCAAAGTAAAATGGGGAGACACTGAGAGAGTAGCTGGTGATTTTCTAATCCATCATCATCACCATTGTCATTCAGTCCGTAGAGGTGAGTCGAATCGAGTCAAGACTTGTTGGCTTTGGTTTCGATAGTACAATAGATGTCAGCACTCTCGTGGCTGTGGGGGTGGGCGTTTTTTAAGACATGGCCCCTCGCGAACCTGAGAAACCGTTTGGCCAAGGGAAAAAGGGCCTGGGATATTTCACATCAATCAATAAATGGGATCCAATAGGATATGACATGGGGAAACTCGTCTCCATTGCTTCCATTCGGTGGGTACCGTACTAAAGACAAGCTAGACAAGCTAGACAAGCTTAGAAAGGACAAGGATCATGTGTGTGGGTGATTGATATCCATGCCAATGCCGATTCATCCAATCCAACTTTACTCGTTTTTTCCCTTCTTTAGCTCGATAATTTAGCTGAGATATTCTCTCTCTTGTCTAGGGTATGGTATGGTTGGGATTGACGGCACCCGGCACGTCAGGGCTGTATCAGTCATTCAGTCAACTTAGTGTGTACAATCAAACTCCCCCATGTACTAAACATGCGTGGGCGTGCGATGCGTCCTGTGCGAAGATGAATTGTTTGGGCATCATTATATATCATGGGTCGATTGTTAGAAGTGAGTTTCGTATCTAATATTAATATGAGGGAAACAGTCCGTCACATGAATGTACCAGCAGCTATGGATGCATCATGATTAACTTTGCCGTAAGAAACCACATTTCTCGGATGCGCTAAAATCATCTTTCTTGTTCCTTAGCATCCACATCCAATCCACATTCACACACCAAGTTTTTGTTTAATCCATCTATGACGATGAATTCGCGATGGAGCACCGGCAAGAGGTTTCTCACCGCAAGATATTAAAGGATACAGTTACCTCAAATATTCAAGCATTACGATGGCCATTGCTCTCAACATGAACATGGTCTCGTATGTACCTCTCTTGAGTTGCGTTGCTTCATATCATGACATGACCCACCAACAAATGCTAAGGAACGACGGTAACAAGCAGGAATAACCAGTCGTAATAAGGGTCCTCCGGTTGGACAGCCGATCCGCCGATGCCTTTCCTCCAGTGAGGTGAGAGAGACTATTCCCAATACCTTATTAACCTTTTCAAGGATCGGATCTTTACGACAACGATAACTTCCTAGCCTTGCTTATTAGTTGACCAAGGTACCTTCATCGCCGAGATGCCAATAATAAGTGATCTAAAGGTCTGCCAAACATCTCCTAAGACTACCCGGGTAATTTCTGTCATTTAGAACAGAGGTCCCGAGTTTTCTTGCATCCCCTTGCTCAGGTTCCAAGCCTCCGAGCGCCGGCCCCAGGGGAAATTCTGGTACCAGTGGGACCTGTTCCGCTTGCCCAGCCACCAAGTCAATGGATGAATTTTCGGCTTGTTTTCTTAGCCGCTACGCCAAGCCTGGCTGTATGTAAGCCATCCCGATGAGCAACACGGAACTTCCTAGACACATTTCCTCCTCTGATCTAGCCGCTGTCTTGACAAATTAGACGGCCAATTCTGGCTGTTATGTCTAAGCAAAGCTACTAGTCGGAAGCAAAGAGAAGGGAACCGAACATTTGTTTGTCAGGATTGCTTCTAGAGCGAGCCTAGATGATGGACGGGACGAGGTCAACAAAAGTCTGGAGGGGAATCCCGATGCTGAGGCACTTATGGAGACGGATCCGATGGAATACTCCACCCGTCGCGTGCGTTTGGAATCGAATCAATGGAGCATTATTTCGGAGGAAATGGTCGGACGTAACGGTACTTGAACGTTGCACGCACTCGTGATATTGGTCCAACAGAGCACGGCTCTATTCGGGGCAGCCCAAGCAATCAAGCAATCAATGAAACCAACTTGTCGTACCACTCAGCTCACCCTGTGTTTAACAAATGTTAAAGGGTATAGCCAAGAAACACATGGTAGCATCGCAATCTTCAGCAACGAAACACGGAGCCAAGAGGACCTATCAAACAACGGCCTCTAGCCCGAATAGGGTCTGGGCGGCAGTTGGCCATGGTCATCATGACAGCAGCTTTCACGGCGACGACACGAGGGGGCTGTTCGCACAGACACAGTTCGATTCTGCTTATTTATTATTGCGTTTCATTGCTAGTCTGTGCAACGTGAAGGAGAGAATAGAGGGGGGAAGTTGACTGACCCGTTCACGCGGGGAACTTTAAAAGTTCTCTTGTCTCGGAGTGGCATTGACTGCGAGCTATGGTAGCTGAGGCCTGGATATAATCTCCACCCTGAGAGAAGGAGATGAGACAAAGTTGTCGCTTCAGAGTGTGATGGAATAAGTAAAGTCTATCACTTGACTACAGCACAGTATGGTTTGGAGGCTCTCCCTGCTGTCGCGTGCCCGTCAACTCTATCCGTACATGCGCATGCATACCTCGTCTTGCACATGTCGAAACTGTCTCGTCTTCCTTCTCGCTTCCAAAGCAGTGGATTACCTCGCCCTGCCCTTGCCTTGCCTACCATCCGCTACTGTACCGAGAGCGGATACGATGCGATGGTACCTCATCTTTTTAGCCTAAGGCAACCTGGTTAGGCTTAGGTTACCTTTGGGCCGCCATCATTTTGTCTCCAGGCTCCTCTCTTCTGGTCTTTTATTTTTCTTTAGCGCGAGATGGAGCCGGCCACAAAAGGACTCAAAACGGAGACCTCAGGAGCAATGACCAAAGGGGGACCAGGGGGGGGGAATGACTTGTGACAGTTGTTCCAGAAGCCTTCGACGAAGAAAACAAGCCCCTGTTTTTGGTGGGTCGCTTACATTCACACTCACTTTGGTACAGCGAGATCCGTGAGAGACTACAGAGTAGGCGTGAGGCTACTGCATCTAATATTTCCTTCTGTTGTGTCCTTTTTTTTTTTTGCTTTTGCTGAAACACTTTCGATTCATGATTCGTAGTAACAGAGTCAGAAACCTCAGCTTCCTTTCGTTTCTTCTTTTCTCGTCAATAGCCCGCAAATACAGCCTAAGCGATCCCTTGATATGAATTCACAAAAAGTCCTCGTTTAGTTCACCGACCTGGAACAAGACCCAAGTATCATTATCAAAGGACATTGCGGACGCCAAGATGAGCCCACGACGTGGTCAACCCCTGGAGATCGTGGTCAAGGCTCCCAAACAAGTAGGTCCCACGATCTCCATCCCTGCACCCACGCGCCGAGAGAGTGTGTTTGACAGGCGACAACTGCGGCACTGCAAAGCAAGCAATTGTGTTTTGAGTTCGGTTTCCTCCACGGTGTTATCATAGCATTGCTTATAATTTTAGTCTAGATCGTATACCAAACAATAAGAGCTGAGAATTAAGGATCTGACTAGCTATGAATCCGTTGCTCTTGGCAATGAGTCCGAATGTCAACATGGCGCTGTAGATCAATGCCTGGGATCTTCAATACATGGCATATGCACTGTACATGCCGCAAACACTGAAGCATCAGCCGCAGCACATGACCTGCAAAAAAATATGGTATTTTTCGGCCGAGACCTATTGTATATACCGTAGGTAGGCACTGCAAGAACTCGACCAACCAACAAAGCATGCTGCCGATACGCGCTGCATCGTTCAGCCTCTCCCTGTTCGGATATCTGCAACGTTGATAAAGATCAGCGACGAATCAAACTCTACGGTTAACGACCGTCAGTCAATCAACTTCTAACTCGTCTGCTGTACAGTATCCGTACGCATTCATCACCAATGTGAACCTGCCTATTGACAAACGTCATGTCAGCATAAGTCGACTCGGCTCGGCGCGTTCCCTCCTCTCCCTCTGAAGATCATGATATTTCAACACCCCTCAACGCCCGCTGTTCATAATCCTTAGGAACGTGGAGCGCCGTTGCAATGAGATAAACGGACACTGGGCTGCATCCGCATGCATATGCAGCTTCCAAAACATTCATCGGTTAACGACATCTAAGGTCTAGTTTACGACGATCACTCGCCCTGGGCTCCACGTCTTCTTCTTCTCTCTTTACTCTGCCGAGTTTCTTCTCTCCTTCCTATTTTTGATAAGCCACGATAATCATTCATGCACCTCCAGAAGTCTAGGGGCCAAAGAAAAAACAGCCGAGTCTTGAGTCTCGGGAATCCCGGCCAAGGGAGGCTGAGAAGTGCTCGTGACCAGGCCATAGACCTGGACTCGGAAAAAGCAATTCACAGTCATCTTCACGCCCCCACCTCGGGCATGTGCCAGCTTCCTCCAGGTTCGTCGTCTGCGTGAATCTTCGACTGGGTCCTAGATCAGTCCCTAAGCGAAGGCTGGTCAGTGATGCAGATGCATAATGCCGTTGCTATCCCTTGAGCTGATCCTCCCAGCCACTGATACAAGTGGAACAACGCTCTCTCTTAAGTCGTACTCGTCTATCAGCTCGGTGGATTGGCTTCAATCCTGTTCTTGAGAGAAGGGGGCTTTCTGCTTGTCTCGCTCCTGAGGGCTTGTTTCAGCGTTGCTTCTTCGCGTTGTCGTCTCTTCCCTCCCGGTGATCATTTGGTTCCGCTGGGCCGGATTTTCGCGGATCTGCCGTACGTCAAGACAGATGTTTGGTATGGTCTCCTGCCAAGCAATGATAGATCGTGTCTGTGCGGGTCTCAGACAGTGGCATAGCTCGATATGACAATGGAGCTGCAGGTACGAGATAATGGCATAGCCTTTGTGGTTCACTTTGGACGCCAGGTATCCCAATGGGGTGAAGGGATTGCTTCATTCAGTTTGGGTCTGGCTTTCAGCCTCGATCAGATTTCATTGAGGCTTGATGATGATCTCAAAGGGGCAAGCTGGGGTCGCGTGATGGCCGTTGAGTTCTTGAGTTTGGTGTTACACGAGTGACGATCTCAAGGGAGTGAGTCTCTGCAGTTGGCGTAGGGATGAGGCCTGACACATATCAATGGTTTATCTGAGTTCACACTCCTCTCCCTGTTCGTTCAGCCGCATCATCGATGAGCCAAAGGTGAGTGAAACGTGATTAGAATGCGATGGCTTTTCTGACGTCGTCGACGATCTACCGACAGCGAGGCTTGATGTGTCTGCAAGATATCATTTATGAGAAGTCATGTTAGGAATCAATGAGCACCCTCAATAGTTCATGGCTGAATCAAATAACTTGCAGGTGGCTTCTTGAATACCCTGGACTAAACATCATGCAGTTGTCATGAAACTTCAAGCAAAGTCGTCACGGCTGAGAATATGTTGAGCCCAAAGACACTCCGGAGCTGTTCCGTGTCCTATCAGCCGTTACCTTGCCTGTTTCTTGCAGCTGGGAGCAAGAAGGGATGCCCTCTGTCTGTATCCAATCTGTCTTACTCGCATTCCAAGTTGAGAATCTCGTATGGAGGAGCAAAAGCGGGACTCTTGGAGAGAACCATCGGAGTCAGCCGTGACTCAGGCACCACAGAATTTGAGTTCATGCGACGATCAATCGTGGTAGGAGGAGTCTTTGGTCCAGAGCCAGTGCTGAATTGTCTATTGCTAGCTGGGGATCACTCAAACCCGATTCAACCCGGACGAAGGCTCCCAAATTTATGTCAGGTTGGTCTAGATGAAATCGAGGAATACTTCCGATATCGGTGAGGGCGGTATTCGTCTGAGGGAATGTTTCGAGCCATGATGTTCAGATAGACCACGGAGTAGTCCTGAGGCTACCTACCTAGGTCCTAAGGTTGGGTCAAATTGTAGGGTAAGTTCAGCAACTTGTACCTCTCATGGCAACAATATTAGAACACGCCTTTTAAAAAAATTTAAAAATAAATAAAAATAAAAACACTTTCAAAAGAAGACAAAAAGGTTTCTTGTACCGTTCATCATATATTAATCACTCAGTATAGAATCATGTGGCTGGTGTTGGAAACAAATCGCCCATTGTTGTCAACAAGACGAAAGCTCAAGCCTACGAATGATGAGGAAACTAAATGGCAAAGATACCTACCCAATTGTTGGATGATGAATGACTGCCCCAGAAATACCCTGTAGATCCGGGCTCTCCGTGGTCTGGACCCGGCAGTTGAGGCCAGCATTTAGCTAATGCCGTGGGTTCTGTGGGTATAATTGACAACAAATTGCTAATAGATATTTACAGATCTTCTTAGTGAAGTTGAAGATCGTTTGATGTTTCAAGCCAAGGCTAACTTGGAGCCACGTGTGAGCCTAAGCTGGACAGTTAGAGGTTGATGCATGGCAGAGCAATGGTCTAGGTTAGCTCAGTCTATTTGGGGCTATCAGATGTGTACCGCCTCACTCTAGTCAGCCAAGGCATCAAGCTGTTAGATGCAAGGTAGACGCCGATTAGCAGTTGCTGATACCATGACAAATGAATGCCCTAGGGCTTTGAGTCAAGCACACGCACAACATAAGTCCATGATTTCTCGAATCTTCAGCGTACAACTCACCCATCATCTGTGCCCTCCCGTCATCACTCAACATGTCTTACCTCAAACTCCCTTTACGCTCAGTAGCACCCGTCCAATTCCCTCTGAGGCCCCACCGCTGACTACAGCAAGGCGAACCATCTCCACCGAATCGCTAAATCCTGACGCGGACAGTGGACTCTTAGCGGCGTTTAGACGCTGTCTTTGGCTGGTTTTCGGCTTCCGGTGGACTCACCTATCGCCCCCCCACGGATGCAGCTCGGCAGCGGCGGGTCTGTGCTGGCACGTTGAGAGGGTTGATTGGTGCAAGAGCCGTGTTTGGATTCAGCCTTGTCGAGGTTGATAACACGATAATGCCTGGAAGAAGGACGGAGTATCAATGGATTGGTTTAAGCGAAGTGTTTAATGTAGATCAATATGAGGAGTATTATGAGGGTTCGGTCTGCTGATGTTTGAGCGTGCAGACTGTCCTGTGCTTCAAAGAGCCAACAAAATTGGACATTACAGGAGACGTGCATTTAAAGATCAGCGAATGTTGACAGCTACGTATGGACCCCGAAAAACAAGCCCGAGCCACACAATCAAGGTCCCTTGTTCAACATCAACCGTCAATGGCAAGTCATCTCTTGCAGGCAATAACAGCCAATTGAAGTCTTTCTTCTTCACCTCTATCATCCAATGTGTTATTGTCTCGTGGCAGTGCATGAGGCAGCCGCCGTCTTACAGGGGCGTAGGCGGGAGACATGGGGATATCTGGAGCTCTGCTGAGTCGCCTACCTATCTTACCTAGGTAGGCACCTGAGGTAGGGAGCCTAGCCTGGGTAGCTCCAGTTTGACTGCCCAGGTGACTCTTTTTTTCTTGATGCGTTAAGCTCTGGTTGAAACCGACACAGGATTACAGAGTTCCATTGTCTTTTCAAGGGGTATACAATGAGTATTATTGAAGTTGAGATGCATGCAGTAGGTATCGTGTATTTTAGCAACGCGACATACTCATTGGTAGCCATTTCACGTGTGAAGCACACGAATATCAAACAGCCTTTAAATCATCGTACCATGAATGTTGTGCTTTCGTTACGTGCCCGCCAAGGTGCAGACTGTACAGTTAGTACTTTAAGGTTAGTAGGTACCTCAATGGCACTCCAAGGTCAGCCCCCGTCTTACCGTCGTACTCACCTTGCACATCGATTCCATTGGCTGCCTGCAGTCTACATCAAACAACTAAGCAGGCAGCTACCGCCTCAGCCTTAATTTTGAACTTCTCTTCTTCCGTTCCCAAACATTCCATATTTTCTCCTCTTCTTCTTATCTTTACAGTGTCTCGTCTCCTCGATAACTGCTTGCTCGTCTCCCAAGCTCAGCGAATATCCTCTAGACCGCTTCTCCCCTCTCCCGTGCCTTTCGTAGGCCTTTATCAATATCATCGCCTCGCACGCGATCTCCCTCTCTCCCCACCCCCGCTCCGGCTGTCCCATCCGCACATCCGCAGAGCTATCGCCCGGTCCCTGCGTGTTCACCACTCATCTTTGCTTGCTTGCTCGCTAGCTTGCTAGCTGCCTATTGAGAATCCCAGATTTGGGAGTTGTAGCTTTATCTTAGAGCAAACAAACCAGCTCCATCCAGTGCAATCCAGTTCACTTCACTTCATTTCAGTGCAATGCAATGATGGAGCTTGAATCTACTGATATCAACTTTTCCGTTACATGGCTACTTGGTCTCAAGCCAAAATCCACGTATCCCTCATGGGCAAGAGACTTTCTGACCGATGAACCACACTTCCTTGTGAGCCGTCTTCTCGGCCTGCTTCCCACTCGCAAACCCCGCCGGCGCTTGAGAAGGCGGCGCAATCGTTCCAAGACTGTAATTGTACCTGAGGAGCCTCTCAAGGAGGATGATCAAGATGCAGACGACCAAAATATGGATAGCTTCGGTCTAGGGAAATTATACGGTGATATTCCATACGAAACTGATGATGATTCCGAGTCTGAAGCTGAGGACGCACCTGTGGTGGAAGAGGAGCCACCTGTCTTGGCAGAGCCAGCATTCCTGGAACTTTGCAGGATGATGGAAGACCTTCTGGATGAAATTGAGTAAGTGGCACCTTGGGTGCTTGGGAACGGCAACTAATTCAACCTAGAAAATCACAGCAACAAGACACCGACGACTCGGACAACGAATCGATTGACGGCCTAGAACCTGAAGCTTGCCAAGATGAATCCCCATCAAGAATCGAGTGGTTGCGACAAAAGAAGGTGGAAAAGGCAGAGAACAAATACCTCGACCGAGTCATGTCTTTAACCGGTCTCGAAGAAGTCAAGGCTTTCTTCTTACAAGCAAAGGCGAAAGTCAAGGCCGCTCAGAGGCGTGAGACCGATCTGAAGAAAGAGAACTTTGATGCAGTCTTCATGGGAGGTGAGGGAACAGGCAAGACAATGCTGGCTCGTCTCTATGCCAAATACCTGATATCTCTTGGCGTGGTGAAGAAGTCTGGTGTTTTTACTGGAATCAACAGATTCTCGGCATATAACATGTCTAAAACATCGACTTTGGGCACCATACATAACACAAGCAATGCCTGCGGTGGCTGCGTAAGTGAAGATCTTATCACCGAGGCTATGGATCGCTAATTTGCTTAGATTGCCATCATTGACCACGCTCACCTAATGAACAGCGACGATTGTAATCTCTGGAGCCTCTATGTTCGCTCACAAGACCTGCCTGGAAAGGTTGTCCTTATTATAGCTGGAAATGGCGAATGGGGTTTGTCAGACTTGATGGGTTACAGTGCCGAAGTTTCCAATCACTTTCCTGTTCTTAAGTTGCCAAATTACACAGCAGAAGAGCTCCAGATGGTATTCCATGGCATGATGAGAAAGTGGTTCAAGGGCAAAATGGAGGTCGAAGGCGGCTACGATGGCCTTTATGTCAAGATTCTGATCCGCAGAATCGTTTCAGGGGCCAGCGAAAAGACATTTGGTAATATCTGGCCGGTATCGAAGGCATTTCTCGAAGCTTGCAGGCGTCAAGTTGAACGCTTTATCCAGGCTCGTAAGACAGGGAACTACCTGGAAGACTTCAGAATGACCAAAGAAGACCTACTGGGCAACAAGCCTTCTCTTGGTCCGGAGAAGAGCCCTGCATGGAAGGAGCTTCAACAACTTGTCGGGTTGGACGATGTTAAGGAGTCGATACTCGCTGTGGTCAACCAAGTCAACCAGAACTATATCCGAGAAATGCGTGGCGACGATCCTTTGCATGTTTCACCAAACCGAGTCTTCTTGGGACCTCCAGGTACCGGCAAAACCACAGTTGCAAAGCTCTATGGTAGAATTCTCGCAGATTTCGGCCTCTTGTCCAAGGGCGATATTGTCACGAAGACTCCAGCTGATCTTCTCGATCGCTATATCGGAGGATCAGAAAACAACACGCAAGAAGCCCTCAGGGAAGCAAAGGGCAATGTTCTGATCATAGATGATGCCCACATGCTTGACCCAGGAACCAACGGAAGTGCTGGTAGTTCCAAGAACGGGGATTTTAGAGGCGGCATCATCGACACGATTGTTGCAGAGGTAACTGGAGCTGCTGGAGAGGATCGATGTGTTATCCTCTGCGGTTACCCTGACCAGATGAAGGAGTTGTATGCAAATGCCAACCCCGGTCTGGCTCGAAGATTCCCGCTGGATACTGCGTTTGTGTTTGAAAACTTCAGCGAGGATACCTTGGGCAAGGTGCTGGACCTCAAGCTGGCGAAGGAGAAGCTGGTCGCCTCCGACAAGGCCCGTGAGGTTGCTATGGAGGTACTGAAGCGAGCCTCTGTTCGGCCGAACTTTGGCAATGGCGGTGAGGTGGACAATATTTTGTCCAAGGCCATCTCAGCACGTTTCCGTCGCATTGCTAAGGAGAAGAACCCACAGGATGAGGATCTTGATCAAGTTCCTCTAGAACCTCAGGACTTTGATGCCAACTACGATCGGCTGTCACAAGCTGTGACAAACACGCGGGCCCTGTTCGACGAGTTTGTCGGCTTCGAGGAAATCATCTCCAAGTTCGAATCGTACCAGTACATGGTGCAAGGTATGCGACTGCGCAATGTCGACCCTCGGCCCTACGTGCCGTTCACATATGTCTTCAAGGGTCCTCCTGGAACTGGAAAGACATCGACTGCGAGGAAACTTGGCCAGATCTTTTATGACATGGGCCTGCTTGCCGCACCAGATGTCGTTGATGTCTCAGCGTCACAGCTTGTTGGTGAATATTGTGGCCAAACGGGTCCCAAAACACGCCGACTGCTCGAATCGGCACTCGGCAAGGTTCTCTTCATAGACGAGGCATACAGACTCAATGGTGCTCGTGGATCGTTTGCTGAAGAAGCAGTCAGCGAGCTTGTTGATGCTGTGACAAAGCCTCAGTTTGCGCGCAAGCTTATCATTGTGTTGGCAGGCTATGAGGAGGACATGGACCGTCTTCTGCGTAGCAACCAAGGCATCAAGAGTCGGTTCGCTACCGAGTTCACTTTCCGCCCCCTTCGAACAGAACAGTGTATCGAGCAATTGCGACAAGTTGTTGGAAAGGTGGGCATCACTATTCAAGCTACGCCAGAAATGGATACTACTACACGCACATCTTTGTTCTCACTGCTCCAGCGTTTGAGCAACGACAAAGGCTGGGCCAGTGGCCGAAGCATCGAGACCCTTGGTGAGCGCCTGATCGGACATATCTTCAAGGAATGCGCCATCAAGGGTTATACCGGCAAGGACCTTATTGTTTCAGGTCGTGAGCTGGTGGCCATCTTGGGACAGGCATCTGGTGTTCCTTATGCCAGCATTAGGATGCGAGGTGGCCAGATCCCTATGGGTGCCAAGGTGATGACCCTTAAGGATCTGGAGACATCGGAGTAGAGGGGTAGACGGACGGAACGCGATACTGGAAGAGGTTTCGAAACAGCGATATGTTTTCTTCAGCATTTTACATCGAATCTGGCTATTTTTGGTACGAGAAGGGGTGCATCCAAGAGCAAGGCGATATCAGCATTAGGTTGAATCGGAGTTTTGGAGTAGCATGTTTTCTCTCAACAGTTTATCAACGTTAGCAACTAGCGAGCTACCGTAACGACAGTAATGACCTTTGAACCACTCTAAACTTGCTTCGATTTCTTTGTGCATTATGTGTCACTGACTCTCCAGCTTCCGGGTGGTTGTAAATCATTACTCCAGTGGAGATAGATATGGTGGAGAGCTTCTTAATCTCTAATCAGGCGTTGGTGAGTGAGATTCACGATGGGCAAGAATACAGTAGATAATGGATCAAGTACATTGTGTTATTGTCAATTTTATTCATCTCATCGTCTTATGGACACCCATAAAGCTAGCTGTGACAGGTATGTGGCCTATATGAAAGACTCCCCATTTCTGATGCCCAAAAGTCTCAAAATTTGAGGTACTGGTTCGCATGTCAAGACATCCTTCTATATGTAGTCCTCTGAGCTCCGATATTAGTTTATACAAAACTATTCACCCGTAATGCTATGCCGTAGCCTACTTGATTTGGAACGACTGGATGCTGTAGACATGGCCCTGCCAGGGCTGTTGTACTCGTCTGTCCTGAGAGACTTCGATCCGCGAATCTCGACAGCGATACGGCTGCGCTTAGTAGACGATTGAGGAAGAGTAGGAGGAGTCGAGCTCGGTGTAGACGAAACTTGGTTGACTCGAGATTCACTTCTGGACTTTGGAGACCGTGGGGTGTTTTCGACAGAGGTTGACTCGGACTCAAGTCTCCTGACATTGGTGATAGGGGAAACCTCGACACCCATACGAGCTGGCGCCACAGAAGGAACTGAAGCAGTAGAGGCGTGATCAGCACCCTGTGCGTGATGCTCGCCTGCGAGGCTCTGAATCCATGCCTCGCAGAATACAGCACCCAAGCTGACCGCGACCTCACGCGCAACGCTGTTGCCAACAATCTTGTATTGGTCACTTGGGATACCCAACAGGACTTCATCGTCTCTGAACCCCTGTGCTCGTCGTGCCTCCATGATAGTTAAAACGCGAGGCTCACGCCAGTGCAACGTTCGACCGTTCTTCGCATCGTCCGGACTTTGGGTCTTGACGATCGTCGCAAAGAGATGGTCGGGTCGCTGTCGGCCATATGCGTTCGAACTTGGGTTTGCTCGTCCTAAACCCTTATCGGTGCGCTCAGGGAATGCTAGGCGCTCGCTTGGCGTCATAACGCCTGAACCAGCCTTTTTCAGGTCACGACCGTACCAAGCTTGGGCGTAGTTCATGCCCCAGGGTTGAGTTGGGATGAGGTGAATTCTACTTCGCATCAGAGGCGTTATGCCTACAGACACCCTATGGTCGGGGTATGGCACGCATATATCCGGCTTCGAATCATAGATAGGGGGTAGGTCGGCAGTGGAAGCCCTTGCAGACACAAATTCAAATGGCGTGGCTGCCGGCATAGCACGCTCAGCCATAGGTTCCCCCGTTGGAAGAATACCTAGAGCAAGTCTGGAGGTATTCTGCGGGTGAGCGTGTGTTTGGTACGGTCTGCGAGGGAGGCGGTGTCCTGGTGCAGCGAAAGCCAGGAACACACGAGATCGACGCTGAGGTGAACCGCAGGCAGAAGCATCGAGAAAGAAAAAGTGTGCTTGATAACCCAAGCCTACAATAGCACAAATGAGTTGACTGAACACGTCTTGGTCCCGATTAGCGGCCTTTTGCACGATTCCCGGAACGTTCTCAAGGAGACCGTACCGGGGACGGTACAGGTCCACGCACGACGCAAAAGCTGCTACCAACGACTGGTTCTTCCGCTGAGCGGCAGTTGTTTTATCGTTGGTCAACCGAGAGAAGCCTGGGCAAGGGCTACCGCCAGAGATAAAATCCACATCTCCAATCGGTGGGACACTATCTGAAAACTCGCCCTCGATAGCAAGACGTTGGAGATCGTCTATAGACCCAAGGAATGGAGATACTTCAGAAGGCCCTGCAGTGTTTGCCATGTACGTGTGAATAGCCTTTGCGTCAAAGTCGTTCGCCCATCGCATCTCGATAGCCCCTCCATCTTCTAGCCCACGGCCAAAGTTACCACCACCGCAAAAGAGGTCCAGACCTCGCAGTCGTGGAATAGTCTGCGATGGGTCGTAGCCCTGCTGTATAGACGAGGGAGGTTCGGATAGCGCAACATATGACTTCATTTCAGTCTCATTGTCGAAAACTTGTTCATGGGTGAAATAGAAAAACCCTCCCACACCGTCACGGTCATATGGCGTTGGTATTGTTTCTCCGTCTTTGAAATAACGAACGAAACATGGCTCGAGGACACGAGAGCCTTTTACCTCCACAAGCGGCTCGACATAGCTGTACACTAACTCATTGGGTCGAGCTTTGGATGCCGGGTCAACCTGGTGTCTTCTTAACAGCTTCCGAAACCTGTATATGCCGTTGCCCTCCTCCTCATAAAAGGTTAGAAACTCGCAAGGCTCAGATCGACCGCTAGTCCTGTTAATCATGACGAGTCGCGTTTCGCCAGCTCGTAACCCCAGCGCCTGAGGAGAGCTCTCGCGTAGATGAATGCAACGAAAATGGTCTTTCTCAAGGGTGACCCAATTTCGCTTCTGGCATATGTATGTCTGGCGACAAAAGAACTCGGCTTTACTCGCCGAAGTCCCCCCAAACTCGACTTGGTGAACCCCTGACACTTCGTCCTCGGAGATTTTCGCTCTTGTGTCACAAGAGCAATGATCCGATAAGAACAACTCGTTGTTCCAAGGGTACTTCATTAGACCGCATAGGGTGTCCACGGGTCGATAGTACCAAATCACATCGAACGTTCTCCGGCCACGCTTGTTGACACGCACGCGCTGTACCAGGGCGAACCATCGATCGACGTCTTCGAACCCATGCGCAACGTCACGTCGCCATTGCGTACCGGACCCCTCAGCATCTCGCTGGGTCGAGATTGTATCGCCTGCTCGAATTGCTCGAATCTGCTTCTGTCCAGCCATTGTCATGGTCTTAACACTATCATGAACTGGGGCCGGCAATTCAAGATGGCGTTGTTTGATTAGTGCATTTCGTAAAGACTGAGCCGTTTCACTCAGAGGGATGACCTTGAGACGGTGGCCGAAGGGCTGATGACTGAAGCAGTCGTAAATGTACTGAGTGACAACAGTATCTGCGTCTTCGCTGCGTCCAATCTTTGGGCACAGTTTGTACCGCGTAAATTCCCATATCTCGGCCCAGATAGCGTGCTTGTATGTTTTTCTGCGCCCAAGAACACCGATTGCTTCCTTGTGTAAGAATGTAACGTTGGCCACAATCGCCGTCCTAAAATCATCGGTTACGTGCTGCCTTTTCCATGAGACGAAATCTGGTGCATTGCGGTGCATTTTGGCCAGCCAAATGCTGAAATCTGATCTGAAATGAAAGATCGTTACTTGATCGTCTTTCTCCCCTTTGAACTTGAGGTAATCCACGAAATGCTTTGCGAGATCTGCAACCCACAGGAACGGGTCAAAGAAACGACCATATTCCTTGGCAGGGGTGTTCAACCGGTAGTATATCTCACGTTCTGTGTTTAAAACTGATCGTACCCAGATTTTGTCTCTGACAGTGTGCTTTGATGATGTACCGTAGTTCTCGATCGGCAATGCGCTGATTTCCACGCGATGAACGTAGAAAATAGTATTACCAACACTCAGCTTTCCGTCAAAGAACACAGTGTTGAAGCCATGTTTTGTATGGAGGTGGTGGAGAGAGCACATCTCCTGGCCGTATCTTTGACGGTCGGAGTAGACTGCAAAATCGTCAAGTTGGAACTCAACAAAGTCGTTAGAGTCAATACCCTGACCGGCCTCTTCAGCCACCTCAAGTAGTCGAGCAACAGCCTCACGTTCCTTAAGGATTGGGACACCCGGCTCGAATGGTTCGTAGTACGATCTTGGTACTAAGAGCAGACTTTGGGGGAACTCAACGCTTATATTCTTGCTGACAAGGACGTCCGCCGTCTCTTCCTTTGTAACGTCCTCTTGTTCCACTACCTCAGCCGAAGCACCTGCACCTGCATCACTAAGTTCGAGATCAGGATCTATAGCCTCCATGACGCATGACTCTGGAAGCTCAGGCATTTCCGGGTAGATCTCTGCGAAAGGAGTTTCGGGACTTGAGTCGTAGTTAGCAGGACTCTGGATGGGAGGGCTAGGGGACAGGGAAACCTGCTCCATGACACTCATGCCATTCTCCTCTTCCTCCTCCTCCTTCTCCATCTCACCAAACTTGGTCCACATTTTAGGTGCATCATGAGTGGTGGCAGCGGTTGTGTGAGGCTCTCTCGGAGCAAAGGCGTCGTCAAACACACCGTCAAAGTCGTCATTGTGGTTCGGGAGCCAGTTAATGTCCGGGTTCTTGAAATTCTCCAGTGTGAGGTCGATAACATTATCTTCATTCTGGAACTCATCCAGCGTCAAATCGACAACATCGTTTTCGTCAAGGTCGATATGCTAGTCAGCGTCAGCAGCCGAGCCAATTTGTTTCTGAGATGCAACCTTACAGGCATAGTGAAGGTCAAGGCCCATGCCACTGCATGCTCCAAAGCAATGAAAAGAATGGATCTCTGTATGCGGAAAACTCAATTGAAAGACAACCAGGCAGTCTAAACATTTGGTATCATCTTTTGATGAGAACAACACGCCAGACAATTCCAGGGCAATATCATATAGCCGAACTTAGTGTGTAGGAGCAATGAGAGAGCAAAATAAAGAAAGTTGAGACGCGAATATGAATTGTTGAAAGCCTCAATTTCAACGCGGCCAAATGAGTGGGTGTGATTACAAAGAAGCGAAAGGGACGAGCCGTGGTACGCAAAAAAGGAGGGGCCGGTTTAGGTGATCAGGAGCGTGTATCTGAGTGTTTACGAAGGGAGAAGGCAGAAGAAGTCGAAGCGAGACGGTTGCGTATGTTTATTGTGATCGAGTTTCTTTCTTTGTTTGGTCTCCAAGGTCACTCACTCAGTGAATCAATCACTGTCAAATCCAATTTCTGAAGAGTGACTCGGCAGCTGCCAGTGAGAATACGCTAAACCTGAACGGTCCGCAGCCCCATGTCTGGATCTTCTGGCAAGAACTCCATCTTCGTTTGAAGTATATCTATCTTATGAAGAAAAAAGGTAGAGACAAATAATTTCAGTATGAGATATAGGATAAAATAGAAAAGGAGACGATCAGGATGAATCTCAGAGACTCTTGAATCTATTCCAGCTTGAACGCTCATCTACACCGAACTGGACAATGTAACAAATAACCTCTCCTGGTCTGTTGGTATATATATATGCCTCGAATCAGAACGCCATGCAATGCATCTCATAATAACCCTCTTCCCCACGACCAAAATGACTCATCACCTTCGTCGCCGGAATCTACTATTGAAACCAGGACCGCCCTTTGCCCCGTGATTCCTAAGCTTTAACCGTTGGAAGTTTGCATGAGCCAGCTCATTGACCTTTCGCGCAGCCTTCCTAACAGTGCCCTCCTTCTTCTGTGTGGGCTTCTTCTCTTTGACTTCCTCAAAATCAGGTCCAGCATCTTTGCCACCAGCTTGCGCCTCGTCGTTCTCAATATCGCTCTGAGGGTTCTCTCCCATGTTTTCGGGTCGCTTGGTTCGAGTTGGACGCATCTTGACCATTCTTGTAGTTCGCTTCTGACCCTTCTTCTTATACACTCTGGTCGGGTTACCATTTTCCTCCACTGGGCTGTCGTACAAGGCTTCATCATCGAAACCACCAAGTGGTAGTTGCCGTGACTGGGTCTCCTCTACCGGAATATCATCCTTTGGTTTTGACGGGAATAACGTCTTGGGTTTAGGTTCACCCATTCCTTCTTCTTCAGCGTCACGCAATGCGTCCAAGTCGTCGTCCAAGCTCTCCTCCTCCACCTTTCGAAGACTCGCCACAATCTCACTGAGACCTCGTGTGAAAGGCTTGCGCGGTAGCCGTAGGGGTGCTGGGGCATCAAAATCGCCATTCTCGTCAAGAACTGGTAGAGTATTGCGTTTCAGGAACGCGGGTGTATCGAATTGGAGTTTCGAGACCGAAGAGGGCGTAACGGCATCCTTGCTTCCATCCTTGTTCTTCAACGGCGTCATAAAGTGGTTCAGTCTTTGTCGTTTACTAGATGACATTGGGGTTCGGCCAAGCCTTTCGTTTTCCTCGTCATCCATGGTAGCCGATCGTTTGCTCGGAGTTGCATTGACCTTTCGTGCGGACTCTGATTTGGTCGCAGAATCTCTTTTCGACGGTGTTCCTAGCTCCTTCTCTACCAACATGTCAAAGAGGCCAAGCACACGACCATCTCTTTGTGGTGTCGGACCCACTGAGGTCACTGACGCGGGACTGAATAGCTTTCGCGATATGGCTGGTGTGTTCATGAGTTCCTCATCATGGTCTTGCGTACGGTTCTTGGAGGGAGTCTGGGTATATTTGGTACGTTTGGTGGGTGTTTGTGCTGGTAGAGCATCGGATTTTCGCTTGCTGGGTTCTTTGGAGGGAGGTGGGATTTTGCCCGAGAGTATATCTCGAACCTTGTTATATTGTTTATATTTCAAAGCTGCGTAATGATTAGCAGGTTGGTCATTTTGTTGCTCTTAAAGCCTACCGATCTCTTCGTTGGCCTTGATGTCCCCTCTTCCTGGCTTCTTGCCCTCGTGTGTCTTTGCCCATTCTGTCTCCCAAGTCTTCAAGTCGGTGCGCAGTTGCTGTGATTGACTTTCATATGCTGCCCTCAAATTTTCGTCCATTGCTATAGCCATGAAATCTTTTAGTCGTATGTGAGTTTATGTATGAGAAAATCGGAATTTGGAAGAAATATGCAAGAAACAATGGTCATGAGGGAAAGTGGAATTGAGTGTCGCGATTGCAGGTAAAACGCGTTGAGATGGATCACGCGAACCACTCAACGCGAAAATGGGTCTCACGTCATGACAGTTACAGGGAAGGTACGGAACTAACGGGCCCACCCGCTCCGGACCCCACCTAAATCAAGTCCATTTCTAAATCATCGTTCATCATCTTCTTTTCATACTACACCAATCGATAGCATCTTATCTTCGCTTTCTTACTGGGGTGTTTTGGCTACACTACCACTTGCGTCAGTTGGCCAGCCCTATACGTGTCAAATCTGTCAGTCCGCTATGGAAACAGACCAAAACACAGATGATCTCCAACGCCGAGTTCTACAAAGCACCCTCGACGAAATAGCGACCAGGCAAGAAGACGCCACCGACTGCTGCGTCATCTGCCTCGAAACCATCTCTGAAGCCTGTGAGGCTGTTCCTTGTCAGCACAGAAACTTTGATTATCTCTGCCTTCTCAGCTGGCTTGAGCAATCACCGAAGTGTCCGCTCTGCAAAGCTGCCATCTCACAAGTTCGCCACGGCCTCGATGAACCTATTGCAAAGACATACACCGTACCTGAGCCTGCGCCAGAGCACCGGGAACCACAAACCGAACGTAGAATACTTGCGCTCCCTCCTCGTCCCCGCCGGCGCCACTCGCAACATCGTCCATATCCCCGTCAACCACGCTACGTAACCGTCAGCTCGAGTCCTTCAGATGAGATCGCGAAGCGGAGAGATGTGTATCGCCACAACACATACTCAAAACATGTGGGGTCGAATCGCTTGTCTCGATACCGCGAACTGACTCCAGCGGCCTTTTGTTCAGATAGCGACTTAGCCTCGCGCGCACGAATGTGGATGCGTCGAGAGCTGCAAGTGTTTTCCTTCTTAAACCCTGATACCGACCAGACAGAGCCAAGACCTGGAGGGAATCCACAAAGAGATGCAGTTGACAGAAGGAGAGCCAGCAATGCAGAGTTCCTCCTCGAATACATCATTGCTATTTTAAAATCCGTGGACATCATGGGCAGCGCTGGCCAAGCCGAGGAGATGATTTCGGATTTTCTGGGCCGAAACAACACACGCCTCTTCTTGCACGAGCTAAGAGCATGGCTTAGAAGTCCATATACAAAGCTTGCGGACTGGGATAGGGCTGTTCAATACGATGTATCTGCACCAAGGAGCCCCGGAGTTGAATCTGGTGGGGTTGGCAGTTCAAGGCAAGACCAACGACAGTCAAAGAACGTCGGCTCACGTAATTGGGACACACCAAGAAGACAGGGAGACTTTTATCGTCCCGGCGGCCGATCACAACGACCCCGAGAAGTATATAGACACGAACCATATGGAAGACGGCTTGGAGATTAGTCAAGTATGATAAAGTGATGGAGCTTCGATAAAGCAAGATAGAATATGATACCCGGAGAGCAATCTCCACTGAATGAATGACGAATTACATTATCAATAGATGTGCTTGGGATAATCCGAGGTTCACTACAAGCTTGCGGTGAAATCATAGCTTACGAAGCAGAACTCCTTGGCGGGCGGAATTCCACCCTCTTGATGAGGCTATGTCTGTTTTCCCCTGCAAAGTCCAACGATGGCATAGACAACAAGCACTTATAAATCGGAGTTGATCAAAGGTCGTTGCGGGTATAAAATACGCCCGATCCCTCCTGAATCTGCTCTTATATATTTCTATCACATCCTTAGGTACACAGTCCAATATCCCGCCGCAGAATCTCTAAAAAGCACCCAAACACGAGTCACCATAATGCCAACAATCTCTATAACTGCCATATCAGATCCCGTCTGTCCCTGGTGTTTCATCGGCGCCCTCCGTTTATCCCGCGCCATAGCACTCTATCTCAAAACTGTCTCCTCAACAGACACTATCACCACCAAATGGCACGCTTATCAACTCGATCCCCATACACCCACGCAGACCATCATCACGAAGATCGCATCAAAATGGGGAGAAGACCAAGTGCCCTCGGTCAAAGCCCGCCTCAATGGCATTGCTAAGGCAGAGGGTATGGAGTTCAACTTTAACTCTACGATTGGCAATACCAGAGATGCGCATCGGTTGGAGAAGCTAGGACGGTTCAGGAACAAGGAGACGGAGGTCGCGATGGAGATCATGAGGATATACTTTTTGGACGGCGGAGATATTACTAGTAAGGAGGACCTGGTGACCGCAGCGGTCAAGGCGGGCCTTGAGAGGGACGAAGCGCGGGAGTGGTTAGATGGTAATGATGGAGGTGAGGAGGTTGATAGCGAGGTTCGTGAGATGCAAGAGAAGGGCATAACGGGCGTACCACGGTATATCATCAATGATAAGTATACCGTTGATGGCGCAGAGGATGTTGGAGATATTCTTGAGAAGCTCGTTATGGCGAGAGAAGACCTGTTTGTTAAGAAATAGGAGACATTTCTCCCTCGTATTATAGACCGTTGAATATCATGTTTAAGATTTTCATATCTCATAAGGGTATCATCAGATTCTCATCAAACCACCAAGATCCTTTTCCATCTGTCTCAACCTCACCTGCAGCTCCCTCTTCTTCGCCTCCATCTCCTTCGCCTCCTCCTCCTCCCTTCTCAAGTCATCCTCCGTCCAAACCTCACCCTCCTCCTCCTCCTCTTCTTCCTCGTCATACCAGTCTCTGTGATCTAGACTCGCCAACTGCTCTGCCTGCTCAGCGACGCGAGCTTCGTAATACGCCGCTGTGTTCTTCCCATGTGCATGTTTACTCCTCAACGCAGCGATGCGCTCCCTCGCCCCGGGGAGTTCGTACACACCACAAAGCTTTTCTGCACCGCGCAGAAGAACATTTACGTCGACGTCGCCTTTGCGATCTGATTCTCCACGCCTTAGTTCTTCGTGCATTTGACCACCCAAGACAGCTGCTACGGCCGTTTGCCGTCGGGGATGTGTGCCGGTACGGGGTGGAGGTCCTGTGGTGACTTCGCCCGAGGCTACATTAAAGACAGTTTGTCGTCGACCCGAGGACTTTTTTTTCTCTGGTTCTGTGGGTTTGAGACTTGTTGAGGGTGGAGGAGGTGGTGGGACGGAGAAGAGGGCGCGTTCGTGCGGTTCTGTATCGCGGATGAGAGATGTGATGTCGTGGTTTGAGAGGAGGGCGTTGGTGAAGATCTTCGGGGGAGGGAATCTGAAGGCAAGTTAGCAATGGGCACACAAGTGATGTGTGTTACCTACGGTAGAGAGTCAATTCCCTGGCACGAATAGCCAATTTGTTCGAGATGCGCAGAGATGAGCGACATGATTGGCGTGGCCGTCGCTCTATTTTCGTAGTAATGACGGTTCTTATATTCTGGATATGAGAAGAAACCACGAGATGTTTTGTGTGCGTCCAACTTGTCCGCGCAGAAGAGGAGAATGGCCTCAAAGTTGCGGGCTGATGACAGAAGCGATAGCTTGTGTTGACCATGGTGGAGTTTCAAAACAATCAAGGTACGCGGGCGGCTCTTATCGATAAGTTCCCCACATTGCAATCACTTACACGCCAGCCCCTAGACCAACACTAACAGACTGGAGGTTGATAGCATTTAGCATGCCCAGCATATTAAGATATACAGTTGAGGTCTACCAGTGCTCAGATCTACGCAGGCCCTGATCTTCCAGAGTGTTCATTCAAACTCATTACCCCTGTAGATGAACAAAGCCAAGACCTTCCACTTACACAATCAAAGCCAAGAACTGCAAGGACAAGACAGATGATCTACTGCTCTGTTGCTAAGGATGCAGGAGTTGGTGACATCAAGCGATGCCCTTTTGGTATTTTAAAGTGAAAAGCCACGGCGCGTTATGAAGCATCAAACTTATGCAATGACCAATGATGCATTGTCAAGGCATGAAACGGGTGGGAAAGAAACTCTCAGTATATCCCATTTTCTTCTAGAATTGCTTCAATGATGATGATAAATGCCAAACGCTTTCATGTTGTCTGTCAGACTTATATCCATGTCTTCTCCGCTTATGTATGATGATCTTCTGTGCCCAAATATCATGCCCATCTTTATAACTTCAATAAACAAATTCGACATATCGTAACAGTCTAAAGGTATCCTGTGAAATCGAATGTGACAATTCCGTGTTCGGCCTGGATGCAAATTCTATGCAAAACATGCAACATCATTTTCTCTAATCAAATGGTTTCCTCAGCCTTCAGTATTCGTACCTGCCCGTTGCATAACTGATCATGGGGTTAAGGTAAGGCGAACACAATCAATGGTTCACCGTTGCCCATACCCCGGTAGATTCAGGGGCTGGTCGGTGTAGGCGGTGTCATGCTCGTGGGATGTGAAAAGGTGAGTCGTTATCGTCGTCAGAGGGACCCCTGGTCGCCTCTCGTCCTCGTAATGTCATTAATGTTCATGCGGGCCGGGGTAGCATGATGGCTGTCGCAGCTGATGTGGTGCGTGGCTTGCAGGGTCCAGAGCTCTAGCTGGAGCTTGAGCCCATCTCCATAATTTCAATGGCCCAATAGGGCAATTCCCTTGCGAGATGCTGGTGCGCGACAAGTTCATCCTCACTGGAGTCTGGCTCCTCAAGCTCCTCGATCCGCGCAGGGGGCGGATCATGGAATAATAGGCTGGTGCGATGCATCTTTCTCCGCATACGACGTGCGCTGGAGCCGACTTCGTTGGCATCGAGCCCCTCGCCCTCATCCTCCGAGTCGCTGAGCTCGCTGTGTGTCCGTTTGCCAAAGCTGCTACCCATACTCATGCGTCGAAATTTCTTGATTTGTTCGCGGCGCTTCAAGAACTGCGCTTCCTCGTCGAGTTCACCCTCGCCCCCAGGACTTTGCTCGTTATCTGATGTTTCGTTGCTGCAAGTGAGGTTCCTGAAATCCTTGACCATAGTCTTGTGGGCTTTCCTGCTTCGTGACCTTGAGCGACTGCGATTAGATTCTATCTCGGTAGGTTGTAGGACATCTAGTCCGTCACAATCGCTGTCCATAGGGTCAATATCCTCGACAGTGAAATTACAAGCAACTGTAGCCGTAGCCGTTGAAGTAACGGTAATGTGAGAGGTCTCAGCCTCGTCTGTTGCACCTGATCTATCAGATTCTGAGCCCGAGTCAGACTCTGAAGTGTCTGAATCATTAGAGCTGTCGGTGTCATCGTCGCCAAGCTCCATAGCGGAGTCGTCAATTGGCGAGGAGACGGCTGGGCCAGTAGCATTTCCCATGCTTCGTATGCTGGGACTCGCCGAATCTTCCTCATCTTCGTCCTCACTACTACTGTCCTCATCACTGCTGTCGTCGGCCATGCCGGATGAGGAAGACGAGCGAGGGCTTAACTGATGAGGGCCAACTGAAGGCTGATAGCTGAATTGGTGTCCATCGCCAGTTGGCTTGATGTTAGGGTCCGAATCCAATGACTGAAAGTAATCATGAAAGTCAGGTTGGCGCCGAGGTTTTAGACTGGTCTTGCGTAGGAATGGCGGCGATGTGGTGGGGGTTTCTGGTGGCGAGTTGGGGTCGGCGGTGAGAGGTTCATTCTGGACATCTTGTACTTGAGCTCGAAGTTGAGCGACGTTAAGATTTGGAGTCGCGGGCCGCCGCCGAAGGCTCTTTTTTGGTGGCATGGCTGATGTGGTGTATAGATAGGTAGACCTTAGAGTTGAGGTCTAACAAGAAACGTATATATGGTATGGGACAACAGGAATGCCAATTGTGTCCAGGTCTTAACCTTTGATGTACAGATAGAAGAGTCGTCTAAGAAGCCCCGAGTCTTGGTCTCGAGTAAGACCATCAACGACAAGTAACTCGGGTCAATAAGGGTCTTATCGATCGACCACAAGTATTGGATGTGTAGGTAGTCAAGTAGTTTGGTTGGCTATGATGTGGGGTAAATAAACGGATGGAGGCGAGCCGATCCGGAAGTAAAATGAGCAAGATATAATAGTAAGGTGAGGTGAGGTGAGATCAAGTGAGGGTGTACTTGAGTGAGGCGGTTTAGTCTGATTTGAGGTTGAGGTACCAGGCAAGAGAGCAATGCGTTGCCTTGCCTTGGTACGAAAAGGAAAAAGAACAAGAAAAGACTGAAGACAAAAATACGGTAGAAGGGGAAAAAAATTGCAACCGTTGGCTACTGCAAGGCAAAGCAAATGCAGATGCAGTAGTAGCAGTAGCGGTAGCAATAGCGGTAGCGGTGCTGGCTGGGCTGGGCTCAGTGCGTGCCGTATGAAGACGTGGGCGTGGGTGTGAGCGTGGGTGTTGACGTGGGTATAATTATGCTATTGGATACAGAGACTGGGCTGGGTTAGGCCAATACTACGCGGGGCTGCCAGTCGAGTCCCAGTCCACTCAGTTGCCAGCAGAGCATAGACGATGCAAGGTAATGCACCCAAGTGGCCGAGGGTGGGAGTGAAGAGGGGAACGTAGATGGAGTCGATTGGGTGCCCCAGTCAAATAAGCCCAGTCAAGTCCAGGCTGTTTATTTGTTTTTATGATGCGGTGGGTGATTGGCGATAGAATTGGTTGGGCGGTTTATTCTTTCAGGCCCTTGATACCGTAGTGTTGCTTGACTTTTAAGAAAGCCAGCACTGACCTTGTAATTCAGCAGAGTCGCAAATCGGTAGTAAAAATAGAAGGTTCAAGGAAACAAAATAGAAGAAGCGGAGAAGATGACAAGACGTGGGACAAACGCACAAGCCAAGTCGAGTCAAGGCCTGGTCTTGCTTGTCGCGGGGGGTGTCTCGTCAGGTTCAGTCAGGTATGCCCTCACTTGATACAACTTTGGGCCTCAAGCCAGTCGGTACGATGTCGATATTTGTGACGATCAACTGGTACTGGAGAGGCAATGGCAGATTTCAATGGATGAGTCTGCTGTGAGCAATAAACAATAGCGATAGTCAGGGAGTCAAGACCCAGAGGAGAAACCTCCAACACGGAGAGGATGATATGCGACTTGTGTTTGGGGTCATGATAAGTCTTTCTGCAAAGACAGGCGATAGAGTCGTCCTAGAAACGGGACAGGGACCAGGCGAGATATTTGTCCAAGATATCTCTGTCAGTCCGCTTATCGCAATATCGTCGTGAGTAAGTTATATCGCTACTGCGAAGACCCAATTCTGTCTGTGCAGTACGGAGGAGGAAGAATCTCGTCGTCGAGATTAATAAGGTTGAAGATGATTATCAATCCCGTTCGTAGCTCTTTTGTCATTCACTTGAGAGAATCCAAGTGAAGATGACAAAAAAGGAAGAAAACGAGGGAAAAGAGAAGAAGGTAAAAAAAAAAAAAGTGTGAAAAAGAGGAGGGGAAAGCGTCAGGTAAAAAAAAAAGTAAAGAGCACCTCAGATGCAATGCAAGTGAGATGGGGATGGCGAGCACCGACCGGAGCCTGTGGACAGAGGGAGTACCTTTACTGTAGAGGAACGACCTTTGATAGGCTCGGCGGTCTTTGATGAACAGAGACAAAAGTGATGAGCAAGTGAAATGCACAACAGATTGAAAAGACGATGAGCCATGTAGGTCACTGTATGTAACAGTACAGCGATGATCAAGTCTGCAACAGCAGCAGTACTGTGTGTCAAAAGGTTAGAAGCCGATCAACGATGATGCCATTGATCAAATGACGATGGATGACAGACAGACAGAACGAAGACAATCAGTCAGGCCAGGCCAGTGGAAAGATAAGAGAAGCCTAACAACAAGGAAGGACCTTGCATCTGAGCCTCAGCCGCGCTTCTAGTTCAAGAATTCAGTCTAGCGCAGAGAGTTTCTGTTGCTCGGCTCTGTTTAGAAGCGAAGCGGCCTTTTTCGTCTTCGTGCGGAGGAAGAGAGTGGATGGATGATCAACCTGGACTGCCGGGGCCGGGGCCGGGTTCGGATCGTGTCTGAAGAACTAAAAAGAAAAAGAGGAGGTTGGGCGCTGTAGATAGTCAATGTCTCAGTGAATGAGGCCTAAGAGGTTCAACTAATACTCTTTTCTGGTTCCACAGTCTTGGCCTTGGTTCTCAGACCTGGATAAAGAGGCTCCAGGTGAATTGAGGGTTGACAGGTCTAGATCGAGACTGATCAGACGGTTTCGTTGTCACGCAAACAGGTATTGTCTTGATACAGGTTTATGCAGTCGCCCCTTTTTTTTTAATATACACTGAAGCTGACTGAATATCCAGTTGGGGTCCAAAGTGGATGTGATGTATAAGGTAAAAGCAATCAGCAAGAAGAAACTCGACACTTCTATAATGGATATCAGAGTTGGCACGGAGGAGTCTATGCTCATCGTTAGTTATCCATTGTTTTACTCTTGGGCATTGGCTTTATATCAGTGCCAACCAAGCAACCTTAGCCAGTCTTGGCTCTCAGTATAGTATAGGTACATAGACTGTGATACAATGCGACTCCTCAGACATGGAACGGCCCGCTCTGTCCATTCCACGTCTTCAGAGATTCATGTGAAGCAGGGAGTCAACTCTCACCGAGCCCAGCCCTGCACTAGCGTCGGGTCTCTGCCAACACAGAAAACAACCTTGAAATGGAAGTTGGATGGAAAAACCCTTGATTAAGTGGAAACATCAAAAGAGGACCCTTGCACATTGAATGTATCCCACAGATTTCGAGACCTCGAGTGAAAAGCAAAATAATCACTCAATGCCCAAACACACAACAACTTCTTCTAAGTGCCGTCGTGGACCAACCCATTTTATTAGATCCATACGAGGGGGCATCACCGACATCCACGATTTGGGCATCAATGCTCAAGGTAGGATCCAGTCCGTGTTTGTTCTTTGTTTTTCTCCATCCACAGGGAATCGACAAGGGCATTGTTTGTGTTAGTCGATGGGAACCACTGTTGAGACTTTTGACACGTTGGTATGACTCTTAAAAATTTTTGGGGACTGTGCTACATATTGTGCGTGGTATTTGTCTGTCGATAAAAGATGCAATCATGTTCAGACGGTCAGATTTTAATTGATTCATTCAGCCTCGACGAGGTCTTGTCTGGCCTCGTAATGCAATGCATGAGTTGTCAAACATCAAGCGAATAAAACACTCGGCGAGATGCAAAGCAAACGCACAAAGGAGAGAAAACACATGATACGTTTGTTACAGGCTTGAAATCGAGGTACTTGAAGGATCATGAGGGTACTGATACCCATTGTTCGGTACCGAGACGCAGACACTGCTCAACGGCCCATCATCGTCATCACGCATTTGCGTATTCCGCTTCTGCGAGGAATCGAGTCGTCTGTCCTGCAGAGTCTGACGAAAACGGGTTTTGTCGCGCGTGCCTATTGTGAGGGCACACGTCTGATGGCATCATCGTGTAGCATTGGGGGAGCTGCATCACACAAACAGGCTAAACTTTCGCTTATCGTTTTGGCATTTCTAGCTGAAGTCGATGAGTCTAGTCAAGATGAGCATCGTGCCATTCACTTGCGTGGCTTGTGCTGCGAGAGTTGATCCAACTGTCTTTCTGCGTGAGTGGCGGGAGGACAGAATGAGACGAAGAAACCGTTCAGATTTTTCGTATCGTAGAACACGCACAGCAATAAAAGACTGAAACTGTCTAGAGCACACGTGATAGTGCAACTCTAAATTTGGATTGGATCATCATGACTGAGGCGTAGAATCACATCCATCAGCCGTTTCCATCCATCCCGGATCTGAGCGGAGACAGACACGGGATGCCCCGCTTCCCCGTCTCAGCGCCCGGAGCCGCTGAAACTCAAATCTCAATTCATTGGCCGTGATTAAATCAACAAAACAAACCATTTCCTTACACAACAAACACCATGGTAAGTAAAAGAGCAACAGATACTCACTCACGCGGCCATCGCGACTTACATGCGCTCTCTTTGATAGGCTCCAGGTCTAAAACCGCAAGCGCGCAAGCGCGGTAGGCCTGCAAACGCGTCCAAACAAGCCCCCAGCGCGTCGCAAGATCGACCAGACGAGTACGAAGCCGATGTCGAAGAAGCTGCGCGTCCGAGGCAACGAGGACGGCCAAAGAAATATGCGCAAGGAGATGCGCCCAAGGAAGAAGTAGCGCAGGCGGAGAACCCCAAAAAGAAGCGTGGTCGACCTTCACTGAAAGATAAGAATGCGGAAAAGTCGCCAGAAAATGCAGCGCAACCCAAACGGAAACGCGGTCGCCCTTCGCTAGAAAAGAATCAGGATGAACAAGAAGCTGGGCCAGAAACAGTAGAGGAGACAACCCAACCAAAGAGGAAGCGCGGACGCCCATCTCTCGAAAAGACTCAGAATGAGCAGCCTGAGCAGGAAATAGAAGATGCTGGAAAACAGAAGCGAAAGAAGAAATCTAAGGAGAAGAAAACTGAAGAGCCGGAAGAAGAGCCCCGATCATGGAAAAAGGGCCGCAAAGCAGCTCAACAACCTGAACCCGATACAGAAGATCCAGAAGCAGAGACAGAGACAGCACCTCGAAAGAGACGGCGACGAGAGGCAAAAGAGCTTGAACCTGAGCCGGACCAAGAGAAGCAACCACGACGAAGTCCACGGAATTCTTTGCACGATCTCGGGGAAGATGCTAATAACAAGGGCAACAAGACCGATAAGTCTAAAAAGAAGAAGGGTCATGTAGCACAGGAAAACGCTGAAGATCAATCTGAACAAGCTCCCAAGAGGCGCGGCCGTCCAAGAGGGGGGAGACCGTCAACTGAGAACGCGAATGAACCACAAGAAGAGCAACAAGAGACGAATAAGAAGAAACGTCGTGGCAAAGAGAAAGACGATGCGCCCTCCGACTCGGACGAATCTCTCGCCTCTCCACCAAAGCCGTACATTCACATCGCTCCCTTCAAACGCACAATCCGCTCCTCCAAAATCGCCGCAGACTGGACCGGTCTAGCGGGCGCATCACTTCCCACTACTAAATCCATCCTCAAACTCGCCCAACAACCTATTCTGCAACGCATGGCCCCAACAAACAACCGACGCACCCACACCTCTGCAGCATTACATCTCGTCTACCGCCGCATGGAACGAAAACTCGCCCGTGGTCTACCCTTCCCACCTGGGAATGCATCAACGACTACCAAACGGCGCCTAGATGCTGACGGGGGTCGTGCGCTAGAGCTTGATTTTGAGGCGGTGCTCGATGGGAAGGCGGCGTTAGAGAGACAGCTTGTGCCCGGGATGCATGCAGTTGAGCTGTTGAAGACGGAGAAGGAGAGGATGGAGAGAGAGCTTGAGAGAGATTATGAAAAGCTGAGGAACTTGGAGGCAAATGCGAGGGCGCAAACAAGAGAGCGGAAGGATTTGTTTCGAAAAGCTCATGTTCTTGCACCTATATCAAGACCAGCCAGTAAGGATCAGGATACAACTTTTATTACTGACAACAAAGATGAGGGAAGTCTCAGGGTAAGTTTGTTCCATGCCCATCAGCTTACGGCTGGAGAACTCACAAAAGTAGGACATTGTCGATACACCTCTTGAACCTATAGCCCTGCAACTAGCAGACCACGTCGAAAGCATCCGTGGTAATCTCCAACAAGCTGATGGGCTCACACCACAACTGAGTCGGACAAAAGCTGCTTTGCAGGATGTGCTGCAGCGGTATCTAGACGAAGGATCTTATGAACAGGTTGTCCTTGGATAAGTGCTCTGTGTAAGATATGAGATAACGAAACAAGCTACTTGGGCTATGCATGAATGGATGAGCAAGGCGTTGGGATTACGGTTTGGATGAGTGTGCATGAAGCATGGTCTCAGCTGCGTCGGTGCAGGTACACATAATATCCAGAAATGAGATCTTTCCCCAAGCCATTGTTAACGACATTGCATTCATATTTATCACTTACGTTGTCTCACATCCACACAACTACACCTACACCGGGAAAGATGTGGTATGAAAAGCAAGATGTATATGTGTATAAGACTCAATGAGACAGGAAGCGGTCTATGGAACCTACATTCCAGATAAGCATAACCCAAGTCTATCTATCTACAAGCGCTTCCATATACCAAACCCATCCGTACTACAGTCAAAAGGGAACAAGACCAAGTAACCCGAGAGGGTATTTGTTGAGTGGACCAGATAAGACGAAAGTTCATGATTCTCATTGAATTGATTTTGAAAAAAGAAGCAGCAAAAAAGTAAATTTGTCATACATCCGGGAGAGTAGTTGACCTATACACAGACATTCCCTCTTCCACTAGATGCTCAACCAAGAAGTGACCAAATGGTGAGTAATGTACAGATGACTTCATATACATAGAAGTTGCCTCAAGACATTTATCGGAGACGGCGAGAGAAGCCAGTGGGCTTAGCGTAGCCACCGGTGGCAGTGTTGTTGACAGGGTAAGGGACAACGGTGACAGTAGCCTCGAGGGTGGTGGTAGTGTCGCAGAACTCCTCCTCGTCATCCTCATCCTCATCGTCGGAGTCATCACCACTAACAGCCTTGTCGGTGACGGTGGCATCATCAGAGCTGCCGGTCTTGCTGGCCTCAGGAACAACAGTGACGTAAACAGTAGAGGCAGGGGCAGTGACAGTGACAGTCTCAGGGACACACTCGCCGTTGCCGGAGCCACCGTTGTTGGATCCGTTGCCAGAGCCATTGCCAGTACCCTTGGAGCCCTCCTCCTCACTCTTGCCGGTGCTGTAGCCGTTGTCACCGCCAGAAGCGGGGTTGGTCTCACCGACGCGCTCAATGGTCTTGGTAACAGTGCCAGTCTTGGTCTTGGTGGTGGTAGTGGTGGTGTCATCCTCGGGGGTACCGTTGCCCTTGGAGCCATCGTCGGTGACCTCAGGGCCAGCAGGGACGGTGATGGTGGTCTGGAGAGTCTTGTGGATGGTGGTGGTGATGGTCTCGTCACCTTGGGTAAGAGTGACAACCTGCTCGGTGGTGTAGTCGGAAACGACGGTCTTGTCACCTCCCTTAGGGGGAGGGTAAGCACCGCCGGTGGTCATGGGGACGGAAGCGGTGTAAGGGGCAGTGAGGGTCTTGCCAGTAACACCACCGGTCTCAGCATCGTGGAGGACGGACGTGTAGATAGAGCTGGCGTCAGCAACGGGGCAGACAACCTCAGTGAGGATGACGGTATTGGTCTCAACGTAGGTGACCTTGTCGGACTCGGGGAGCTGAGCAATGGCAGTGTGGTCACGAGCAGGGCAGTTGGTGACGGTAGGAGCACAGCTGGTGATGGTCTCGACGACAGTAGTCTTGACGGTCAGAGTGGTCTGGGTGTCGGTACCGTTGTCGCGGCGATAGTGGGCGTGGTGCGGGAAGTTGTAGGCGTTGGCCACGGCGGCAAGCATGCCGATGGAAGCGACGACGGACTTCATTTTTGAAGATTGAGGTTGATTGGATGTGATTTGGTTAAGTAGTTTGTTTTTGCGATAGCTTCAGGTTTATCTATGACAACGGTTTGCGATGCGATTCAAATGGCCGTAGAAGTCAATTCCACAGTCGGGCAGCGAGCAAGACACAGTTTTGCTTCACTAAAAGAAAGGATGGAGTTGAAACGTGAGAAACGCTGGTTGCTGTAATGCTAGAAGGATCGTAATGGCAGAAGCCGGAAATGAATGGAAAGTCACAATAGAGACTGAACGAGTGTGGTGGTTGTGATAGACAAGACTGAGAAGTCGGATCTGAGGTGAGGCAGGAAGCGTTAGATATTAAGAGAAACCAGAGTCGGGGGCGTAGTACCAACCGGGCTGGAACGCCTCTTTTTAGCTCAATGTCTCTTGCAGGGGAGCTGGCTGCAACCACAAAACGCCGGACTGCCAAGATGCTTTGAGCATGGGTGGTGCTGTGGTCCACCAGGAGGCCCCTTGGATTAAGAGAGGGCCAGGGTCTACATCTCGAGTTTGGGCTCTGATCAGAATGAGAGGGAGATGTACCCACTCGGGCACGTTCCCTCCAGCGACTAGTGAGCCATCTTCGGGTCTCCGCAGCTGGAGGAGATGCGATGATCGCGAAGGATCATTGAGAGCGAATACAACGCATGCGTACAATAGCTAAACGATAGGAGTAGCGACAGACTAAGTGATGAGCCAGTACCAGGGTTAGGACAATGCACCTGAGATAGAGAGGCTTATTCATAGTAACCCTTCGTGATGAGCATGTCTTCATCTTGCTTGGGCGGGTTGGTCGGTTGTTGCGGCGTTGACGTTGTTGAGATGAACATGGATGTGATTTGATTGGAGATGATGGAAGAGTTAAGACCAACCGTTGGAGAAGGTTGAGGTTCAGATGTCGGTGGGGCGTTCTAGCTCTTGCCCCAAGAGGAATGGTTCAGGGGCGCGGTAGGCTTCTCGGGCCAGGATCCACGGGGTGCCTGACCAGGTGGATTTGGGGCTAAGGAAGCGCTTTTTGGTGAGGGAGCACCCTGCAATTTAGCGATATTATTCCAGTTTAGTAGGTAGTTCACTTGAACCTTGGTTGATTTTGATGATCGTTCATGCTATATCTGAGCACGATCATGGGTATTCTCATCGTGTTGGACGACAATTGCTTGATACATATGTTGGCTCTCGCTGATACATAACACAAAAAGTTATGTTTCACTCTCTTGCGTTGTTCATCTCTTATGCAAGGTTTCTTATTCTGTCCCTATGGAAGACCAGCGCCACCACGTCACTCTATGCAGGTACCGTGCAGAACCTGAGACGCCACGCGGGCTAATTAAACCTCCATACTCTTAATCACCGCTATCCCGAGATTTCGTTGTTCTGGCGCCCGCCACATTTTGTTCTAAGGCAGCGAATGGGAAATGCCCACCCACAATCATCATCAAGTGATGAATGTTTCGAGGAGCGCCAGCTATTCTCTATCTGTACACATGTTGCACAGCATAGACAACAGCGCGTAAGACCAGGCGAGGCTGCTTATTTTCAAGGAGTCTGCAACTGCTGCTGTGCATATTTACCCCTTTGTAGTCGGGTTGCATGGATGCGGTGAGATTCCTCCTGGTACCGCTAGTCAGCAAGGTAATTTCAGCCTTGGACGCTGTAAACGCCAGAACCTGCAATATGCCGCCGTGCGTGCCTGTCTAGACCACTAGAAATGTCCGACGGGATCGACAAACCTGGCACGCAGGATTAGTGCAACTCTGACAACTAGAACTCGAGCCATAACCGGATACCAGAGATTCCCGGGTCTCTGAAGCAATGGCCATATCATCCTGGCGCTACTCCAAGGAGGTCCATCGTCAAGGGAACGAAGAGCCTAGTCTAGAACCCCAAAGTCAAACATTTTTCCCACATGTCGAGACTGTCCCTGGCAAGCTGAGAAGTTGTTGGAACTTGGAAAGAAAAAACTCAGAAACAAGTCCCTTGCATGCTTGGCCGCGATTTGGCAGAGTCAGACAGAGTCCACTCATTTCCTCTGATCTCGAATGACTCAGATCCCGGGTTCCAACTTCCGACCTTTTCTGTTCTTTTCTGATTAGATACCATGGCTGTGACGAGTGATCTGAGACTGGCAGCTAAGCCTCATCGGCATACGGCAGTCAATGAACTACATACAGTTTCTACACTAACCTCCAATAACAGTAGATTCGTAGACAAGATTGGTCGAGTCGTACATAGGCACATGGGTAGATCATGACTGGAAATGGCCATCAATTGCCGATCCTCCAGAATAGAATCAACCAGCCAGACTGGTCACTGAACGGTGTTGGTTACCCAATCTGGTAATTAGATTCTTGTTATGCTTTCTAACCCGCTCTGACAGCGTTGATCTAGGTTTTGCTCGCTTGGATGAGGCAATTTTGTATCAACATGCAGGTACCGATCCACAGAATGTCATCTCCATCTTCTCAGCCTCCATCTCCATCTCCATCTCCATCTCCAATATCACTCATCAACTACTCAAAGATTCCCAACTTGCACATGTTTTACGAGGACTTTGTCTCATAGAAGACTTCAGAAAAGCCACGTCCTTTCGTATATGTTTCACTCCTCAGCCGCCTCCGGCCAACCCGTCCCTCAATGCCATCCCTGTCGTTTCATCAAACCCCCTTGGTCCCTGTCTCGTCTTGTCGCAGAATAACAAGTGGCCAACGTTGTTCCCCCACTCGTAAATTACCTCTTCCCTCCTTGCCCTGTCCATCGCGGTCCCAACGGCTTGTTCATGGCACGTTGACGGCTTGTCATCTCGATAATGTCGTTGTCGTCTTCATATATCAAAAACACCCCAAGCAAGGGTTTAAAATTCTAGGAACGCTTTTTTACTCCTTTTCTAGATTTTTACGAGAATGTTTATTATTCGGCTCATTTTAGACATTCAAGCCGCGCAATCGCTCATCTCATCTAGTTTCGTCTCGGTAATCACTCATGCTAATAGGCAGACCTGGCCTTGGCGGTTGACCAAAGTCCCAATTTATGCTTGATACATGCTAAGTCGCTTGTCGGGATATGCTGATTGCGAATCCCATCTCATCTTCAAGGCACGGTCACATCAATCATGAGGCTCTTCATGCGCCGAGTTACTTTGAACCATGTCAATTCTAGCCCTGTTGTCAGCTGCAGTTGGCTATATCTCCATGGAGCCCCAGATCCTACATGGTGTCACTATCCACAACTTAAATGCGCTGCGCCCTGTTGTGATTTCCTATCAGGTAGACACTGAGATTGCCAATCATTTACCCTACTCGGGTAGCGTGGGACCTGGATATCCCCTCCATCTCTAAGACGTACGCATTCATCCTGTCTCTCATTCCACCTCCTCAATTCTTGGCCGAGGCTTCCCAGCTGCGTCTACTAAAATTCCGCTGGGGTTGACATGGAGGCCTGCCAGCTGCATGAGTCCTGGACTGCTTGTTGACTCTTGCGGTGGGAGGATGCTCGCCATTTGCCAGTTCTCGAGGCTTTCTACCACGTCCTTTGCATGCTGTTGGACCAGTCCATCGTTGTCCGTTTGAGCCACATATTGCAGCGTCCTCACAATGTCCTCTCGACTCTCGTCCGTCAGACCAAAGCCAAGTTTCCTGCCGGACTCCTTAGCAGCGTCGAGAGCCCGCACAAAACTTAACACGTTCAGGATGGCAGCTCTTCGTAGAATTGCCGTCTCCATCTCTCGTTCCATTGCTAGGATATTGATGCAAAGGTCAACGCTACCAGATACGAGCGTTGGCCCAATGCCTCCTATGTTTGTCTCAATAGCAGCGCCAAAGATAGATAAGGCAGAAGTTCGTATTCGAATGTCTTCTGCACCTCTCTTACTTTCCCATCCTTGAAGAATTTGCGCCAAAATGTCATTCCTAGCCTTCTCTTCTTCAGTCACTTCTTCATCCAAGTCCATATCATCGTCGTCATCCTCCTTTTTCTTCTTCAGCTTTCTGAGCTTCTCATCACGAGCTTGTTTAGCCATGGTTTTGGCTCGATATCCACGACGTCCAGCGATAGACAGCAAGGTCTCGCTAGCTTGGCGTGCAACATCACTGGTAAATGTTTCCCCTAGTCGCTGGATCACTTGGAGTAAAGCTTCTCCAAACCGTAGCCGAACATCCGTCGTAGACTTTTCCTGTGGGTCTAAGTAGTGGTCTAGAAGCTCTTGAACTGCCGATTTGGGATGCTTGTTCGCCAGCTGAGTATAAACTTTGATGACCCGAAGGTTTATGTAGTCGTCGTTATTCTCGAGCAGGGTCGATAAGAGCACGGCAACTGCAGGGATATCGAGGATCGGGCTGTCTTTGAGTATCAGACCAGAGAGCAGGTTCAATCCTTCAGAAACGATAGGGGCTGGATTATCATCGCCCCCGGTGACATATTCCATGGCCAGTTTATATGTCCTCTGATCTTCGATCTGCCGAGTGCTGGGGGCTGAGGTAGACATATTATCCTCCATTTCGTCTCGGTATTTGAGAAGCAACGCTAGGTTTCTTGCTGTAGGCGACAATTGTGGCCTGTCTTCATTGCTCAATCGTTCCAGGGAACTCTCTATAGTCTTGAGCTCCTCTGGTTTAATGTGAGATTTCTGGAATGTCGGTGCAGTGATGACCAGATTCAGTAAGCTCAGTACCACGGCGAGCAGGTCATCCGCCAGCCTCGAGTGAGTATCTGCAGTGAGAACTTCGCATACCAACTCTAGCAGCTGATCAAATTGGCTCACGAGCTTTTCTGGAGCCTTGTCCATCAGCTTCTGTAGAATAGTGACCTCGAAAAGATTTTGTAGAGGCGAATCTGCCTTTTCATGCTTAGGGTGCAGATCAATTTTAATCTCATCATTTGATTTGTCTGCTGTTTCAATCCAGCGCTTAAGGAGGCTCAAGAAGATGGATGACACCTCTGTAACCGAGCACGATGTGGTTATGAACTCAACCAGCTTAGCTGCTTTGTCTTCAAGTTCGTTCCAGTTCAGCTCGATGCCTGAGTTTGAATCAAGTCCACGAGGCTCTGTGATCTCAATATCGCCTTTGCCTTTGAGTCGGTACTCCCAAGGCTTTTCACTTCCTTCTGTGACGCCTCTGCAGAGGAGGTTTCGGACGAATGGCCTGACACTTTCGGAATTGCCGAATATTCTCAGATAGGCCTGTAGCAGTGCCCTCGCAGGCTTAACAAAGTTCTCTTGAGTACTAGGAGGTGGGTTTTGCCACGAAGCGAGAACCCATATCTGTACTAATACAAGCCTGAGGAGACGTCTGCATAGCCCAGGTGAAGAATTGGACATCACGAGAGTCTCGAGGCGCTGCAGCGATGTCTTGAGAGATTGAGAGGTAACGAGAACACAATCACGGCTGAGATCAACAATTTCCTCATCTTCTTGCTTAATGGCGGTAGAATCGGAGTTGGCCATCGACCGTAATGTCGGATTTATATCCTGTACTAGGGGCTGAACAAATGTATTCCAACCGGGAGATCCTATTTATGAGTTTAGTCTTGCTTATGGAGGTTTTCTGCTATCACTCACCAGGTGCACCATATTGCTTGTTCCCCAACACACCATAACCTACGATCTGAGAAGCAGTTTTCGCGAGTTCAGGACCAGCAGTTCCATCGATGAGCTCAAACAACTGTCCTGAGATGCCTTCGAACCACGCTTCCGCTGTCATGCTGGTTGGAACTGATGAGAGAAGTTTCGTTGCAACGGCGACACCTTCGTGTGTTATGCTAGCTCCTTGCTTTTGTGGCCCAGCTTTTGCATCTGGAGTTCTGCCAACATTGCTAGGGTGTACTGAGAAGACAAATTCCATGGTTCCACGGACACCAGTTGGGCGTAGAGGAAGGAGGGTGAGAGTCTGGACCAGAGGATCTCGTAACCATTGTGGGAGAACCGATGGCTTAATAAGTGTGTTTAGAGCAGGCAAGAGTTTCCAGACTGGTGTTCTTGTAGTCTGTTAGTGCCCTTATATTAAGATACATGACTGCAGTTAGAGTTGCATCTCACCTTTCGATGAGTTTGTCGTATGCTTCGAGGCCCGGAGCCCGAGAGTTGACATCATTATTTGGATCAAACGCTTTCTTACCTGCCTCGACTATCTCCTCAAGTATTTTCGGGTGTGCAGCAGCAGAAGATGACGAGTTTGCCATGCTGCGCCAGAGGTTAATGATACGCTTCAAAAAGATGTATAGGTGAGGTGAGAAGGTTAGAAACGAGGAAATCAATTGGTATAGGGTGTTTGTCATCATGATCCAGCCTTCATGTGCACCCCACACTGTGTGTACTGTGAAGAGGCTGGATCAGTCACGTGCAGGCGCGTTTGCAGTGGAGACCCACATATTTCATCGCGTCTACCTATCTCCCAGTGTGTCGAACTCGAAATTCTCAGTCAACAACCACTTCGTGATGCTGTTCAGTTTCTAGGATTCTCTACTGGAGATACGATACCCGCCAAAAGTTAAGATTCATACGGATCAGCTTTCTGAAGCTCCCGATCCAGTCAAGATGAGCTCCTTCACTCCCAACCAACACGCGCGACGCCTCCCCCACAGTCCTCCGGTCCTCGTTTCTCGCAAGGGATCCTATTGTAGGCACCCGCATCATTTGGTCACCCTTCCATATGCCGCTCTCGAGCCTGTAACAGGACCTCGTGAATGCCGCAGCCGGATTATGGTGGGTAGCGCGTCCTGTATAGGACGTACCAAGCGGGCGGGTGAACGAGGCTCGGAACTTAACCCTAAGAAGATATCTGGTTATTAAGTTTTGCGCTCTTGTCGCCCAAGTCGTCTTTTATGCCGGCGAAGCACCAGCTGTCATCATGCCCGCTGAAAAGTTGGATGATTGACTGGTGGCGCTACTGCCGACGGACAGGCGAGGAGGGCAGTCCAGTCACCGTTTGGGTGCGCGAGAGGATCGGTGCCATGAGTCGTTTGGTAAGAGCCTCTGGTCTGAGGACGCTCGTCAGCCCTTTCCGCTGGAACCAGCACATTGGTCAAGAGTAGACCGTCTAGTCGTTGCGATTACTCCTAGCTCTGGGTCTTGGAGATGGAACTAGTCTGACCACTGGGTCACACTGCTAGCTTGCCCATTACGCCCAAGCAGCTGAGAAGTGGGGCTTCGATCTGGCCTTCAAACAGCCAGTCAATGAATTTCATCATGTCCCGAGTTTTCGCTTGCCGGAACCGCCAGTTAGGGTAATTCCATCTGGTGCAGTAGGCAACTCGCGGAAACACACAGAAATTCGGCGACTGACATATTTTGCCAATCGTATCGTCCCCGGTCCTTCAAAGCTGTTCATGACATGGCGCGTTGCTGCACTACTTCAGATCCACGCAACCCGTTCGCACACTGGACCACACCACAGCACTTGCTACCGGTGTGTGACGCTCTGCGTCTGGTCTGGCCAAGCGCATTAACCTCCAGCCATGGGTCCCAATCCCTTGGTCATGATGGGCGCCAGCAAGCCTGCAAGGATCAGAAGGTCTAAACAGGTCCCTCAGGTCCGCCGAAAGGTTGAACTGAGACGAAAGGGTGGTTTTTATGGATGTCTTTTGTCCGCCCGTCAAAGCCCTCCATACCTCTCGCTGGCGAGAACTTTGGAGAGGAATCAAAAACTAGTCCTAGTTGGCAGCGCGAATCATACAGAAGGAATTCTCTTGTCAGTATCGGTGGGTTTTCAGACTGCGTTCTGCCATGGCAACTTTTGGTGAAGTAGTGTTTGCGAAGGCATTGGATCATTATGGAATTGTCAGCTCACGAAACAGCCTTCAGCTTTGCAATGGCCGTTATTGCTGGAGGATGCTTGTGGTTGGTGTTGGAAGCATCACCGGGACCCATCTCGAGTTGGAGTCAAAGTTTCGTGCTTGTCTGGTGCTGTGAAAGACCCCTTCCATCAAGTTGAGTCTTATAATTCTGTGTCGCACTGTTGAAGCTGGGTTGCATTGTTGGATCTAGGACAGGCCTTGTTTGGTGTGGTAGTCCTGGCTGTTCTCTCGCCTGAAAATGGTGTGGAGGACAGCCCCCCGAGGCGAGGGGATAAGTCTACCTATCTGTTCTAATGATTGGACAAGTGCTAACATCCGGACAGGACCAGAGCAATCTAGATGCCCTAGCTGCCATGCTTGGGAACGAGTTTTCAGGTAAGTTCAAGATCTAAATTTGATCGTTGTGTGGGGAAGTTGGAAGATTCCGTCCAGATCGGCATTCGGATCCGACGGATCGGAGAATTAGTATCGTGATGTCATGAATGCCAAGATTTGCCAACGTCCGCGTTTCTTCGGCAGCAAATCAGAACTAACAAAGCACTTGTCGTAAACTTTATACATCTGTTACAAATGATCTGCGACAGATTTGGAGTGTGTGGGTTGCTCTAAGAAGCTTGCTTCCATCCTGGTTGTGTTACACGAATGCTGACAAGGAAAGAAAAAAAAAAAAGACGCATCTAATGGTTTTCCTCCTCACTAACATGCTATCGTAGATATCGTAATAACTCTAAAGAAGTCCAAGATAATAGACTTGATCTAGATCGTCTTCAGCAACCTGTCCTGGAACTGTAAATAGATTTACGAGTATTACAACGAGAAGGACCGAGGTTGTCTAATTCTGCGCTTTTCTTACCCCCTCAGCATGCTTGTTCAACGAGCCAATAGGAAATATCCGATGACTGAGATACCTGGTTGCTGGTGATGTCACATAATGCAGGAACCTGCTCCCCATGTCTGATCTGTTAGGTTGATACTAAACAAAAACAAGATTGCTCTGTTACCTTAGCTTACCTAGTCCGCTTACTCTTCATAAATTATCCCCTCCCTTCGTTTGCTCGGTTCCGGCTTGGCTCTGTATTCTCACGCTACTCTTCGAAAGCCAAGACTAAGGAGATATCCATCATGGTGAGAGTAGCATTCTTGGGCTTGTTGCCCGCCGTTATAGCCATCCCGGCAGCCGTTCCCAGTCCCGCACCAACGGTTTATCGTAGAGAGGCAATTCCAGTTCCAGCTGCTCAGCCTACGCAGGTTATGGACCTCGAGCGTCGCGACATCATTGGCGATGTGGAGACTTATGTCGGCAGTCTTGTTAGTGGTGTTGAGACAAAGATCAAGGGATGGGTCAATTCAGGCATTCTCGACTTTCCAACTGGTTTCCCTACAGGCGATGCTGTTAAGAAGTCAGCAGGCGTCGACGACGATGATTTAAAGGCGGAGCCGACACAGGTTCTAAATATTCCGTAAGTTTCACAAATCATCTGTACGAATCACACTGAACTGAAGGCAGCCCATACGGCAATTGGACCAACAAGGGATGGAACGTTCGAGTGCACGGCAATGTTTACAAGATCCCCAACCTGAGCCAGGAGAAAGTCGACGACCTCGCCAATGTCTTCCTTATCGATACGAGTGTTGACAAATTGTCCAAGTCTCAGCAAGCTCAGGCTCGAAATGTGACAAAGTCCATCTTTGTAGTGCAACAGGACAATGTTGAGGTCAAGATGAACTTCGTGAATAATGTTGACGTGTCTCCCGATGAAAGCGGCGGTGCCATTGATGCGGTAGGCCGAACAAAAGACAACAGAAACATGGAATTGGTTGCTGACCTTGTATCAGAGGGGAGGTTCGCAAAACATCACCATGCCATACAACACAACTCTTGAGGGCGACTTTGACGCTTTCGTCGTGCTTAAGAACACCACGGGCCCCAGCAATGGTTATTTAATCCCCGGTAACGAAACTTCGAAGATCCAGACCCTCAATGTTTATGCTGAGGGTAAGAACAACAGCGGAAACGCAACCGCTTACCTCGTACCACCCAAGGGTATCACTATTGTCTCTGACATCGACGATATTCTGCGAGTGACAAAGATTTACGAGCCAAAGGAGGGTCTTCTCAACACCTTTGCTCGACCTTTCACTCCATGGATGAACATGCCCGACATTTACGCCCACTGGTCGTCTTCAGTGAAGGATTTGCACTTTCACTATCTCACAACGACACCTGAGCAGGCCACTCGTAACTACATGAGCTTCATCTATAACACTTACCCACTGGGTTCTTTCGATACTCGTCCACTGAACTTCTCGGACGTCTCAGCGACACTGTCCATCCGTCGCTTCTTGCTTGACAAGGTCTTCCAGACCTTCCCTGATCGCAAGTTCATCCTCGTCGCCGACACGAGCAACTCAGACGTAATGAAGGACTACCCAGCGATGTACAAAGACTACCCTGGCCAAGTGCAGTGTATTCTTCTGCGCAACACCAGCTCCACCGACAGCGGCGACAGGTTCCCGTACAACACAAAGGGCTTCAAAGATATTCCTCAGAAGAACTACATGTTCTTCCACGTGCCTGACGATATCGCAAAGATTGACATCGCCAATGGGGGATGCTACAACAGCTCTATCAAGCAGAATGTGACTTTTGATTACCAGGGCCTTCCCTTCGGTCTGAGCGACGACGATAATGCCGCTGCGGGTGTTGCACCCAGGTTAGGAATGGTTGTTGCAGGATTAATTGCTGCTGGTTTGGCGATGATGGTGTAGTTGGATTAGAGGGCGTTATTCTGGGGTATCACAAATTCAGACTAGCATATGTAGTTACGATTATAGTGATTACGTGGAGTTACTCACGACAGGCCTCATTCCTGTCCCCAGACGTTGTAATCGAAGGAGATCTCTCTGGTTCCATAGGAGCGTCAATAAGTCTGTCGCTGATAGAATACTCTATAATCTGTGATTGCGGTACCCATACTCTTACCGTGACATGACATTGTGTTTACTTCATTTTTCACAAATCGTGCGTGTTCTTCCGTAAATCCGTATCCAATTACGTCAACCGGAATATATTCCGTTCAACGACACACGAGCAATTCTTCGGAACTTGTCCACCCGAGGGAAGCTATAAATTTCAGGGTCCAGCTGAAATATCGTATGACAAAGGCACCTCTACCGCATAGATCGTATGAACACCATCCCAGACTCTTGGATATGAGCATCTCACTTGGGAAAATAACGTCCTGTGCCTCGAGTATTACCCGGCACTCCGTACATCGTATCCCGTCGCATCATGGCCCAAGCCACGAATATGCACTTTGACTCCACTATGGTACTTGAAACCTCCAGCGTTGAAGGATTCCATACAACTGTCAAAGCTTGTTGTGAATAGACACAAACTCTCTTGAGATGTATTGACGACGAGATGTACTGCACTGATGCGGCGAACCCCGACTGTAAAAGTGATGAAATGGCCAGACAGCACATGCTCCAGATCACCAAGACAAGCCACTTGGTACTAAATACATTAGTAGCTGCACTTGACTGAATCATGAACTGGTTGGTCTGTTCCTGGTTGTTGTCATGCCTGTATGAGAAAGTGAGGTCTTTTCAGTAATTCTCTCAATCGTTCCATCCTGCTTCTGGAACGGGGTGTTGTTTGTGCCATGACGCTTCTACCACTGGCACTAAGCTATGGATAATGGGCTGATGCAGGGTTCTGAAGGTGTTGTATCCATAGCGCGTAGAATCCTCGCGAGATCTCGTAGGCGTCTTTCACATACCGAGCGTTGCATTGCAAGAGGATGAGAGGAGACAAGGTTTACGCCAAGACCAGGGATGGCTGTTTTCTTTATTCTCTCTTTCTAAAGCTCCGGCATATCACGGATCTTCCAAGGAAGCCAAGTCGGATGCTCATTTGGAACACTTTTGCGAGGCTGAGATTGGCCATTGGCTTTTAGAGCTGTGATTCAACGTTAGTAATTGCCCAATAGAAACTCAGTTGATACCCGCGCAGCTGAGACATTGAGGCTACCTAGTCGTCAATCTTAGCGAGGTGTGAGGTGTGTGCAAGCTATTTCTAGAAGGGAGTCTGCACATGACACAGCGGCATCCCTCAAAAGCTGAACTAAAGGCTCATGGTTGAACGGATAGAAGCTTCCTTCCAAAGCCCCTAGACCTTGGAAACATACCTAGGTACCTACCTACTAAAGACTGGCCAAGTTTTACGGGCGCTAGTGGAGACTGTTCCCCCCTGATCAGCCAGTTGACAGCGGCTCATATCCTATTTGATAATGGTGCTGTGGATGTTGAAAGCACTAAATTCCACTAATCCGTAGCTGCCGTGTCTGTCTCTTGCTAATTGAGCCTGTTCCTGGACCACAGGCTGCTCATTCAGGCCGGAAAGAACGGAGACCTACAGGTAAGTCCCTGCCTGAGCTCTTCTCGATTCACTCTGTTCCATTGGAAAAGGCAAGAGCACATGAAGATGACTGTTCACTTGTCATTATTCGTATTCCCCACTCACTCGCAGCCAGAAGCCACCATCTCAATCTCTTCAATCTCACACAGACTTCTCCACTTCTGCCACTAGGTTCTGAAGAGAAAACATTGCTACAAGCAGGTACATTCATCCGCGGCCAATTCGAAATAAGCCTCATGCTTAGCACTGCATCCTGCACATCTAACCGTGTCTCTGTGGCTAAGCAGCTTGTTTGTCCGTGCAATACGTACCTTCGTCGTTCGGGGATCCTGACGATCCGCAGTCCGCGGGAGTAAGCGAGGCCGGAAGTCTGTTCTAAAACAAGCCGTCTTGCAACGGCGTCAAATTACTTCATCACCGAAACTCAACCAATCCTCTGCTAATTGCAGGTACAACTGGTAGCTCAGCCTTGATGGGACCCCAACCAGCGACTGGCACCACCCTCACAAGATGCAAGCACGTGGAGACTGGTGGAAACCGTTGCACTTGGTCCCTTTCGAGAAGAGCTTACCGTTTGAAGAGAAAAAACGCCATCCATGGCTTCTCGTGAAGTCAAGTGCTACCACGTCTAGCAGAAACGCCTCGTTCAGCTGCGGCTCCAAGCCTCTTCTTCAACATCCAACTTCGTTCTTGACCCTCTTCGGCCCACAATCAATTGCGGCTCCTGTGTTGGTCATCACTACTTGAGCTGGTTTGATATTAGAGCTTAGACTCGTGCGCCATGTTAGACAGCCTTTACCGGTGGGTACCTCATCCCGAAACAATCAACGACTGACTGATAAGTCCTGCAGCCAGACAAGGATCATCAAACGAGCTCTCTTTCCGAGGCACGCCACATCTCACGAGTTAGCCCTGGCCTGCGCACCTTGATCTTATCCCCTCGACACGATCTTGTGTGCCTAGAACTCATTACTGACCCGCTCAGTAGCAGCTCGACCACAACCAAGGCTCCCTGAGCATCACATCACATGTCGTGTGCGTTTTTAGCAGATGGTTAAGCGAAACAAAATGAGATCAAAAACTGCCTCGTCTTTTCTGCGAAGGAAGAGGTCAGAAATCAATTTCCCGGCTCCAGAACGGCCAAAAAGATAACAATTGTTGCCACCCAGTGAAACTCATTCGCGCCTGTTACATGATGATGTCCGAATAAAAAATAAGAAGCCCAAAAATAAAAGCAATTGCAGATTGGAGTCCCCCGTCTCCAGAAAGGTTCAACAGCGCATGGGTATCTCGCGGGGGTTTTGTTTGCTCGTGGTCTTTCTCCAGCCACCAATCTCCCGCTCCATCCAATGTCGAGCGTCGCAGTCAGTCAAAAAATCGTACACTGCATACGCCCAATGGCGCGTTGCAAATGGTCGGCGGTCAAGAGAGAGGCATGCCAACCTATCTTCCCGTTGCCGTCGGCACTCAATAGTCCAGTCCCGTCTTTGCCCGTCGATAATTATTTCCAGCTCTGCCGTCCTCATGTCGCAATTAAGTGTCACCCTCTCAGAGGGTGACACTCCTGTGCCCCTCGAGGGCACTGCTCTTCTCAAAATCGATGATGTGCCATGATGCTCGGTATACCTGGCATAGTGCTTGTTACGGGAATTGATGGTGGTGGTCGACTGGCCTTATCCCGAAGAGTCCAATCGTCGCCAGGTTCTGAGGGAGCCACGAGCTCCATTAGAGTATATTGAAGAATACCGTCGAGAACCTGTGGGACAACAACATCTCGAGATAGTCCCCATGACGGTAATGAAGGTTCTTCGTTATCGCGCCCATCAGCCTGGAGCTACAGTCAGTACCAGCCACTGAATTGATATGAAAGGCAAAAAGTCCCAACTTACAAGACATGATGCGCAAGGCGCGTTATTCACCCAAACCCAGTTGGGGCAGTTATGTGTATAGAAGTACTTGCATCTGTACTTATAAAAACCCCCAGCTCCACTCATTGTGCTGTTGATGTCCAAGTTGAAAGAGAGTTGTATGGCGTAGTGTGGAATGGATTGGACAAGGTGAGATATGAATCAATGGGCAGACGGAGAATGAAATGCGAGGAAGAGGCATAGGCTCTTATATGAGCTGCCAGGTAATGAGAGGAAGTGACGTGAATGCGATTATTAGCATGGGAGTGGACTAGGCTGGGGAAAGGGTCGAACGATTTGCTTGCACTACCGCTGAAGTGCGGATGGCCAACATGTCAAGGATACCCAGGGCAGAGAGGGGCTCTAAGTGGAAATGAGCTGGCATGATCAAAGGTGCGTAGTGCTTGACGGAGTACGACTTCGAGACTCGGACGCTGACGTCTTAGGGACAACTAAACTCGATGGGAATGGCCGTTGGCGTCGCAATGCCATTTTGCATGGCATTGACTGATGCCCCCCCGCCGAACAAAACGATGCGATGTGGTGGGGACCACACCCGTAGTGATGACAGACAGGGAGCCCCTGTGGTTCTGCAGGACGACTACAGACGCCTTTTACAAGCGACAACCAGACATGACTTGGGTACGGGCAGGCAAAACAACGTACATGATTCTAAAACGACGATGGAATAGGGGAACCAGCCAGAGACGATCTGTTCTTGAAAGGCTGGCCTCAAGGAGAAATCGACACTATCAACATACTTCATTACTATGTGCTCATACAGCCGGGGAGGACAGCCAAGCGCTTCCAGAGCACGGCTAGACAAATGTTAATCAGCATTAGTGGTATTCATGTGTTGCGGTTCCCGCCTCAATCTGCTGCTCCAGTACAGTATGCGTCCATACTGAAAATCGAAGTGATAGGATGGGTCGTCGCAGAAGCCATGTCGACAACTTAAACGGCTTGTGGTTCGTCGAGACGTGGGGCCATGGGACGAGAGCTATAAAGGGTGTAGTGTCCGGCGGAATGGCGTGAGGTTAGACCTGACAAGGGCGTGTCTACTCGTCTGGGGAAAGTACGTACTATCGGCCATGGTCATATCCAATGATACCGAGCTTTTGCGCATCCCTCTCGGAGTTGACCTTACTTGAGACGATGCATGATGATTCCCCCCCGTCTATGGTCCACGCCTAAGCCACTAGGTCCACGGCAATCACAATTGCTCCAACGACGCATACAGGACAGTACTAGGTCAGGGCAAGAAACCCTCAACAAGAATAGGGAGGGGCGTGCTGTGCATCTATGGATATGTTGTGGTGTTTTCTTTTCGGGCCAGCCGGCGCCACGGCCTGAAGCCAAAGACCCGTAGTCAACGGTAGGCTTGCTGCAGTCATCCCATGCTACCATGTGTCGTGCCACAAGAAGAGCACAGGCAAAGATCCGATTGTCGGACGCGTAGTGGCATGTTTCAACATCAAGCAGGCCATGTATAAAATTAATCTGACCTCACTATGAATGACCCTGTGGCTCTTCGAGGCAGGGACTTTGTGGGGAGGGGTCTCTGAGGCTGAAAAAGAAACGTTCTTAGAACATCTTGGGATCGATGCCAATGCGGCTCAACCCAGCATCTGGAAGGGAAGGACGGGAAAAAGCAAAAAAAAAAGAAACAAAACAAAAAAATCACTTTACTTGTGAAGGGACGGGACCCACAAGCGCGTGGCACCGCAGTTTGGCTTTGTGGGTATGCGAAGTATATCTCAACGTATACATACTTGCACATGTCGGCACTGTTGCTTTTTCCCTGTGAGCTTGTGCTGGGAAGCTGGTAGCCAATCTATTGGTGATACAAACCATCAAGGTTGCCGAATGAGCGAGACCAGAGCCTTTTACGAGGATAGGATGGACCTCAGACATGTGTTCTGATATCATGAGATATTTGAGAAGCATCAGCCTTTACTTGACGAGATTGTGACCCTATCCGGAGGTCTCGGGTCGCCCTGTGCTTTTCTAAAGTCCAGTTGAGCATCACCGATGACCTTAGACGTCTCCATTCGCGGATCTACTATTCAACCTCGGCCGCTCCACTCATTTGGACTTTATCAAAACCATCTTCTGATTGAGGCAATTATAATGTTGCGCGATAAACGACACCTTGGACGGGCGCGCAGAAGAAGCAGGATCCGGGGCTGGTCAGTCTTATCGTTGCGTTGCAATACGACTAGACAAAAACTTAAAAAGTTTCTCTCATTTCCCCATATTGGGAAAATATTACAAACCGCGCAATATGCACAGTTGACAACGCGGCCCCCTCAGGCAGCGCACCATCTTCTGATGCTTCTTCACCTGTGCGCCATCTTGCTTCTTCCGCCCCCCCAAGTATGTTCCAGGTTGTTAACAGGGGCGAACGGCAAGGAGCTATGGCCTCCTCGGATAGGTTGCCATGATGCTCAACCACCCAGGAAGTGCCCTGCAGACACATACATACAGGTAATGCTCTCCATACTTTATTCTCCGGTCGGCACTGTCGTCTGCTTGAGGCTCGAGCCCTTCCACTGCATTGCATTCTCGAAAGGGAAGAGAGCTGCTGGAGCTCTTGTTAGAGGATGCCATTGATTGGACCATTTCTGAAGGTCTGAGCCAAGCATTTTGTTTGGTCCATACGATGATACCCTGATATTTCAAACCACGCTGAGATACACGTCGTGTTTTGCATCTGCTCTTCTTACGGATCTATATTGCTGGGTCATCCCTGGTTGAAGCAATCTCAATCATTATGATAACCCGATTGACTTTGCCGGGTGAAATTGAGGGATGCTACAAACGGCTCTTTCTTACCCCTGTCATCGGATAATGGTATTGAATAGGTCATGAACGGCTTTAGCGACCTAAAACAGGTATTGATATCCTCGGTAGTCAGTTGCAGGGTCTACATGGAAGCAAACTTCGAGGTCGAACCAATAGGTCAAACTTGGTGGTGTTTTCTTCTTCTTCTCATACGATCTCCTCACCTCGTATATCTGCCATTTCATGCATTCCTACTCTCATTCGTCGTGTTGCAATCACGGCTGTGAGCAACAAGTATTCCTAAGAGGGGATCCGCACCCTCTGTGAAGACCCGGCCCTGTCTGTCTGTCCCGCCGTATATCTGAAACAAACGGCCATCGCCGATTTCACTTTAGCTTAGCACATTTGCACTTGATCTCTTTTGGCGGTCCTAATTCACCGTCATGATGTCAAATTGCGGTAATGGGGCAACATTGCACAGTATCGAAGCCAAGGTGCAGTGTTGAAAGCTTTCCACGATAATTGCTCTCAAGTTACCGGCTTGTTCGCTAGCCTCACCCAGGCCATTCATGGTTCTTGATTGTTCCCAACTTACACTTGCACACCTTTCGCTTTCTTTTCTCTCTTGTTTTTGCTTTTTCCATCGATCTCCCGCCTCCAGAACCAATGTATGTTGATGAGGGGAGCCCTGCTAGCTTGGCCACTCTTATCGGCCCCTGGTTGCCCACACATATCCAGAACGAGCGGGCATTGACACACACACACATATCGTCATCCTAACAGAGAAGGACGTGAGAGGTGAGAAAGCCTTACGAAAATTGGAGTTGGATGGCCGAACCAACATTCAGACTGCATCGTCAACCGCGGCGAGACGGATATGCAGCCCACCCTCCCTCTGCAAGGATGCCTTGTTTGTGTTTGCATCAGAGAGGCTGCCTTCCGATGGAGGTACACACATACTCAGGCTATTCTGACTCAAGCTTTGCTGGCAGCTAAGCTGATTGCCTAATTGATTTGAGGCTGGGAGAAGAGGCAACAATGCAGTCAAGGCAAACGCTCAAACTACCAGAAGAGGTGCCGTGCATAATACTAAAGAAGCATGAATGCTGCAGAACTGCGCAAGTGCCTGGAATTTGTAGATAATGTTTCATCTAGGTAGGGTACTTTAAAATACGGCTGGTGTGCTAACAATGGTTCTCTCTGCCACAACCCTTTATTCGGTCCCAAGGTTATCTGTCGTCTCTTTCCTCTTTTTACCTCCACTCAGGATACGCACGAGTAAAACAGCCCCAAAACGCCCGCATCCCTCCATTACATTCGCTCACACCCTCTTTTGGCAATCTAACGGTACTGCAGGACTCTAAGACCAAACAGGTAAAGTGAAAGAGACCATGGACCAGACAGAGAGGGGCGCGACGAGGGGAAACATCGAAGCATGAAATACTGTTAAAAGAACAATCCAACCGAGCAGCCAACCATGTAAGAAGTGGCTGATGCACATAAAACGCCGTGGTCAACCAGTCAACTTGTGAGGATGTGCAGCTCCATACAGGGATGAATAAGGGAGGGGAAGAGCTTTGTCGAGCTACATAGTAGTCGCAAACAACACCTCTTCCCTGCTCTTGGTAACAAAAAAGATGTTTTGTGTCTCGTCGGCCCCATGCAAAGCCGAGCCGCAATGGAGGGCCGCTTCCCGCACGTACATGGTAGGGCTAAGCATTGGATAAGCAAAGAGGTCGATCGCTCGCGTTTCGGATCCCTGCCCACGCCTGTATTGTCGATTGCTAGGGGACGCATTGAGAGCCTTTCCTAGCCTTTCTTTCATGGGCCTCTGCAGCCAGTACTTCATCGACCAGCCTTCATGGCTTCCTTGCGGCGCTTCTTCTCTGCAGCGCGTGCGAGAGAACGCTTGACGTCGCCTTGCTCAAAGCTGTCGATATCGTAGTATGTAGGGGCAATTTCCTGCAAAAAAAATAAAAAATAAAAAAATTAGTAACTGTAAGATTGCCTCAAGGTGCTCGTAATGAAACGAGAGTCATCTGGAAGTGTCACTTACCAACAACCACTCAGGTCGGATACCCGTACATGTTCGGATGTATTGCTTGGACGTCAAGACAAACTCGTTGTAGAGGACCCAGTCAAACTCGGTACGGAGGACAGTTGAAGGGTGAATCAACACAGCCTGATCGTCTTTGACAGTGCGATAGAGCTTGCCAGAGCTCTCCTTCATGGCGACCTGCATGAAGAAACCGGCGAGCAGTGCGCGTCGAATATTGGTGTAGTAGTTCTTGTCCTCAAACGGTGTCGACACAAGCTCCAAGCCATGCGTCTCCATGATGCGCTTGAGCTGAGCGCGAACGTTATCCGCACTCGAGAGATGTCGGAAGGAGAGGAAGTGCTCGTGGCACCACTGCTTTACACTGTTGGGGTCGGACGTTGCCTGGCCCTTGAAAGCGTGGTAGGCATTGAGCAGGGTCAGGTGGTCACCATCGGGATGCGCGAACTGAGCCTTCATCTCGTCGGCGCGCTTTCGGTTGTTGGCAGGGCGAGTAAAAATTTGAGGAACTGAGAGAAGCGAGGTAATAGAGAGAATCTCGTTCGAGCAGTAGAATTCAGGAGACGAGATAAGCATGACCGCCAGAGCGGGATCAAGGGGGAATGCTGAAGCCATGCTGCCGAGAGTGGTCAGCTCGCCATCGTCGTCAAGACAGGCGAGATAGTTGAGCTCCTCCAGGGCGCGCATCATGGTCTCGGGAGCAGGGGGGTCCATAAGATCAAAGTGGACAAGATCCTCCACACCAAGCTTCTTGAGCTCCAGAACGGTGTTGGCAAGGTTGGAGCGCAGAATCTCGGGATATGTTTGCTCAATAAGCTCCTTCTTAAAGGCCTTCTCGGTATACAAACGGAAACACTTTCCGGGCTTGGTACGACCAGCACGACCAGCACGCTGCTGGGCTGAAGCCTTGGATATGGGTGAGACAAGGAGTGACTCAACACGGATACGAGGGTTGTAGATCTTTTGCTTGCTAAACCCAGGATCCACGACATAGACAATACCGTCAATAGTCAAACTGGTTTCGGCAATATTGGTAGAAACAATCACCTTGCGACCAGGACGCCCGCCCTTGCGAATAGGCGCAGGGGCCTTGTCGAAGATGCGCTGTTGCTGGTGGGGAGGTAGTGTACCGTACAGAGGGTAAACAGCGAGAGGGCCAGCGTCGACCTCGCGCATCAGCTCATCAGCCTCGAGACTGATTTTGCGACAAGCGTCCTCAATCTCATCTTCACCTGTAAGGAAAAGCAAAACATCACCCTCAGGCTCTGAAGCGTGAATCTGGAGAACGGTTCTTATGGCGGCCTCGACGTAATCGCGCTCAGGCTCGGGGGTGTAGAAGATCTCGACAGGATGTGTTCGACCGGGGACAGCGAGTAGGGGTGCATCGTTAAAGTACTTCTGGAATTTTTGAGCATCAAGGGTAGCAGACATGATGATAATCTTGAGGTCGGGGCGGCGCATAGAAATCTGCTTGAGCAGAGCCATGAGAATATCGGTCGCGAGAGTACGCTCGTGAGCCTCATCAAGAATAATACAGCTGTAACGGGACATCTCGTGGTCGTGCATGGCCTCGCGCAGAAGCATACCATCAGTCATGTACTTGAGCATAGTCTTGGGGCCTGTCATGTCCTCAAAACGAATGCTATAACCAACTTCCTCGCCCAGGTTGACGTCCATCTCGTCGGCGACACGCTGCGCGACCGACATAGCGGCGACTCGTCGTGGCTGGGTACAGGCGATAAGCTTGCCTGTGAGATGAGGTAGCTCGTCGTAGACGACATACTGAGGAATTTGAGTAGTCTTTCCGGAACCTGTCTCACCGACAAATACGAGAATCTGTGTTGAGTGGTACTTGTCCAAAAACTCTTGTCGTTGCTTGTGGACAGGCAGATCGCGACGGCCCTGGAGAATCTGGAAGTACTTTTGCGAATGAGGTCGGCCGGTGAAAGGATTCGACTCAGAGTCCTCAGCTTTTGAGGCCTGGGCAGCGGTAGTATGCTGCCTCTTCATACCAGCGAGAGGAGAGTCTGGCGAAGGCTCTGCGCTATGACCATTGCTGTTATCGTTGTCGTACATGTGAGCGAGGTAAGGGTTGTATTTCTCGTCCTCGCCGTCCTTCTTGGCCTTTTTTCGCGTGGATTCGTCGGCGTCGGCGCTTGAACGCTTTCCTCCCTTGATATCGGACATTATTTCGGTAAATGACAGGGAGAGGAGGTGAGAGAAAGTGGCGAGGCTGAAGCGGAAGGTCGTGGTGTTTTTGTTTTCTGCTAATGCTAGAAAATTTTGGCGGGACCTTCTAGACAGAGGCTTATCGATAAGGATCCTTGTCGCACAGTGCATGAGACGTGACTGTGTTACTGGGGTATATCACGAGATGCAGCATACATTGTGCATACTTGTAGTATTGAGTGTCACATGGGACTCACGAAGTGGTATATGAGAATGAGATTGTATTGAGTTTGTCAGCACTTTTGCTGTGAGAAGGTATTTAGCAAACCTGACCTGTTTTGCCGTACTGTTTCAACTCAAAATGGGCGCACACCGTGCTTTTCTTCAGGGTCTGTCTTTGCGAAGATCAACAGCTCTTCCTCTCAGGCTCGAAGCTTGCAACTCCAAACTCTCAGGGCCTGGGGGTACTTCTTGCATGTAAACAACAAGAGAAGTCTCTCTACAGTACAAGCCTTGACCTTTATCGAATTTCGTATCCGGCTTTTTTCGTCTGTATAGGTACTCTTCTCTTCATCTGATCCCATTTCACACAACTAAACCCTCTGGCTTGGTTTGGCGGGGTGAATTTACTCCACCACCAGAAATCTCAACTTTATTTTGCTGCTTCTCCCTGCAGACTCCAACCGCAAACGTCGTCTTCTGACAAACTCTAAGCTACAATTATGGCTTCTGACGACGCAGGCTTCGAAATGTCTGACAACTTTGGTCTTCAACGTCCTAACTTCCATATTGGATATCACGACTCAAAACGCGATGAGCCCCTCACCGACATGCAGTATGGCCATCTGCTGAACCACGGTGTAAGTCGCAAGCTTTCCACGCCAAAGGCCTCTAAATTCCATATATAATACATGAAATACATTCGTGAGGATGCTCGGGGCCACCAATTGACTCTTGGATAGCTGGCCTTTGCAACGACTCCCATCACAAACACCCACTTCCGAGACCGTGTCTTCGCTCTTGTTTCTGAGCATCTGTCCGCTCTATCCAAAAATGGCGAGAAACCTACCACCAGAGCAACTGGTTCACGAGCAGAGCCTATTCTGCCTCCTCTGAGCCCCAAGGACACCGCTCTGTTCCCCAGCGCTGCTGTCAACACCTACACTGCAGTCATCAGCCCCTGGCTCGACCTTGGATCTTCTAATCCCATCATCTCAAGCATCTCCCGTCAGGTCCTCAACGTTGAGATTAACTATGCCAACTTTTGTGGGGTAAGAAGCATCATGATTCCTGCCCCTCGACAGGATGCTTCCACCGACGGCGGCAACCAGAGTCTTGCTCAGTACGCACGAGCTGTTGAGGAGGCTCTTACAGTTGGAAGCCGACTCACTTTCTTAATTCACATGCCCATGTATCGGGAGCCTGGCCACGATGCAGAGGGATCCAACATCTCTTCCCTTGATGTCAAGACTCTAACCAAGACCGAAGGAAAGGAGGTCGATCTTCTGGCCGCTTGGGATTCATGGCATCATGTCCGAAGTGTCTGTAACTACAACACTAGACTCTTTGTTGGTAAGCTCAAATCAGTCTCTCAGGATCTTCAACGAATTCTAACTTAATAAAAAGCTTTGCAGATTCCCCGCGTTATGCCCGAGAAGGATCTTCAGGATCGTTGGTTTGCTGAGCCTTTGCACTACCTTACATTCAGCCCTGCGACTTTCCAGGCTAACAAGGCTGGTTTCCCATCGCTGTCTAAGCACCACCAGAACCTCATCTTCTCGTACATGCGCTTGAAGAATGTCCCATGGATTCTACTCTGCGACGTTGGGCCTGATGTCTCACATATTAAAGATGGCCACCAGTCTCTGCCAACCGCTCAAAACGACTTCCCCAGCTTGGCCGAAGCTGAGTCTCAGGACCAGTCATCCAAGACCAAGAAAAACGACTACATCTCCTACCTGCGATGGCTCGAGGATCAGCAGCCACCATTCAGCTATCTTGAGAGCCCAACCCTAACCAGCTTCCAAGACTGGCTTCAGTCACCTCTCCAGCCTCTGTCAGATAACCTCGAATCAGCAACATATGAGGTATTTGAAGGTGACCCCGTCAAGTATAGCCAGTACGAGATTGCCGTGTTTGAGGCTCTTACGGAATGGAAGGAACTCAAGAAGCCTACCTCCAAGGACGGCAAGGTTGTCGTTGCTGTTGCAGGTTCTGGCCGCGGTCCTCTTGTTACTCGTGCACTCAAGGCCGCTGATGATGCCGGCGTTCCTATCGATATGTGGGCAGTTGAGAAGAACCCCAACGCCTACGTCTACCTTTTGCGCCAGAATGACCTCGTCTGGGGTGGCAAGGTCAAGGTTGTCAAGACTGACATGCGAGCTTGGAAGGGTCCTATCGTCTCCGAGGACGAGAACGGACCTGTATACGGCAAGGTTGATATACTCATCTCTGAGCTTCTTGGTTCATTCGGTGACAATGAGCTGTCCCCTGAATGTCTTGATGGAATCCAGCATGTCATGTCCACACCTCATGGAATCTCCATTCCCAGCTCTTACACCGCTCATCTGAGCCCTATCTCAACACCCAAGATTCACGCTGATATCCTCTCACGAGTATCCGGAGACCCTAACGCTTTCGAGACACCCTGGGTTGTTCGTCTTTTTGCTCTCGACTTTGTTGCCGAGAAGGTGCCCAACAAGCCCCGATTCCAGGAAGCCTGGGAGTTCTCTCACCCCATTCCCGAGTCTTCGCTTGCGGCGCTGGAGGCAAAGCGCTCTGGTGGTGTTGTTGGAGGTGGTGGCGGTAGCATGGCTGGTGCTGCTGGGGCCAATGACCACAACTCTCGCTATACTCATCTTACATTTGTTTGCCGGACAAGAGGTGTCACTCATGGATTAGCTGGATACTTTGAGTCGACTCTATATGAGTCTCAGATTCCTGAGAACAAGGGTGAAAAGATCGAGATTAGCACACATCCCGAGCGTATTGACGTGAAGAGCAAGGACATGATCTCTTGGTTCCCCATCTACTTCCCCCTCAAGGTAAGTTCCCCAACCAGCAAGCATCGATGCATATTAACATAATTGTAGAAACCGCTCTACTTCCCAGCTGATACTGAGCTCGAGGTCAGCATGTGGCGACAGACAGATGACACCAAGGTGTGGTATGAGTGGCTCGTCGAGGCTTTCACATGGGTTAGCCCAACAAGCCGTGTCAAGGTCGGTTCATCAGATCTGTGCAGCAGTCGCCAGGTGGCATGTCTGATGTAGACGGATGGCTTGGATCACGGGGAGGAACTGGCTGGGATAAACGATGTGACGAAAGAAAAGTTTTGCTTATGAGTTTGAAAAGGATAAATGCCTTGAGGTTTGGAGACAGCAGTCGCTTGAAATTGACAAGTGATTGTAGCCAGGATACAAGCTACAGTTACTCGCATGATGGCTCACTATTGGAGGAAATCACATAGCATTTTCAAGGCCGCTACACAGCTGGAGAGACATCCTTAGCTTTGGATATCTACATAGGCTGCCCTTGTGATCAATGTTATTTCTCTTTCGACTGTAGCAAAAACCGACACTGCAGATCATCTCAATACACATGATGGGCATTGAAGCATAGTATCTGCCATTCATTGTCTTTGTTGCTGGTGTCTATTCACATGCCATGTTCCACTAGACCGAGCTTCAATTGAAGTCGATGTCGGTCAACTTCCGATCAATGCACATGCTTTGTCTCAACTTGTAGGAAAATCTACCTGGCCATTCGGAGAGTATAGGTGCATAACAGATGCATTTGCGGTTCGTTGGACGGGAAAGGTGACGATGCAAACGACGATGCAAGACAAGGTCATGGATGAGTTGTGATATACTGTACTTCTCGCCTCACGCGACGTTTCATATGCAGAATCAACATGCCATGTTCAGGCATGAATAGAGGTGTGTGCTCATGTTGTCCGACGATATTTGACTCTATGAAGCAAGCCTTCCCTTCCACCGACGAAATGTGCCCATCATGACATGTCCATGAGAAGCCGGCCATAGGAGGCCGTATTTACAGAACTGCCTGTACCTGCAGCGCCTCTGACGTCCCCTTGTTTTGACGGAGAGGAACAAGACTTGTAGCTGGTTGAATACTTCCCGTGATGTCTCAATATGTTATGCTGGACTGTCTGAAAATACTGTAGCAAGCAAGACAAGGCGACGCACAAAACGCGGGGGACTTTATATTAACTACGCCTTGATCGTCGAGGTGCACAAACACCAGATCCTCAACGAAAACTGCCCTTAACCTCATTAGTAACCACCAAACAATTAAACACATCGCCGTAATTTTTAGGTACTGCCCTTGGCTGCCCTACGAGGCGGCTCTGGACTCACTCCCTCATCATGGTCAGTGTAAGTCAAAAGCCGGAATAACCCGGCGTCCAAGCCCGCACCATTTTCATCGGCGAGACTCGGTCAAGCCCTGTAATTGTCCAGCACAATAATTATGGAATCAAATATCGTCATTCATCAATTCCATCCTTCTCCAACTCTCCATGTGGAACTACTCATGAGAATCCCGGAGCCGGAGCCGGAGCCGGGAGCTGAATCGTGCATGTGTTTCCCCAGAAAGAGAAGGAAAAGGGAGCTTCAATTGACTTCTAAAGTAGACGCCGGCGGACACTACGAAACTGTAAATCTTTCAGGTCCCGGTAGAGGCGAGGCAGAAGAGGAAGCGCCGGGGCCGGGTATGAGCTGACTGGAAACCCCTTGGAAATAGGCCAAGAGAATGGTTCGTGAGAAGACGGGTTCTACATGTGCCAAGGATTGTACAATGCCTGTTGACCAGGGTGAGTGGCATGTCATGTTACATACTTGTCGTGACATTCCAAAAAACATGGCGAGACATCACGGTAAAGACATATCACAGGTAGGGCGTAGGTAGATGTAATAGTATGGACGTTTTTTCTGGTATTGGATATTTCTACCAAAAACAACTCCTTTGCTCAACGCCGTGGTGCTCCTTGCCAGCTGTTAAAGCTTCGCAGGTAGGTCTCCAACTATACAGAAAGATATGGCGTCGACGCCAGTCAAGAACAAAAAGCACGGAGGTCGCAAGGTTCTCCGCAGCCGGGGGGGGGGTATTCTCTAAGTAAAAATCCGGCTGATTTGCTGTTTCTCGTTTTCTCCCTCTCTTTCGTTGTGCATATACTAGCCCCTCGTTTCATATGACGCTCCTGGCGACATAGTACCGTAGTGCCCTAAGTGGTTTCTTGAAGTGAACTGCAGTTGGAAGCATTGTCCTATTCTGCCTGTCTCGGTGTGAAGGGTTTGCGTACCCTTCCCTGAAATGCACAGCGAAGTTGATCACTATGTGCATGATCACTCGGCGTCCCCGTATACTATGCCATGCAGGATATATGCTCCATGCAGTAGGTCCTGGCTCTCGTCATAATCTGCGCGTCATCGTAGGTATTCATTCGTTCATCCCGTCTTTTTTTTTCCATCCCACCGCTCCACCTACAACTCCTCGCCTGTGGCGGGAGACATATCTAACCAAAGAGAGCAGCGCCGCCGGACTCGATAGCCTCGATCTCAGCGGCGTTAAGGGGAGCGCGGTGGAAGCGAGCGGGGAGCTCAGAGACGTCAAAGGCAACGCCCTGAGGGGGCTTGACGGAGCCAAGAGAGGCAGCGGGGGTTCCGCCAAAGCCAGACTTTTGGAGAGGACCATGCTGCTGGACGTGGTCGCGGTAGGAGCTGAAGGACTTGTGGGTAGTGGCAGCATCGCCGTTTCCGTAGCCGGACCAGGACTCGGGGAGCTTCTCGGCTCCGGAGGCAGGGTGAGGCTTGGGGGTGTGGTCGACGTTGGCTGCAGAAGGCGGTGTTAGCTTGTGCTGAGGGGTAGCAGACGGTATTGCTCAATACCAGCGGGTTGGCATACAAGGAATGGTTCGGGGACCGAGGAACTTGATGAGAGGAGTACGCTCAGCGTGGACAGCAGCCTGTCGGAGGGCTCGAGTGGCAGAAAACATCGTGAAGGTTATTTGGGTGGTTGGTCGGGATAGTTCGGTAGACGTTGATGAGGCTTGCTAAGATGAGAGATGAGAGGTGAAGAAGATGAAGAAGATGAAGAATGCAATTGAGTTGAGGAGAGGAAGAGGGAAAGGTTAAAGTCAGAGACGAGCGTGGGACAGGGCGTGATTATATATTTGAGGAATTTTTTGGGATGGGATGGAGTGAATGGAAGTTAGCTCAGGCCAAGGTAACTCTCAGCCAAGCAAGCCCAGGTCCAGATTGTACCGCGCCGAAGCGTAAGGTAGTAAGGTAGCCCAGCCCACACACTCACAGGCTCAGGTCACTTACAGGGAACGTCCCTAGGCAGCTGCTAGTGGCTTCTGTTAGTGGCAGTCCCGTCAAATGGCGCGAACTGGGCCCAAGCGAGCTAGGAAGTTGGGAATCCACATCCACCAGGAAAAAAAACCTCGACACAACCAAGAAGAGAAAGGGAAGAGAGAGAGAGTGTGTGAGAAACAGGCCACAATTGGTGGCATTGAGCTGCATGTCCACAGAACAACACGTTACCCATACCCAGACATTAGAGGCACTTCTGCCCAAACGAAATAAGAGTGGGATGAGTTTGTTAACTTTCCCTTCCCCAGTGGCACAGCAGAGACACCCCCAACAATAGAGTTGTCCAAGACGTGGGATATCGACATGGGGCATGGATCGCTACAGTACAGCTACAGCAGGGCCAAACACTCCGCTACCTTGCATGTTCATTTACGTGCATTTGCCGTGAGAGGCAGTGGGAGGGGGATATCAGATTTACTTGTGACAGTCTCCGATGGACGGCCTCAAGGAAGTTGTGCGTAAGCTGAGAGAGGATCATGATCATCCCTCCACAAACCCATCTTGCATGAGTCGAGACAAGTCGGTCCATGATGCCGTCGGCGGATATACCGTCCTGACCTGCATCACAGCACTCCAGGCAATGGATGTCTGGGGTTAACGACCGGAGTTGGGCGGAATGGCGTGGTCTATCACCTTGAATCAACGGGGTTAAGCAGCCGTCTTCAAGGCTGCAGCTTATTCACCTTTGACCTCAAGGTGAATGAATGGAAGCCAAAGCCAAGACAAATCCCCGAACCGATAACTCCAGGTACCATAAGCAAATTCCACCAGCATCCTCAACCGAACCGAAAGTTGAGTAGCCAATGCCCAGCTTGATGCTATTCACTACTACCCCAAACTCCGAACATGGCCACCATCTTGACTGCAAGTTTACATCCCGATGCACACACATTGATCATCTGCCATTTGCCGTCTTGAACACCAGGGTAGTTGATTGAAGAAGCTCCCCCCTTTGCACCCTAGGCTTACCATTCATACACCCCCTTCGCCGTTCCTCCGGGATTGGCAACAAAAACTCAAAATACACATTGCCTTTTTTGGGAGAGAATGCTCCTCTGGGGCACGGCGTCCGGGGGAGAGTTTTGGTTGTGTGGTTGGTGGAGGAGGTGGATAGACTAGAGACTACCTTAGAAAGCGGACAGATGGGCGCGTCTGCGAGTGATGATCGTTTCTCAAGTCAAGACGAGGCTAGAGGGTCTCGTCCTCTCTGTAGTGTACATCGGCTACCTCAGCCTACAGCACAAGCGAAGAGTTCCGTGCCGTGCCAGTGTCAGTGTCCGTGCCATCCGAGGCTGGCCATTGATACGATCTCACCAAACAAAGGCCTCAAGGGAAATAAAAGCTAAGGCCACGTCCATGTCATTGCTGGGACCCTACCTACGTAATTGAAGTGCTTCCCCCTGGTCCGGACTCCGAACGCGAAACGTTGTTGCACTTGGTTAGTTTAGCTGCCGCTGTATGCGGAGCGGAGAGGAGCGGAGGCACATGGTCCAGACAGGCTAATGTAGGGCCTAAGACGCCGACATACAAGCGTGAAAAGACCAGCGTTACAAATTGGAGAGGAGGATCAGCGAGGGAGGGAGGTAATACGGGGGGAGTGATAATGCCGAATAGCGAAGGATTCAGCGAGTATTGGAAATCAGTTTGATCGATAATGGCATTCGGAATTACATTCTCATCACATTACTCCCTACGACTCAATACTATGACAGAATTGTTCAGTGCACTCATCGATTTAATTGCATGATCTTCAAATCGTAAGACGTGGCATTCGTCCCCCCGCGGTCTTTGTGGCCTTCGCAGTTGTTGTGATTGATGCTGTTGAAAAATAAAAAGTTGATATCTCTGAATCAAGATGGTGTTTTGACCAATCCCGCGTCGAGAACAGACTATGACAGATTCAGATTACATGTGGTTTTATGAAAAAAAAGATACGTACCCAACCTCTACTGTCTGAATCGCAATGGATCTCCAGCCGTTTCTGCGGCTAGGGACGTGTTCCTAAGAACTTGGTAGATTTGGTAAGAGAGCCCAACAGATCCAACGGAGATCAATTTATATTGTTTATAGAGAATGGTTGTTCCTTTTGAAGTGGTTATTTGTGAATCTGTCCTCATGGATGAGACTTAGTTACTCTGTAGAATGGTAGCTAATCCCGATGTCATCCTCTGCAGACAAGATCCAAGGTAAGGTATTCTGGATAGGCTGTCTAGACTCTTTGAGTGGAATTGGCCATTCATTGCCAGTCTTCACTCATTGCTTTGAGATCCTCCCTCCTTCGCCTCAACCTCACACTCTTTTCGAGAGCGCTTACACCGGGATCCGGCATCGGGCGTGGAATGGTCTGTGCTTGTTCTATTCCATGCATCGTGTCACTTTGAGAGCTCCCATTGGATCTGTTGGATTAGCTTATTTCGTGCCTCACATCAAGCTCCCGCTCCTTGTCCTCTTGGGGTAGTTCCGCTGGCACGTGAAATCGAAGGAAGAGGTTTCCTCTCGTGGTGGAAATTCTGAGCTCGAATCTCGACTTTTCATCTTTTGGTTTTTGTATGTGATGATGATAATGATGGTACTGTCTATGCGCCATGAATGAATGCATTGCTGGTCCTCTTTGGCATGAGAGAAAGAATGACAGGCAGCCTAATATTCCAATCTGTGCTATAAACAATGAAAATAATGAAAGAATGTTTGCTATCAATTGACGACAGACACTCTCATTGTTGTTGTTGTTGTTGCACTCTGCATGAAGCTTTTCAGCTCTTCTTCAAAATTGGAAAATTTCACAGAAATCTCTGTGGACAGCTGCCACACCTCTAGACTGATAAGATAACGAGTTTTACCAATCATTCTGTCGAGTTTCCGTCTGGGGAAACCACCAAGTCAATATGTGATTGGCCAATCCCTGAGCAAACCCCTGTAATCAACCACAAATAGGCCCGTTGCCACTGAGCCCATCTTGACTTACACCAAGGGCCATGTAAATATCCATCCACGCATGTACATCTAAGCCCTCCGGCTGTTGGGACCAGTCAGTCGTGGCGTCTGGCCATGTCTGATGTCTTCTGAGTGAAAATTGAAGTGTTTTTCCTGAATGCACATCAAGGCCATCTCGCACGCTGGCTTCTTCAATTTTCCTGGCAACAAGATATGGCCTCCCATCGTAGACCGGAACATAAACCGCTGGAGCGATTCTAAGAATCTCTCTTTAGCCTCGGGTGTGTACCGACACTCAGTGTTGGTATCCTTTCCCTGAACGCTGTAGAGATGGACAGCTATTTCGCGCCGGGGCGTAACCTGATCTCTATAAAGAGGACCGGGAAAGATATCAGTAAACGAGTCGAGCTGAGGAACGCCTCCTGGCTCCCTCAACTGAAACGAGCAATAGATCTCAAATGATCTAGTATCTCTAACGTTTTCTCTGAAGGGAGGATGATGCACGTAAAGACGGAAAATTGCTTTGGATCGTGGAAAACCAGTGTATTCGAGAGGAGGATTGGGAGAGCTTTATTGTATCTGAAGGGAAACGGTGTCAACACATTCTCGGAAGACAATACTATAGCAGAAGGGAACTCAAACTTGTTGACATTTCAAAACAAGATTAATTCCCTCTAGGCATTGGCCTGACTTTGACAGGAAGAGAGACTCATCGGGTACCCGAGGAACGGGACTCTCATCGCATCTACAGTAGCGCCAACAACCTGTGGGTTTAGAATGATAGAGATATTTTTCGATCCTTTGGACTCAAAGAGAGCAACGTGAACTCTTAAATGACCAAATAGCTCGAAATATTTACGCCATCTAAGCTTCCAGTTGAGCTTCGTGAACAGGCGTGATCTCTTCTGACGGGACTGCCACTGTGTGCAAAATCTGGGCTCCATGACTAGAATAAGACGGAGTTTAGTCTCTAAAATTGTCAGAATTAATTAGTAAACGATGCTGAACTGAATCTCAAGCGATTGTCGTTTTTGAGTATAGTTCCCAATGTTCTTGGAAGGAGAGGACAGCCTCAAGTTAGAAGGGATTATTTGCAAGTTGCGTGAAATTAATCTGTAGAGATGATGAAATGGTAAGCTATACAAATAATTGATAAAGTTTATGCTCAGAAGTGAGTCATTTGATGTGGTTGTTGTGTTTACCTAGAGTTGGGGCCTGAAAGTTACCCCCTGAACGACTTACAGCGGACTGGCTCGAAGTGATGGCATGGATTAACCTACCAAGCACCGTGGAGAATGAGTGAATAGAAAAAATATTTTCACAGGTAGTCGTAGGTAAGAGAGGTTGATATGTACCAAGGTAAGTAATTGAACATAGATGCCGGCAAGGCTTGGCCTGATTTCCAGTGAACTTGAATGATAGAAGCAAGCCCCCCCTATAGGCATAAGTGACAATTTAACTGCCTTAGTACCTAAGGTAGGCATTCAAGCACTGGCAAACCTCGCCATGAATCTGCCACTCACAATTGGTGGCTACGGGTGCTCCTCGTTAAAGTTGACGATAGTAAACTAATATCTGGCTAATATCATTGGGCGACTCTTCCTTACTTTCATTTTCACTTTCAAAGAGCTTCAATATTGTCAGCTAATCATATTCGTGATCATAACATTCGCCTCAACCTTGTTTTAGGGATCAATATGTGACCATTCAAAAACTTAATTAGAGCCCTGAAGTCTTTCGATTCACCTGAGTTCGTGATTCATGATCCTCTGTCTCTTGGGTATAAATACCTCCCTTTCACCCTCCTCTCCTCAACTTCTTTCCTCTTCTTTTCATCATAATAATATGGTTAGAACTCTTCTGTCCTGCATCAATCTGTTGAACACTACAATACAACTTTAACAACATGGAGTTTCCTTCCAGCCCAAGTGACAAGCGAAAGCCTATCGGTGATCTCTTTAATCCGGATTCTTCAGCCCCTGAGCAGCCCCCTTCCAGCCCTGTCAAACGCACTAAGATGCTGGCAGACCTTCATCGATCCGTTCGTCAGAACTGGCCTACTATGCGACAGCCCGTTTCCGAGGTCCCTATGACTATCCGCGCCGACAGCAGCTATCGTACCTACGCTGCTGATCAAGACCCAAAAGTACTGTTCGACAAAGTCACTCGATACATGGACTCCATGAGAGGCGTTGAGCGCACGCCAGAGCAACAGGAAATTCTCATCAAGGAGATTCATGAGTCCATCATCCACGCAATCTTTGGTAGCAACAGGATTGAGGGTGCTGGTCTCGGTTTTGACGTTACTCTTCACCTTTGTCGTAAGATTCTGCGAGGAGAGCCTGTCCCAGAGGTCGATGAGCGTGACCCGGACTACGAATCAAAGCTCTTGGAGCTGTACAATCACGACAAGACGCTGAAAGGCCAACCTTGCCAGTATGTCCTACGCGGACGCCGAGAGATCGTTCAGCATATGAAAGCATTCCAGCACATCATCCATCATTTTGTTGTCCTAGAAGAGAAAATGACAGAGGATCTCATCAAAGAGACCCATGCAATCCTCTGCAAAGGGGTGTCAATCATCGACCCTGAACATCCCGAAGTTCCCTCCGAGGAGTACGCTGGACAGTATCGTAAAGTCGCTGTGGGGGCTGGAAACACGATGTTCGTGACGCCAAAGTTTGTCCCAGACAAGATGAGAGAGATGTGCGCCAACTTGAAGAAGGATATTGACGAGGGAGAAGCTCAAAACTCGCTGGACCCGTTCTCTCTTTCTTCCAAGTATTCGCTCAGATTCGTTGAGATCCACCCCTTCCAAGACGGCAATGGACGCATGTGTCGCATGATCCTGAACGTAATTATTTTCCGCTACGCTGGTATTGTCGTTCCCATCGGTGAGAGAGAGGAGGACCGGGCTGAGTACATGGACATCAAGAAGCGAGCCTCAAGGGATATGGAGGGACATGGAGAGTATGCTACTTTTGTACTGAAGAAGGGAGCGCGAGCTATTCAAAAATTGAAGCAGAAGCTTCATGGAAAGAAGTCGGTCTAGATAGCCAGGATAGTGGGCTAGAGTGTTGAACGTGGTCGTAGTCATCGCTATTAAGACACTTTTCAAAAACTTTTAGCACGTTTCTCTATGTTGATTTGCTTGATTCGTGCTTGGTAAGGTTGGGTGCAATCTGGTATCTTTGAAACTCCATGAATTCGCTCGAAGCGTCAAACTCAAAAGTGTTTGTCTGGTAAAGAATCTTGATACCCTGCTCAAAGCTAGCGGCAGCATAGCCATTAGAGACAGCTGCAGTGAGCCCAAGAAGGATGACTTACGCTCGCTTGCAAGTAAGAATGAACGCCGATGACAGATAGTATCTCTAATATCCATCTTCTTCGTCATCAAGAAAATGTTGATAAGACCCTTCGAAACAAAGAAAATGCACCCATCGGAGGTCAGTAGGTCGAGCCCTTGCCGTCTGCTCCCGATCGTTGCCTCTCGGCTGCGGAGCGCGCTCGATATGGAGCCTGCGCTTACCAAACAAGTCGATCAAGATCATGTCATGAAGTTCAGGTGGAACTTTTGAGAAAAATGGAGATTGGCTCTGCAGTAAACTGTCGGTGAACCTGATAGCCATTATATTGGAGTGCAGCGAGAGGTGACGCAGGAGAGAGTTGGGATAGTATCAGGCACGGTTCAGAGGAGGCTGAGTGTGAGAAAAACGCCAGAAATTGAGAAGCGGGCATCGACGTCAACTGATATTAATAGCTACTTACAGGATGCGGACAGAATAACAGGCCAAGCCATTTGCCGATCTGTTAGTGGTTGGCACAATATATATGTAACATCAACTTCTGCACGTTGGTTCAACAATGATCCGCCATTTGTTGTGATTGGGTACAATATGCCACCAGCCTGTTTCTGATCAGCAGCTTGCAGTCAACTGCACTCTTGACTATCTTAAAGCAAGAATAGAAAAGGCGGGTTTCTCCAAAAGTGCCATGACAGATCTTTCCGTTTGGTAATAGATGGTCTGGGGTTAGTGAGGATAGCCACGTGTATAGCTTCTTCACTTCAGCAGCCTGCTGTTACAGGCCTTCTGAAAACATCAGATCTTCGTCAAGCGTATCACCGAGAACGCCTCTATTGCCAAAAACTAGCATCGAGGTTGTCATGGAAAAAGAAGGAATAGTCTGGTATGATGGAGAGAGTGACGAAGACGACCCGATTTCTATTTCCCCTCTGAAGCACCTGAGTTCGAAGATTAGGACAAATTGTTATGTCAATTATCTAAAATAGGCATCTCTTACATACATGAAGAATCTCAAGAAGGACCTCTTAGGAATCTATCTCATGATCCAAAATTGTACACCCATCACCTGTCGTGGCCAATATCAACCCCTAAACAATACGACAGCTTTAACCCTCTATAATAATTCAGTGCGTATCATGTACAGCAATACAACACTCTCATTCTTTCTCGCATAATTCCATCGTGTGCAGTGAAAACAATAACCTCTTACAACCTCTTACGACCTCTTGCGAACAACATCCCGAACAATGTTTCTACACTCACTCGGGTCCTCAAAAACATGCCAGGCTTCAACCGGTACATTCTTGAATGCCTTTTCAAATCTCTCCAGTTGGTTCTTTTCTTCAATGCCAATGGCAGCGACGTCTGTGGCCTTGCGAATGAGTATCATCTTGACCCAGCCTGGGAATGTTCGATAGCTACAAGCGAGTTAGTAACGAGGTACTATATCGATCTGAGCTACTCACATCTCGCCATATGCCTCGGGGTCGGATTGCGTCGAGTCACCGATGAGAATGAGCTTTCTCTTTGGTAGCCACGAGTGAATCTTCTTCATACGATCTGCCTTGTACTCCTCAGTTCCCATGGTCAGCGCCGACAACAAGCCTGCTATCGTACGCCAGCTCGAATCTCGGAGGATCAGCGTGCCTTGTGGGAAGTAGCGGTCTCGGAATTCTCGAAGAAGAGGGTACAGGTTGTATGGAGATGCTGAGAGGTAGAACCAAGGAGTATCGCGGGGGAGGAGGGTCTGAAGTTCAGAATAAAGCTCGGGCATGCCAGGGACTGGGGTTGGCTCGTCAACAAATGTGGTTTTGAGGATGCCTAGTGGATCGCTGGTCAAGGTGACTTTGATGGTGTCGTCGACATCTGAGCCATGTTAGTATGTACGGATGATAGCCAATAATTAAAGGAGCATACCAGATATTATGGCCCAACCCTCAGGTCCAGCATAGTAAGTTTGCATATCGTGAAGGCCTTGGGTGCCTTGAGGTACCAACGCCGTGGCATCAACTACCGACCCCTTATGGGTGTGCTGAAGAGGCTCAACACTCGTTGTGATACCATTAATACTCGTCGGTCCCAACTTGATCTCCTTCTTCTTATGTTCGATCCAGAAGACTCTCGCTGCTTGAATATCCCAGAGGAACGGAATGATTCTCTTTTCGATAACATCGCGCTCGGCCGCATCGTCCGCCAAACCTAACGTTGAAGCAATTCCAGATACTATATCCGCCACGCGACACTTAGGCTCGTTCTCGAATACAGCAGCGACAAACTCGGCTTCCCACTGGTCGGTCTCAGGGTTTCGGTACGCCGTGTTATCCATCAACCACACTATGTCGCCGGCATCGACGGCTTTTCCGAAGGGGTTCCATTGCGCAAAGCGTGACAGCCACGCCGAGACATTGACAGGTGCTGAGAGAGCAGCAGCTTGCGTCTTTTGAAAAGCAGTGGATTTGGGATCGGGCAGATCGTGCTCGACCTTGTCAAAGTTTTGGGTCTTTCGAGTGCGCAGTTGCATATCGGCTGCGAAAGCGCTAGGATCAAAGTCAAGTTTGTCCGCCATCTTGAAATGTGTGCGATAACGAGCTGAAGATATATACTACAGGATGAGTTGCCTTGGGGAGGCAAACGAGGTCTCGTGCTGTATGAGTTTAGGAACAGTGAGGCTGTATCAGGAGCCGCAAGGTCTCGTGGATGTCTAGGTCAGGTTTCAGGGCGTGAAAGTGCGAAAAGCAGGCAGCGAGACAATGTTTTATGCTTATTCTCGAGAAGGAAGTCAGTCTCATGGAATTTACAGAAGGGTCAAGGTCTCAGTCACAGGAGGAGAGCACGTGTGTTAAGGGCCTGCCAGCAGCTCAGGTCTTGGCTTTAATGTACGTGACCTCATACGGAGATCAAGTCAATAGCGCAGGAAATTGTTTATAGAGGCTGCGACGTGCTTTGTTTAAGGTCTTGGACTTGTGACGTCGCTGCGTGATACTAGCGACGCCGATCTCCAAGGCTTGTGGGGGTGGAGATTTACCCGCGTGGGCGCTATGCCTAGAAGAATGACCCGTCCAAAGCCAAGATTGGACCGTTTGAGTGTGGCTTGCAGTGGGCTGTGCTATAATTCTGTCAAAAAACAGGAGTCGGGGTGCATTAGAGTGTGTTCATGTTGGCATCATATTTGCAGTTGACCTCTCGGATGTTGGTTTTGCCAGGCGAGAAAGGACCCTTGTAGTGATCGATCGAGGATACAGGGGCTAGATCAACTACCGTATTACGTCACATCCTTAACTCGACTGTTGACTGTTGGATCACGAGATGGCCTTCTAACGCATGGCCACAACAGATACCGAACGGACATTAAATTCCTGCAGGTTACGAATCAGCCTTCTTGGTGATCAATCAACTTTAACTTGATATCTTACCAATCGATCTTTACGTTTCATGGTGTCCCGCTTCCTGGTCGTAGATCCAGCAACGAGCCGGCGACCTCGGCCTCGGGAGAGAACCCCTTGTTCGTCCCTCGAGGTTCGGCCCGTTCGTCAAGAATTGACTTTGTAAGTCACTGACGGGGCTCCCAGGGTTGTCAATTTCGTATTGACATAACTTATACGTATAAAGATGCTTGCTTTCGCTCGTATTTATGAACTGGGGTGATTCTATCTATCTACTCCTAAACGCCATCCATTCATCCTGTCTTTAATCATATATGCATTTCCATGTCTCTAACCACCAGACATCGACCAATACCAATGCAATGCAATGCCAAATGCAAATTGTAAACCAACTCATCATACACACTTGCTTGAACTACCATCCTCCGTATAGCCAGCCCTTCTTCTTCTGCGCACTGAACAGCTCATCTTTGACCTCTTGCACAACCGCTTGAACCACACCCTTCCTGGCCCTTTCGCTTATCGTTAACGAGTCGTAGAATAGATGATCGTTCTCAACTGCACAGTCAGCCGTGACCTTGTCCTGATCGATAGTGAGATCAGACATGTCAGCCTTGACACATGAAGTCCAAACATCGGCGAATCGCATCGTCGCGTTTGGTGACATCGTACCACGTCCTCGCAGATCTACCACCGCCGCATGCTGCATCTCACCCTCTGTCATAGCATCAAGAAGCACCTTTCCAACGTCCACCGCCAGCCCGTTACGCATGGGGTATGGAGCTTGGATAACACGCTCGTCCACGTATGTCTTCTTCGCCGACTCTTTTGTGTCTTCGCTGTGCTCAACCAGCTCAACACTCTCGGCTCTCTTACTCTGGCTTGATGCCTTGTCCTCAGAAGCCAGCTTCTGGGGTTTCTTGGTCGATCTCTCAATCCACTCAGCAACTGCAAAATCCACCTCTTGATTCCAATATTTTGTCAGTTCCGCGGCATTTCGCGTATGCTCTGCTGCGCTGTTGGGTGCTGGTGGCGCTTGTCGAGCTTGCCACGCTGGTGTCAAGGATATATCGAATATCATGGGCGCTAAGATGCGAAAGCTCTCGAACTTGCGTTTGTCAACACTATCTAGAGCGCCGGGTGCCGTCAGCTCTCTAATCTGGGTTTCGGTCGCATTTGTCCAAAAGTCCGAGTACGCGATGGAAGTTGGGTCCAGTGATCGTTCGTAGAGTATTTCAGCCTGCTCAAGGATAACTCTCGCCATATCCGTAATAATATCTTCCGATCTCGTCCTTGGCATTGCGGCCATGTTCCAGACTTCCCAAGTGCCGAAGCTGAAGATCCAGAGCGTTTCGCGCGGGGGGGTTTCAGGTGGTGGCATCGCGAGGAACGTCTTCACTTGGCTGGTTAGGTCAGGGACTTTGTCTGGAGTTGGGTACTGTTTAGAAATGTAGTTGTAGTCGAAGGCTGGCTTCTTCTTCACGTCTGTATGTTTTGTGATGTTGAGAAGATCTTTGACACCTTTTTGATGGAGTTCTTTGCTCATGAGGCCCCTGTTCGGTTTACCATCTGGTACAAACGAGAGATAAGAATTGCAGTTGAGCTAAGGATCTGTTAGCAAAATCGATATCACGTTATCAAACTTTGGTAGCTTACCTCATCACATAATTCTTCTGTCCATGTTTTGCGTCGGGGATCTTTGACGTTACCCAAGACATCAGGAGATCCAAACACCACGATCCTCAAACTCGATTCAGGTTCTGGCTCATGTCTACCCCAAGAAAATAATCCAGTGGAGCCGTTTCCGAGCTGTCCACCTGATAGTCGATTGGGTAAGACGCCGAAGATAAGAAAGCTGGTGAAGAAGATGGCAGCGACCTGAAGGATAAGCTTAGGCGCGCCGCGCCAAACGCGAGTAGAGCAAAAGATGAACATATTCTTTCCACCGAGTCTACCCATGAGAGAATCTTGACTGTCACGACGGCTTGGGAGTTGATGATCGAGCTCTGCGGGTGATTTCCATCGTGCTTGAAACATGATGCGCTAGAGTCGAAGAAGAGAAGCGACTAAGAGAAAAAGGCACGGCGATTTCAAGTACTAATGTGGGCCATGGACACAATGTATATGTCGTTTGGTGTTGATGTGGCTAAGAAATCATGGACAGAAATAGGGCAAGTCTAGAACTAGCAAATGTAAAACCTATGCCGACGATCCGGTAGTGGACGCCAATTCGTGGAAGTAGCCTCTTGAAGTGATTGAGTGCACGTTTTGAGAGGAATGTTGCCGGTGGGAAGCAGTGATTAACTTTGAGCGAGGCGCTTCGAAAGCAGGACGGATGAGAAGCCAGAAACGGCTTCAGGGGAAATGCTAGATACTGTAGAGAGTTAAGGCTACTACCTTACTAATGATGGGTTGTTATGCGAGGGCTAAAAGTCTTAAGACGAGAGGGTTGAGGTTGACAGGAGCAACTCCTAGAGCAGAGATCGGAGGCTATTGCGAAAATGAGGCTGTGAATAAGATGAAATAGAATTTATGGGGAAATAAGCGATTGATTTATCAGGGATACGCCTCGAGGGTAACAAGTCTAACGGTGAGGTACGTTTCTACTAAGGGGCAGTAAGTGCAATAACCTCCTATGAAATGGATGCAACAGCCATTGCCAAGCCATCTCTCATCACAGATTGTTGCGCGGCCAAGACCTCTTACAGACTTGGTATCGCGGGATGTGGTGAGCCTAAAGCGATCCAGGAAAGGGAGGACAAGGCAGAGGCGAGAGATCAGAGGCATCCTTGTCTAGAGGAGTGGATTTCCATGAGGCCAAGAGAATAAACCAGCGAATCTCACCGAACAGTCCAGCACGAAGGCCAAAGGAAACAACGGGTTCTTGGTGGGAGAACAACGTTGCCGCCACGGATGACGAGGTCGGAAGACGGCACCGGGATGTGGGTACAGACGCGCCGGCCGGATCCCGTTGTAACCGTGATGTGACGTGACGTTTCTTGTCGGCTTCAATCGTCTCGAGAGATTCAGGAGACTTTGTTCAGTTAAATTAGCCCCAAGAAATGCGTCGTCAGCAGTGGAGTTTAAGCCTCCCCAGACTAGGACCGAAGCCACGGGTGAGCACAGGCCAAGAATCTGAACTTCCAGATCTAACTACTAGGTAGGTATTGTTGATGCTTTGTGGGGAAGTGAGTGAATGAGCGTGCAACTCAGCTGTTGATCACTGAGTGATTTGCTGCAGGTTTGGTCCAATGTCTGTTTTTCGTTAGCCGCAACCGGTAATAACGCACGAGACAAAACTTGATGCCTCCAAGGTAACGATGCACCCGGACTATTATGACACAAGTATACACAATCACTGTTATCTTAACGTCCTCTTTCATCAAGCATCAGTCTCTTTTTCTTCATTTTTTACTACCAAAGTAACAATAATCCACATCATTCTTATTTCCCCACATTCGGAGCGCTTGGTTTCGCCAGATACAATTTAATGAGTACCCAGCCTTTTACTGCGCCTGTATCCGTACTTCATTGGTAATCGACGCATAATGAGGTTTACCCAGGAATTCTGCTGCCAGCAAGTCTCAGGAGACTAATAAAGGACCCAGTTTCTGTGTTGCTCCATGTTCGAAAAACAAAGAAATTTCATAATATAACAATATACCTTAAGCTTTTCTTCAAACATGAAACAAAGATCCAATATCAATATCTTCAATCAAAAACCACGGGGCCGAGCAAGCCATCGCCAAGAACCACCATATATCGAAAAGGGTCTAGAATAAACGGTCCTCTCTAGCAACATTCCTCACATTCGACTGTTAGATCTTTTATTTCCATCCGTCAGTAAGAACTGAATGTCGTGATTCCGACGCCTTCAGCCTTCGTACGTCCATATCGCCCACTGATCTGATTGCTCGAGGCTCTCAGCTCGGCAACGCCGCGTTAGTTCGCCAAACCTCACAGCCTCGTGGCTCAGGGCAGCGTTGAAAGTTGAAGACTTTTGAAACTGTGGCTGCCGCTTTGTTTTCTTTTTTTATTTTTGGACTTACAAGATAACGGCTGACTGAATCACGAGTATTGGTGACCTCGAGTCAAAAGATTCATCGCTTTCTGATGTGAATGAACTGTGTCATGGCCCGGTGTCACGAATGCGCTTAAGCTTTGATGGGCATTGTCATTGACTTACATAATTCTCAGCAGCGTTACACGAGCCTGAATTGGGAATGTTACTCGATGACGCATAGAAACTGAGGGGAATCGCTCGATATGGCTGCTTATTAACAGCTGAATAGCCTCGCCTTGTCCTTGACGATTCATTTGTGTACCTATTCGATGGAATGGAACACGTCTGGTCGAAAGGTCAGCTCCAGCTACCAGTTACGAGAGTCAACTTAACATGAGTCATTTCAGATAAGCTTAATCGCCATAGCCAACACCGCCGCATATCCATTCACCTACTATTAGGTATGCCATGATAGTTGGCATAGCGGCTGCAAAGTCTATGTCGTTGGACTCTGGGGGATTAACCTTATCGGCGTGTTGACTGCCACCCACGTATGTACTTCCATCATCGCCTTGGCAAGTTAGACTCGGAGTGAGGCATTGAAATATCGTATTGCAGCCCGTCAGAGGCTATGCCATGTGTGCCATTGGCACTGTCTATGATTTCCCCCAATACACTGGATGGGTTGGGATCATGCTCGGAGATTGCTACGGTATAAGTGGAAGAGCCGAGATACTTAGCAAGTAGGAATCATGTCCTATAGCAATAATGTGTCTAAGACTTCTATAACAACAGGAAGAAAGCTCAACCCCTTTGCCAAGCCGAGACCCATTGTACAGACTCTGCACCCAGTCAGAGACTATCTCGACTGCCACTTATACATAAAGAGTCGAAGGGCGAGCTTGTGTAAGTGGATATAATGAATACAGCTGCCCTTTGTCCATAGCAAGGTGTTTCAAGATGAATTGGCCCTGGGAATGACAAATATTCACGATCAAGGAAAAACGCATTACCTGCGTAATTTTTTTTAATTTTAATTTTTTTTTATTTTCTTTTTTCGCTCTTAATACTGCTGTTAATTGGAAGGGATAGGGAGTTCTTTTTATAGACTTGGCGCAAAGCGTGGTTTAGGTACTCTGTACTTTGCTGTAACAGAAGCCGGCCCCACTACCAACCGGCGACAACACTGTAGGACTAAACTAAACTAAAAGCCCTTCTTGTGAAAGCTAATTGCTTGAGGTGGTTCTCTCATTGAGTTTATTAATTGTGACAACTGATGATGCAGTTGATTTGAACGTTTTCTTGAAAGAATATCATTGTCGTTCTGCTGATTGAACTTGAGAAGCTGTGTGAGTCGTGTTCGAGTGGCTTATGCACGTGCAACTCATCCTTGCCTTGTCTTGTCTTGCCTTCCATTACCTTTCCTTGCCATTGCCAGGCTTTTGGGTCGGGTCCCTTGAAAGTAAATCCGTCACCAACCACACGCATCGAGGTCAGATCCATTAAGTTAAGTTAGTTAGTCAGGTTGTCACTTGGCCTCCTCAGCCTCCTCCCAACAACATCTCATCCCATCATTTCCATCGCGGCAATCTACAGTGACTATACCGCCGAATTTTCCGAGCCTCGCTGCATCAGCACCAGCCTCACCCAAAAACATACTTCGGCTATCGCTACGTTGTGTTGCGCTGCGCATTTAGAAACAAGCTTACGCTCCCTTGCTGCCCGCTATCGATACCCGGCTCTTCTCACGCCCAAAGCCCAAACAAGACACCCTATCGATCGACCACTATGTTAACGTTGTCTCTTGCGACTGCGACCCCTTGAGTCATGCCATGATCGCGTCTCGATCACCTCCTTCGCCTACTGTTTGCTTCGCCCTACACTACACCATCGGGTGCTGCCCCACGGATGCGCTGCCCTTTTCTCACTACGTATCGGTCCCCTTACGCAAGCTCGAGCGCGGAAGCGCTCCCCCGCCCAGCCGCCGTCGACATTTTGATTCACTCTCCTTGACGCAGACCTCAGCCGGTTCTTCGGTATGCTGTCCCATCTGAGGTTCCACAGGCGAGGGCCCTCGAATCCTGCCTCGCCTTCTCCCGATAACAATCCTACTTCGCCTACACCCACTGTGCCCTTCTCTCCCGATTCACTCTCTCCGGAACTGCGACCGACCTCGTCGAATCCTTCTGCATTACCTCCCACTCTACCACCCATCGCCCGTGTTACCACAGAGGACCTTGGGAAATCACGAAATAGTCGTCAAAATGCTGTTACAAGCCCGCTAGATCCTCCTCGACCCCAGCCGAACTCCAAAAGCTCATCGAACAAGGGATCCTTCATTGGTGGTGTCGCTCTTAGAAAATATCAGCGGGACTTGGAGGCTCAGGCTCTTGAAACTGCGGACAACGGAAAAGGATCTAGTCTGCATGGACAACATTCAGCATCTCAGCCGTCATTAACCTCAAACAGCGCTCCTTTGCGACCATCGCCACAAGTTTTGAGGAACACAAAAGCTGCATCCTCTTTCAGTACACCTACAGATCTTCAGCACTCAGCTGCTACACCTACCGGTCGCCGTCCTGCAGGTACCCGACTGGTTACAGAACTCCCCTCGCTTACACAGACCACAAGCAACACCGAAAACCCCAAGCCCAAAAAAGGGCTACCCTTTCTCAAAAAACCAATGTCGACCTTATTGATGAGGCGCAAGAACAGTCAGCATGCTCCTGACTTGCGTCCATTACCCTTGGCTCGGCGGGGGGAGGATCCGATATACGACCCTCGTATCATGGGAACTCGGGTCCATGATTTCAGTGCCCCGCGACCCAAGAGGAACACCACAAACAGGGAAACAGTGCAGCCTACTTTCGCCTCTTCAGTCCCTAATTCCGCTCCCCTTCCCACCCAAGAGAGTTTTTTGAATCCGGCTGCCAATCAGGCAGATGAGACTCCTCTCTCGGCCACACCTTTAACCCAGCGAGAGCCTAGTAATGCTTCCGAGTCTATCTACTCCCAAGATTCCAGAGCCCTCAAGATGACGTCAAGCACAGCATCTACTGCTGCTCAAATCCCTGCAGCAGAGCTGGCTGCACTCGCCTTGTCAGATGCGCCTCCCGTGCCTCCCAAGGACAACGCTCCCATCTCGGTTCAGCCAAGGTCGCCTCAAGCATCACGGTTGATCGACGAAGAAGCTTACATCCATGAGAGATCTACTTCGCCTCGGGCTGGTAGATCGAGAGGTCCCTCACTGTCTGGATTGTCTGGCAAAGACATCCCTTCTGCAATCCCTCGACATATGAAGAGTACCTCCTCAAGGTTTAGCTTTGACATGATCGGCGCTGCAAAACAAGAGAAGCTTCTTGAGGACAGGCATCGACAACGAGAGCTCGAGAAGAAGACGGCTGAACCCCCTGCAGCTCGAGACTCGCGTTTTGATGATTCTGATGACGATGGTTTCGATTACGATGCAATGATGGAGGACGATGGTTTCGAGGAAGATATTCCTATGGTCGGTGATGACTATGATGATATGGACGACGGCGGATTCAATGATGAATTCAATGACCACATAGACAACCATCTGGATAATAACATGAACAGGACGTTGAATGACCCCATGGGCGGACATCTTGACAACAACCTAAACAATACGCTGGGCAGAAAGGTGGTTGACGGCCAAGACGATGAGCTTGATCCAGATAACGATCAAGAGAACTTCTCTGGCTTCGTCTTTCAGCGGTCGGGCCCTACATCGTCGTTGACGAGCCCACGCAGCGCAGGCTTCTTGCCAACCCCGAGGGATGCAGAAGGCAATCGGATCGGATATGCTATGAGCCAATACACACCGAATATACTCGGAGAATTGTCTCCTAACCTCCCCCTCGACCAACAATTGAATCAAGAGATGCAAGCAGGTGGACTGGGGATTCAAGGACTGGACGTTCCGACAGTGCCCAGCCTGGAGAATGAGGCTGCATTCCAGAAGAACCAAGACTTGCCACCAATTGACACAGGGCGCCAATTAAATGATGACGAGCTCTATTATGATGATGGCATGCTGGAATTCGAGAGGAACGAATTTGCAGAGGATCTTGCTGCCCCTCCAGAATGGGATGATACCCCTTTTGACGAGTCGATATTTGACAACAATGATACCGATCAATTCGGTCGACCGATCGCAGGGGCATTTGCTAATGCATTGCAACGATCCGCGAATCAAGATGAGCCGAATCGATCGTCGGATATGACAGCGCCATTCTCTGCGGGTTCAGAGACGTCCAAAACCACAGCCCATACATCACTCAGTGTTGAGCAAAAGCAAGCTGTCGAGCCTGAGGCTCCCCACGGCAGCCCCAAACCTCAATCACCTCCTGGCCCTTCAGCTATGGTCCCGTCATCATCACCTCCTAGCAGTGATACCATGGCGGCTTACCAGGCTGCTCTTGCTGCCGCAACTTACAAGGCAGCAGCATCGGGCAAATTTCAAAGGAGTTCTTCGCCAACGGTTGATGAAACTATTCTATCTGAGCCAAGCCAATCGCCGGATACACCAGACCGCGATAATTCTTTTAGGCAGGACGACTATGAGAGCTTTGATGATTACGGTGGCTACAACGACTCTTATGAAGACATGGCCGATTTCGAGCTCGATGACGATGCTATTATTGCTGAGGCCAACGCAAGCGCTCTAGCCAATGATTGCGATGGGTGGTATGGCCAGGAATTCAACTTCTACTCAGCCCCAGCTGGCCAACAACAAGGACCCGAGTTTGAGTATGCTAATGGTGGCTTCTTCGGGCCCAAGAATGGCTTGGACCGCAGCACAAGTGGACGCATGATCTCAAGGGAGCCGAACTTGACACCTATTACAGAGCGGTCGGAGTATTCCAACAGAAACTCGTTCATGAGCCTTGGTATGCCTGGCTTCAGCGGAACACCTCTGCAGAGTCCTGGCCTAGCTCAGCTTGCTCTAATGGGTGATCGTGGCGACGAGATGACATTGTCTGCCCTACTCCGTCTTCGATCCAGGGCTTGGGGTGGCTCTCAAGCCAGTCTTGTGTCTAGCCAGAATGGGTCCCCTCGGTCAGAAAGAGGTGACCTATCTAGCTCACCATGGGGTCAGAGTATTATGAGCCCAACGACCTTCCACACTCGAAAGAATTCGGTCCTATCCACCATTAGTCATGACTCGGACAGTGTGAGCGCGTCAGGAAGCCCGACATTGGCAGGTGGCATTCCCGGTTTGACTTTGTCTCCTCCTCCTGTCCCGACACTAGCCAAACTCGACACCAGCGTTAGGGGGGATGTCCCGGTAGCGCCTCTAAATATTAGCAGGCCCCCGTCAAAGTCTTATGACAACCCCATCTCTCCGATATCCGATGCTGAGAGCATGCCGGCGTCGGCAATGGTGAGCCCTCTGGAGGCTTCGAACAGGGCCAGCATGGTTGAGCCAGGGTCGGCTCCAAAGCGTCCTGGTATGGGTCATCGACACAAAGGCTCAGCTGATAGTATATCATACGTCAAAGAGGAAGATAGTGGCGCTACGCGCTGGGTCATGGAACGACGACGCACTGGGGAATCTGGCCAGATTGAGATTCTCGAGCGAGAAGTTCTTGAAGGAGGGCGAATATAGGATACGATTCGCTGTTGTTGTTTTATGAATGACTGGATACGATCAACGGAAAAGGAGCGAACCGATACACCATGGCATGAGGAGTTTGGATTGGGATTGGATATACACAGTAGACACCGGTGAGAGCCGTAGGCCCTCGGAAATAGGAGCTTAGGCCATTAACAAAACAGAGGGGAGGGGCAAACAAGTTCTTAATGGTGTTGCGGAGCTATATATTGGGGCCACAAGCACTTACAGCTTGGGTGTTATTGTTTGTATATAATTATGGACGATGAAAGTCTCAGTCATACCTAGACCAGGCATGAGAGATATAACAAAGCGTACAAAAAGGAACGACTCATTCTACTATTGCGGAGGTGTATGGTGTATGGTGTTCGGCGTGGGGGATGTTTTATGATATGACAAGTACTTTGTTTAGCGATCCTTCCTTTCATCTAGATGTAACAGGACGGAAGTCGTGGGGAAGTTTTGACTCTTGCCTGCCTCTCATATTCAAGTTACAGTTGCACGTCTCAGAAAGAGCAGGCACGAAACTGTTCAGTGCAACTGCCTTGGGGTAACGGCAAATCTTATGTCGTCTTTACTTCCTCCCTCTTTTCTTAGGTTGTGAGAGGCATTTGAAACTCTCGTCCTACACCGACAATATCAAACGATCCATCCTCTTCCCTTCTACGCTCTCTCGAAAATTCGTCTTTGGAGCACTTTTGGAGTTTTCTTGGAACTCTCGTCATTCGCTTCTTTGTCCGCAACTCCTCTCTAAGCTATCTCTCTCTCCTTTCTGTTCTCAGTCTTTTTGTCTCCTAAAAAATGCTTTCATTTTTGGTGCAAGTCGCGACGCTTGCTTCGTTAGTTACTCTATCTCTCGCAGATGACGCTCCGGTGAATGACTTGAAGGCATATAATAAGGGCTTCCTCGGTGGATTTCCCTCACAGGAATTCAAGTCCTCGCATGTAGTCGCCCCTGTCTTCCAAATCAGTACCTTCAAACCCAATCTTGTCGATGATTCGGGGTTTCTCTTCTTGACAATGGAACAAGGCGACAAATCAGGGCCGGCCATTTTCTCCAGCAAAGACCTCAGCCTTGTATATGCTGATATCTCGTACGCCAAAACATTTGATGCTCGTGCTCAAGTGAAGAGCGGAGGCAAGTATCTCACTTTCATTGAGGGCGGTCGCTGTCATGCCTTTGATGCCAACTACCAGAAGAAATGGACAGTCGAGATCGAGGACCTAGGGGCTACACAGGGCAGTATCCATGAGTTCGAGTTCACAACTCAGGGGGGCACAGCTCTGATGACCGCTGTCCAGGATGTCAGATACAACTTGACTTCTCTTGGGGGTGAAATGGATGGTTGGTTAAGCGATTCCATCTTTCAAGAAGTCGAACTCGAAACCAACAGGGTTACCAACGTGTGGAGATCCTTCACGCATGTCAACCTGACCGACACCATGGTCAATTACAGTCCCAAAAAGACGTTCATGCATGGTGATGGTTTTGACTGGTTTCACATAGACAGTGTGTCCAAGGTAGGAGCCCCCTTCTTGGCTTCTCAACCGTCCAAGTACTGACCAGGAACAGACCTCGAAAGGTCATTACCTGGTTTCATCAAGGAGTCTTTCGGCGATCATCCTCCTCCAGGCGGATAGCCTGAACCCACGATGGGTCCTCGGGGGAAAGCGTAACCAATTCAAGGATCTCAGTGGCGGCAATGCAACCAACTTCGCAAATCAATATGACGCAAAGTTTGTCCAGGGCAATGAGAGTCAAATCAGTTTCTTCGACAACCAAGCCACCACAAGCGGATCATGTAGCGGAGAAAATTGTTCTCGTGGTGTTGTTGTGGAACTTGACTATGAAAAAATGACAGCCAGGCTTTTACATGAATTTTATCATCCTCAAGAGATCTCCTCGGGCTCAGGGGGCAGCGTCCAGGGCCTTGACAATGGCAACTTCCTTATCGGCTGGGGAGCGAACCCAGGGATCACAGAGCATACATCCAATGGTACAGTTGTGATGGATATTCAGCGAGGAGTTATCCCACATGTAACTGACGGTGATCCCGATCTTGATATGTCTGTGTATCGCGCGTGGAAGATGGAATGGATTGGCCGACCTCCATGGGGTCCTTCCATCGCTTCCGCGCTTCAAGGGAATGAGGCGACAAACGCTACCATCTATGTGTCTTGGAACGGCGATACTCATGTTGACCGATGGGAAGTGGTGCGTTCAGAAGCACCCCTTGCCCGTGACTGTTACTGACTCTTCAGTAGTACACTGGTGAAGATGACAAGAATGCCACCTCTTCTCCGAGACTTCTCGCAAATTCATCTCGATTTGGCTTTGAAACAGAAATCCTGTTGGAAACATTGCCACTTCCTAGATCCGCACGGGCTGTCGGTATAAGTAAAAGTGGTAAAATCCTTGGTTCAACAGCCACAATTGATCTTGCGAGTGGTGAACTTCACGGCAACAGCAGCAGTACCTGGGTTGTAAGGGCGAACACTCCCGATGAAGAGCCGAGGGATGATCCTCGCGGTGAAGAGAACCAAGGAGACGGAGAAGACTTCGCATCTCATACGAGACCGTCAGTTAGTTCGGTGTTTGCCCTTCTACTCGCTGTTACCTTCAATCATTTTTTCTAGGCTGGGCCTGAGCCTGAGTTGGTGGTGAGTCAAGGGCAGAAGGTCAATTTTGGTGCCGATATCTGGCGGAGTCCTTACGCGGCAGGACAATTCGAACTATTCAATAGTATGAGCACATTCAGGTACTTTCTTAAAGATAAAGAGCTTTACTAGAGATAGTTATTCTATATCAAATTTATTCCATGTTGATGGCTGAAATGGTGATGATGGTGTGTATAGGGTGGTTAGCTGACTAATCGCAACTGATCAACTTCATCGCCGTCATTACAAACTCATTTAACATCTACCTTTCTCAACCCTTCCAATTTCGTACAATACTTCAACTTGGTATGCTATAGACTAAAGTCTCACGAAATGTCTGTGCTTATACGCCGGGTGCCCTTTGTGTGCCGGCGTTGCCTACAAGTTTCTCGCCAACCCAGAACATTGCCACCAGCTCACTATACAACGCAAGCTGGTGTATCCAAGACAGAGGATCAGCAACAAGACAAAACCGCGAAGAAAGGCGAACAAGAGAATGATAAAGATGCCGTCAAGAAGGAACTTGGGCCCTTGGCTCGACGGTTGGAAGAAGCTACAGAAGAAGTCCTCTTTACTGGTGGAAGAGCTGGACGTCGGGCCGTTGAGGATGCCGGTTTCTCGGAAGAGCTTAAGGAAAGACTGTTGAACAAAATTGCAGATGCAAATTTTAAATCTGAAAATGCCAGCGCATTTGCCGAGGCCAGTCTCTCGTCAACAGTAGGTGAGGGAACACGGCAGATCGCCTCCGCGCAGGCGTGGACAGGGGAAGAGGGCACTGCAGATACAGTACTTCGAATGCTCAATGATGCAAGGAAACCTCTCGCTCCAGGCCTAAGGGGCAAGTTTCAACCCCCTCCGGTTGATATGCGGCTACAGAAGCAACCGAGGCGATCTGCCGGAGAGAAAGTGGCCAAAGCGAGGGACAAGGTGAACACATACGTCGTAATGGGTGGTCAACAAGCCAAAAATGGTATGAGCGAAGATGAAAAAGAGGCTTGGAGAAAAGAGTTGAGGGAGAGGTTTGAGCCTGGAGCCCGAGCGTTACCAAACTCTATCACGGGGCTTGCAGCACTGGCGAATGAACGCATTGAAAATGCTATTGCGAGGGGACAGTTCAAGAATATTCCCCGCGGAAAGGGAGTCGAGCGTGATGCTCGCGCCGATAACCCCTTTATCGACACGACGGAGTATATCATGAACAAAATGATTCAAAGACAGGACATCGTTCCACCTTGGATAGAGAAGCAGCAGGAGCTTGCCAAGGAGCTCGGTATTTTTAGAGCTCGACTACGAAACGACTGGCGACGCCTTGCAGCGAGGATGATCGCTTCACGGGGAGGATCATTGCAGGAGCAGATTCGAAGGGCAGAAGAATACGCTGCAGCAGAAGAGGTGCACAATCCAATTATACGAAAGAACGCTGATGGGCAAGTGGAAGAGGTCAAAGCTGCCTCGCCGGTGGTCGGAAGGCCGTTTCGAGATTCAGCTTGGGAGCAAACAGAAGTGGCATATCACAAGCTATCGATCGAACGTCTCAATGCCCTGACACGCAGCTATAACCTGATGGCACCGGATCTAGCTAAGAAGCCGTACTTTTCACTTGAGCGAGAACTCAAGGCGTGCTTTGCTGAAGTTGCACCTACAGTGGCTCGAGAGATTCAGGAGCGTGCGACAGGCGGAAAGGCGAGGAGTCTGGGAGGAGGGAGTCAAGCGGGCAAACAGACGGGTTTATTAGAGACATTGACTGGAGGCGGCGATGTCAAGGTCCATGCTGAAGCACGGGAGAAAGCATATGGGCTGAAGGAGTGGTGGAGAGACGTGTGGAAGAAGAATTGAGGCCAATAGTCAGACGAAGTATGGCATATTGATTGGTATGAGTAGCATTGTATATAAGAGCTGCATCACCACTACCTACCCAGAAAGTGCAACGCAAGCTTGACTCATAACGTAAGAAAACCCAAACACTTAATTCCCATGCAAGCAGCCCCCGCCTCTTCCCCAGACGGCTGGCAACATTATAGATCAACTATGGCCCCCGCACGAACTATCGTGACCAGGTACCTAGTGACTGAGAGCAGTCCCACCCTGGCATGTGTATAAGTTTCTAGATCAACTATGTTTCGATACAGGCTGGCTTGAGTCTTGAAGTCTTAGCTTTATCGAATAGTAGCTGACCGTAAGGGCCTCAAGACTGCAGTATCAACTGGGGTCAAGGAGTGTTCTCCCCTGGTGTTTTGGGGTAACTCCAATGCCACGAACTGGAGCTGGTGCACATATAGCCAAGCAAATAGCCACTGCTTGGCCTCAAATCCTGTTTTGAAGACACAAACTTTGTGGCTTTCACGGCACTTCAAATAGCATCCTGAAGATAACCGGCAGAATTCGCTCTCGCCACTGAGCGAAGTATGAAATGAACGGTGAAGGGTTGTCGGCCCTACCACGGACGTTGATAGAGTTCCCCAATTATCCTGGCAGTTCCAGGGGTTCGCAAGTTTTAACGGCGCTAAATGGCTGCCGATTGTTCTAGCTTCTGGGCATTGGAGTCAAGTGGGGTTAGTCAAAATGAGGCTCCGCACCCTTGGTAACTTTACTTTCAAAAAAGATAAGCTTGAATGCCAACAATGATCAACATTCTGTTTTGAAGCAACGCAGTATATTCAGGATGCAACCGGGGGCGCATGTACTGTGGCCTCATGGCTCAGCCACGCTTCTTTCGACCTCTGAATGAACCAGATCTGACAAGAACCGCGAGGTTTCTTCCTGCGGTTAAAGAGCAATCGGCCCACTTGAAAACAGCAAGGATGGGTGGGCTTGAGAGATAATGTTCTTCGACAGGCGCCATTGGCCTGTGGCCTCACAAGCTCCCTGACAATCTGTTAGCAAATACAACGACCACAGAGAGAAATTGCGAGCTCCAGACTCTGGAGTCGCACTCCATTATTCAATGGTTTTGCCATACTCGGTCTGGCATGGCCTGGCCCGCTTTGATCCGATCATCCGCCCTTCAAGAATAAAAGTTGTTGACAGCTGGATCCATTTTTTACTAGACAGAGGTCCCTTTCAGACTCTATCATACTTTCTCTCTTCTCGTCTCTCTCTCTCTCTCTCTCTGCGCTTTGCTTTGCTTGTTCTCTGTTGCTGCTACGTACTGATGCAGGTCGTGTGTGAGTGAAGAGTGGTTATCATTGTTGTCGCCCACAGGTTCTCTGTTGTTTCCTCGTGTCTCCCTTGTGGTCCATCTAAAGTGTCACCTTTCTCACACACGTTGAACTTCATACTTGTATGACTTCGCCTCCCCATCACCACATCAAGCGTATTTGGACAAGCTTTGATCATATTGCTTGGCCCCTCTCCGTCCGTTGCAGTGCTCTCCAACAGTCGTCTTCGGCTTTGTAAGTCAGGTGTTGATTGGTCGATAAGCCCATCTTCACGACTAAACTTAGGAAGCTCAAGTCATGGCGGACAAACAAGACATGGTGGCGCCGGCCCCGGCCCCGGCAGCGGCCCCGCCTTCGAAGGACACCCCCGAAAACGCGGCCGCCGTGGACTCGGCCGCTGAGGACAATACCAACCCCAGCAAGACGCATATCAACATCGTCGAGCATGCCCGTTCGGCTGCCCACAAGGAGCGTACCATGACCCTCCGCCAGGGCATCAAGCTCTATCCCAAGGCCATTTTCTGGAGTATCCTCATCTCCACATGCATTGTAATGGAGGGCTATGACATCTCTCTCGTCAATAACTTTTGTATGTGTTGACCGAACCCCTGGCCATTCGTGTGTGACTGCAATCAGATGCCTGGCGTGCGGTATCAGCATTGATAGTGAGCAAAGCTATAGGTCCATCTCGTTAACCCTTACTACCAGATGCCTTCCCGCAGTTCAACAAGAAGTATGGCGTGCTTGGTGATGATGGAGAATATCAGGTACCGGCTGCGTGGCAAGCTGGTCTGAGTAACGTAAGTCATCTGTCCACAAGTCCTCGGCGAACTCGCTCATCATCAATTCATAGGGAGCCCATTGTGGTGAGATCATTGGCCTTTTCATCAACGGTTGGATCTCTGAACGATTTGGTTACCGTTACACTGTCATGGCCTGTCTTGTCTGTGTAGCTGGCTTCACAACCATCTTTTTTACCGCCCAGAATGTCCAGACTCTGCTTGTTGCTGAGATACTTTGTGGTATTCCGTGGGGTATCTTCCAGACATTAACCATCACCTATGCATCTGAGGTTTGTCCTGTTGCTCTGCGTGGGTACTTGACGACATATGTCAACTTCTGCTGGGGACTTGGCCAGGAGATCGGCATAGGCGTCATTCACGCCATGCTCAAGCGCGACGATGAATGGGCGTACCGCATTCCATATGCTCTCCAGTGGATGTGGCCCTTGCCGCTCCTCATTGGCATCTTTTTTGCGCCCGAATCGCCCTGGTGGCTGGTCCGAAGAGGTCGCACCCAGGATGCTAAGGAGGCATTGCTTCGCTTGACCAGTCTCGACCGTGAGACTGACTTTGACGCCGACGAAACCATCGCCATGATGGTACATACAACTGCCCTTGAAGAGAAGATCACATCTGGTGCAAGTTACTGGGACTGCTTCAAGGGCACCGACCTTCGCCGTACCGAGATCGTATGCATGATCTGGGCCATTCAGAACCTAAGTGGCAATTCATTCTCCAACTATTCCACCTACTTCCTTGAACAGGCTGGGCTATCAGCCGACAAGGCATATTCATTTGCCCTTGGCCAGTACGGCATCAATATGGCCGGAGTTTTTGGTGCTTGGGGTCTTATGACTTTGGGTATTGGTAGACGATCCCTAGTTCTCTACGGTCTCTGCGGTCTTTGTTCCATGTTGCTCATCATGGGTTTCCTTGGTCTAGTGCCCGAGGCTCATCGAAGTCAATCATCGCTAGCCACAGGCTGTATGATGATTGTATGGGCGCTGTTCTACCAGTTGACCATTGGAACTGTGTGCTATTCTCTTGTGGGAGAATTGTCATCCCGGCGTTTGCAGATCAAGACAGTTGTTCTTGGCCGTAACCTCTAGTAAGTCACGAGATGCTGTCCTCAGTTGGTGCTCAGCTATTATGGAACTGTTGTTACTGAGAGCTAACCACATTTGACAACAGCAACGTCGTGGGCATTATCAACAGCGTTTTGACTCCTTATATGCTCAACCCCACAGCCTGGGATTGGGGTAATTATGCGGGATTCTTCTGGGTAAGAGCCACTTCGCCACCCCATAACACATACACCTCGTTACTGACGAGAACAATAGGGTGGCATTTGCTTCTTGTGCATCATCTACACCTTCTTCCGCCTACCAGAGCCAAGCGGGCGCACATTTGCTGAGCTCGACGTGCTTTTTGAGCGGGGTATCAGTGCAAGGAAGTTCGCATCTACTGAGGTGGATGTATTCCATGAGACCGTGGAGGAGAATGTCATGAATTGGTACGAAGAACTCGCGGACGCACCCTCCGAGAAGGTCCACGACAAAGCATAAGGTGGCAGATTGTAACTGCTCAGCCCCCTATGCACTCTGACCCCAGTGCAAGGGATGAATAATGCTGTTGAGATGATCGCGCTCTAGCCTTGCAAATATCCAAGCAAAGCATCACAGGTTCAGCTGAAATGCGCCACACGCAAGATGAAGAGACCTTGGTAAGGGGATATCTCGGATCTTAGTCGGCGTTGACATTTGCCTTGGCACTTGCACCACATAGGCGTTTGGGAGTGCTAGTTCCATATCCTATGGACTTGCAAAATGTAGTTGCCAAAAAAGGAGGTCTAGTATGTGATATAGTTGAAGACGTCACGATAATTGACTTGATGATTCCCTTGTTAGATGTTGTACTTCTTTTGGTGTAAATATGGCCGGTGTTTGAAGCCCCCCACTTTTTGGTAATTTCAGGTTGAAATGTTCGAATGGCCACTCCCATTAACCAACCGACGTTTCTGCGCTCAATTACCTTGTGGGCTCCTGCAAAGATAGTATATACCGCAGCCTGAAGCTTGTATGGTCCAGCAACGGCATATGTATTACAGTTGTAAAATACACGGGACCGGGCCGGTCACGAGGACGGAACCGGCGCAGAGGAAATGTGCGTGTTTGTGGGTGTCATAAAGGTAGAGCCCGGAACCTAAGGCATGGACTCGGTGACGCAGTCAGGGCTAATAAAGTGAGCATAAAGACAGTAGTGGGAGCGGAATCTGGACAAGCGGAGAGACAACGGGTTTCGAGCTTCAAAGGTCCGTATACCCAGAGTGGACCCGCTGCTACGGACAGGCCCAGCGGAAGACCCAGAATGGGACGCGCGGTGAAGAGGCCGGAGTCGACCGGACAGCTGGAGGATAAATCGCAGTTGTTCGAAACAGGCCAGGGTCGGATTCGGTTGCCGGCGGTTGATGGGCTTTCTTTTCTTTTCTCGCTCCTTACTCGGTGTGGCCTCATATACAAGCTGATTCCAGCAGATATATGGGTTTGTACCAGTGGTGGTATAGAAATTATCGTTGAAGAGTAGGTATAAATATAAGAAGGTTCGTACCGGCCGTTGAAAAGAGTATCATCAAATGCCAGGTTTGCTTAGTGAGGAATCGAATGCGGACGAACCGGGCTCTTGACATGTGCAAGCTGCTTTGAACCGCCGTGCATGTGTCCATATTGCTTGACAAGGATCCATCTAGATCCCAGGATTCAAGCGGACTTGATGATTTTGGGTTCCCAGCTTTGTACTCAGATCATACTATCCTATCCCGAAGCGACAGGCAATTGGTGCCAAAATATCCGTCCTTTCGATATGGAAACGACAATTCGACCTTCTCGACTCGACTGGATAAATTGGCGGGCCATGCTCATTATCATGTTTATTTAGAAATGAATTATGATGATGGACAAAAGGAACAAGACCCAACAGGGTAAAGACAGAACCTGGAACCGCCTCAGGCGCACCACTCAGCTTGAGGCGTTTCTTTAGGAAAGAAGGAACGACATTGACCCTAACTACGGAGTACCTAATAAGAAACAACAGGGCGGGTTTCAGTTCTTACATACCTAAGGCAGGTATAGTAGCTACTAACATACTACTAAGGCAACTAGGACTTTACATATTATCCTCGACTTGGCATATTTTGTTACCTATAGAGCCTAAATGGCCGTTGACAGAACTAGAGTAGTTCATGTTTAAATGAATGCCAACTCTCCTACCTTTTGACTCACAATTCTAGAGTCTGTCATCGTTAAAAGACTCATTCTTTCTAGGTAGCCAAGAGTCACCTATGCATGGCAAGTAGATCCCAAAGAAACACTCCGGGAAGGATCAAAATGATTGTGGCTTGAGCGCCTGTGACTGCCATTCTTCACACGCCGATGTCCGGGGTAACCCCACTAGAAATTCACAGGCACCAGAAGCCCACCCACCGAGAAATGCCCTGATCAAGGTGAGCCCATTCTGTGGGAGCTACCTAAAGCCCCATAAATTAAGGGTCTCGATCCCGCTTCCGGTGTATGATTGGACAACAGCTCCCCTAGCCCAGCTCCGAAGAGGCCCGATCGCCAAAATGTACGTTAGACACCACGCTTTGCCTAGTCACCCTCCGCCATAGGATAGGATCGCCTCAAGTGATCCTACTTCTCCTCCCACGCCTTTTTATTCTCCTCCTCTTTCTCCTCCTTCAACCTCCTCTCAGTCATTAATCCATCCCTCGCCATCACCCTCGCAATGCTGTCCACTCTCCGAGTCGCCAGCCGCCGGGCTGCCCGTCCTGCTCAGTTCAACCTGGTTGCCATTCGCGCTGCCTCTCACTGGGCCAACGTTCCTCAAGGTCCTCCTGTATGAAGCTCCCCCACTGCTGGCGCACCTCTCCTGTATGAACTCATGCTAACCTCTCACAGGATGTAAGTTGAATCACCCATTTCTGAGCTTGGCGCGAGCTTCTGTTGCTAATCAATCGCTTGTTTTGTTCTGTGCAGGCCATTCTTGGTACGTACAACACCCACTCGATGCGATGCGCTCCGTTTCTCCGAATACGGGGCGTTTTGCACCAAAGACAAATCGCTTCACCACCATGACTATCGATGTTAACTTGTCTCTCCAGGTATCACTGAAGCCTTCAAGGCCGACAAGAACGGCAAGAAGATCAACCTGGGTATGTTGCGACGTCATCCCCCACTATCCGAATGCGGAGGTTTCTCGCGATTTCTCGACCTCATTCTGACCCGAATCCCATACAGGTGTCGGTGCCTACCGTGACGATGCTGGCAAGCCCTACGTTCTCCCCTCTGTCCGTGAGGCTGAGCGCAAGGTCGTTGATGCCAAGCTGAACAAGGAGTACGCCGGAATCACTGGTGTTCCTGAGTTCCCTCCCGCCGCCGCCAAGCTGGCCTACGGTCCCAACAGCCCCGCCCTTGATCGCATCACCATCACCCAGACCATCTCTGGTACTGGTGCCCTCCGTGTCGGTGCTGCTTTCCTCCAGAAGTTCTTCCCTGGCGAGAAGAAGATCTACATCCCTACCCCCTCGTGGGCTAACCACAAGGCCGTCTTCAACCATGCCGGTCTTGAGGTCGAGCAGTACCGCTACTACGACAAGAAGACCATCGGCCTTGACTTCGAGGGTCTGATTGCTGACGTCAAGGGTGCCCCCAACGGCAGTGTCTTCCTTTTCCACGCTTGCGCTCACAACCCTACCGGTGTTGACCCTACCCAGGAGCAGTGGAAGCAGATCTCTGACGTCGTCAAGGAGAAGGGTCACTTCGCCTTCTTCGATATGGCTTACCAGGGCTTTGCCAGCGGTGACACCGACAAGGATGCCTTCGCTGTCCGCTACTTCGTTGAGCAGGGCCACAATATTGCCCTGTGCCAATCTTTCGCCAAGAACATGGTAAGCTAAACAAATTTACATGTGATTTCTAAGAAGAAAAAAAAGCCAGCTAACAACCTCGCAGGGTCTCTATGGTGAGCGTATTGGTGCCTTCTCCCTCGTCTGCGCCGATGCCGAGGAGAAGAAGCGTGTCGACTCTCAGCTCAAGATCATCATCCGACCTCTGTACTCCAATCCTCCCATCCACGGTGCCCGCATCGCCTCCGAGATCCTCAACAGCCCTACTCTCTACAAGCAGTGGCTCGGTGAGGTCAAGCAGATGGCTGACCGCATCATCACCATGCGTGCCCTCCTCAAGGAGAACCTTGAGAAGCTCGGCTCCAAGCACGACTGGTCTCACATCACCAGCCAGATCGGCATGTTCGCCTACACTGGTCTGACTGCTGAGGAGATGACTCGCCTTGCCGAGGAGTTCTCCGTCTATGCTACCAAGGACGGTCGCATCTCTGTCGCTGGTATCACCTCTGAGAACGTTGGTCGTCTTGCCGAGGCCATCTACAAGGTCAAGGGTTAAATACAAAATGACTAGAGTATAAAATGAGAAGGATATGCATCTAATAACCACACTGCTTTGAAAAGCGATTTCTTGGATGCAAAAAGACAGCTACGACCAGGAAAGCTGTCGGGGCGGATGGATTTGAAAATACCCCAAGTCTGGTATCAGACTTGGAGAACTAATGACGAGACGAAGAGAACCTGAAAATACATGTACGAGTAACCTACATAGAGGACGTTCTATGCGTTTGCTACCTCTCCAGCACCTCATACTGAGTTTGGACATGTGACGATATATGCATTTGACCTAAGTAGGTATTAAGTCTAAGTTGTGCTAGCAATTTGCGCCGCTCTTGGGTCATCATTATCTTTCATACAGCGTGAATATTCTAAAACACATCGTGTCTCACAATTACCACCCCTTGTTAACCCTGGTTCAGTCGGTCCAGGTCTCTTTTCACTTCATCCATTTGTCTTGCCATGTCCCGATATACCCTCGACATGTCCCTCATCTTCCTCTCCTTTGTCTCTCCGCCATCAACGCCGACGCCGTACTCTCCCAGCTCAGCTTGCAGACCGCGAATGCGCTCCTCACCTCGCATTCTAGCATCGCGCAAGTGCGCGCCATAGTTCTTTAGAGCAGCAATTGCTTCGGGTGTGTAGACCGCACGGCGCACAGAGACAGCAGCTATAGCAGCATCGGCGTCGTGACGACGAGCTTGAAGGGCGACATCTGCGGCGCGGAGCTCAAGATTGCGGGCTACAACGCCGTGCTTGACTTCAAGAGCGCGGATGAGGAGACTCAAAGAATTGCTTGCGGACTGAAGAAGAGTTGTCAACACGGCCAGGGAGCGTAACCGGTGAGTGCTCAGATCTGCTTCTGCAGCTGTGAGGTCAGAACGCCAAGACGTGAGGGTAGCTGGCAGCGAAGCAATATGTCGATGGAGAAAGGACGGATTCGTAGACGGATGAGCGATCCGTGCAAGGCCTAATGCCCAGGTTCGTAAATTCGATGCGATGACTGGTGCAAGAGCTGGAAGGAGAGTCTCAAGGTCTGAAAGTGGAGGATGGGCAAATAGGAGCTGGAGGGTATCTTGAGGAAGAGGCGGATTGTTGGCGTCGAGAAGTGGAGGGAGAATGAGAAGAAGGTCAAGTAGAGGCTCTGGCAGGGAAGGCTGTTGCTGTAATTGTGATCTTAACTCTGTAGGCTGTTGATTTTGAGGTGCTCGTAGGCGGGAGGAAGCTCTTGTTGCGGGCGGTGTGCTTGATGGTGTTGCTGATGAGATGGCGCGAGTTAAGAGATGTTGTTTCGCACAGACAAGACGCCTGCGGTTGAGTTCCTATGCCTCAAGTCAGGATACAACACCGTTATTAAAGCGATAGCCATGGAGTAGCTCACCTCTCGAACTGCAGCCCGCTCTTTAGCTCTGGGATCTTCCTTAGTCGATCCATCAGGATTAAGTACAAGATTAGTAAGTTTATTATAGAGATTCGCAAAATCAGGATTATTCTGAAGAACTGAGTCTTCCACAGGAGGAAACATGGCCACCGTAAATCAGATCAGATCAAGCCAGATCCCGCTGTTGACGAATACCCATTGTTTGCTTTGTTGATAGTGAAAGCTGTAGTGGATCCCATCGCGAAGACACCACGAAATCACCTGATTGGGCAATTCCCTCAAGTTGAAAGGCCCATGTCTCCGGCGCCGGAACATCACGCCCCTCCGAACAACGACAGCCCAAAAATCTCAACCCCAAAAGGTTATTGATATCGTCGACGATCAGCGCATTCTCGAAGGGGGCACTCCGCGCTCGAAAACCTCCGCCCGCCTCGACGTCAGTTGAAGACCAATGTCTCGTACATGACCAGAAAATCACACTCCGAGACTCGATAACCAATATCATGGCGTCCTGGGCCCCCGCTCGGCCGGCTCTGAGGGCCCTGGCCTCATCATCGACAGCGACCCCCGCGCGATTATTCAGCACGACTCTTCCTCAGCAGACCAAGACGATCAAATCACATCTTCTACCCAACCGTCTGATCCCCCCATACCCCTATGGGGAGCGAAGAGTCTACAAGCAGTCGAATAAGGGTCTCTACGGCTCAGCGAGAATTCGTTTCGGTAACACTGTTGCGGAAAAGTACAACAACAAGGCCCGTCGATTCTGGCGTCCAAACGTTCACGTCAAGGTCTTCAGGCTACCCGCCATACAAGCCAACGTCAAGACCCGCCTCACACTCCGAGTTCTCAAGACCATCCGCAGAGAGGGTGGTCTCCAGGAATATCTTCTCAAGAGCAAGCCCGCCAGGATAAAGGAGCTTGGCCCCGGTGGCTGGAACTTGAGGTGGCTGCTCATACAGTCTAAGGATATTCAGAAGCGGTTTAACGAGGAGCGTATTGCTCTGGGTATGCCGCCCAAGGAGATTGAGGACCGGGATGATATTATTCAGTATGCGCTCGATTTCGCTACTCCGGGGCCCCTAAGCAAGCGTAGCCAAGCGACGCTGGGCGAGCTTCTGGCGCAGGAGTTTGTGCTGGGTGACGAAGATTTGGCTGATTTGGAGGGCATTCAAGAGCTGTCAGATGAGGACGAGGCCCTGTTGTTCAAGGAGCTCGATGCAGAGATGGAAGCCAGAAAGACACAAGGCGAGCAAAAGATTACGGTGTAAAATGTCTGTCTTATGTATGATATGTACCAAAACCCCCCATTTTCAACGCCTTCCAACCATTGTATCACCAACCTGCCAGAGCCACGATAGAAAAAAGACTTTTTTGTTCATGCTATCATTTCAATGGTTGCTACATAATCCAAACATGGTATCACTTTTAATCTAGAAACGAAGATCCCAGCCAATCTTGGGGCCCAACTTGGGCAGCTCATCAGCGACGCTCTGCACGTCCTTGTCACCACGGCCACTCAGGCAGATGACAATATCCTCGCCCTTCTTCATTGTTTTGGCAAGCTCAATGGCACCAAAGATGCCGTGAGCAGTCTCAAGAGCAGGAATGATACCCTCAAGCTGACTCATGAGCTTGAAGCCAAGGAATGCCTCAGCATCAGTGGCAGCGACAAACTTGGCTCGCTCGTTGTCTTTCCAAGAGCTCAGTTCGGGTCCGACACCGGGGTAGTCGAGACCAGCGGAAACGGAATGTGTCTCGGTGATTTGACCGTGCTTGTCCTGGAGAACATATGTCCTCACACCATGTAAGACACCTTTGGAACCACCAGTGAGAGTAGCACTATGTCTGGCGGTGTCAACACCGTCACCACCTGCCTCGACACCCAGAAGCTTGACAGTAGGCTCATTCTCGAAGGGGTAGAACATGCCGACGGCGTTACTGCCACCACCAACACAAGCCACAACAGCATCGGGAAGCTTGCCTCGCTTCTCGAGCATTTGTTGCTTGGTCTCGTTGCCGATCACTGACTGGAAGGTTCGGACAATGGTAGGGAAGGGGTGAGGCCCTATGGCAGAACCGATGATGTAGTGGGTAGTATCCAAGTCAACGACCCAAGCACGGAGGGCCTCGTTGACGGCGTCTCGAAGAGTCTTGCTGCCAGCTTCGACAGCAACAACCTTGGCGCCGAGAAGTCGCATACGGAAAACGTTAAGGGCCTGTCGTCGGACGTCCTCCTATTCAATGCATTAGTGACGATATTTGATTCAGCGAATAGGCTTAAACTTACGGCTCCCATGTAAACTGTGCACTCCATGCCGAACTTGGCACAAACGGTAGCGGTAGCAACGCCGTGCTGACCAGCACCAGTCTCAGCGATAATGCGCTTCTTTCCAAGTCTTCGAGCAAGGAGAAGCTGTCCCAGGGCGTTGTTGATCTTGTGACTACCAGTATGGTTCAGATCCTCACGCTTGAGCCAGATATTGGCACCACCAGCATACTCAGTGAGTCGCTCAGCCAAATGCAAGTGACCGGGTCGCCCCATGTACTCGTAGTAAGATCGGTATTCCTCCCAGAAAGAAGGGTCGTCCTTGATCGCATTGAATCCATCCTCCAGTTGTGACAGGCAGTCCATCAGACTCTCGGGAACGTACTGACCACCGAACTCGCCAAATCGCTCGGGGATCTTGCCGTGAAGAGCAGCGAGCTGAGCAACCAGAGCGCTGTCCTCCTCGGCAGTGATATCGGCATCTGTGACAGTACCACTGACGGTAACGTTCTCGCCGCTAGGCTCCTTAGCACCAGCAACAGCCTCAACAAGGCCGACTTCTCTTGTGTTCTCATCGGAATCGCGACCTGATAGGTAGGCACAGTACTTCTCGACATCGGCAAGAGCCTGGCCGGGAGCGGCGTTCTTGATGGTGGTGATGATCTGACTGCCGACGACGACACCGTCTGACAAAGTAGCGACACTTAGGAAGTGCTCTCGAGTGCTGACACCGAAACCGACAGCGGCGGGCTTGTTGCCGCTGTACTTCTTCACACGCTCCAGAAGGTCGGGGAGGTTCGCGTTAAGAGTGCCGGTAGCGCCAGTGACGCCCATGCGGGAAACGACGTAGATGAATGAATCGGCGAGCTGGCAGAGGATCTTCATTCGGGTATCTGATGTAGCGGGAGCGATAAGAGGAACATATGAGAGTCTATGTATGGAATCAGCATTGTACTCAGGTCGATTTAGGCGTTTTGACTCACCGGCCCTTGTTGCAGAGCTTTCGGAAGGAAATAGCCTCCTCAGGAGGCAAGTCGACGACGATGAAGCCATTGATACCGGAGGAGTGGCAGTCCTGGAGCAGCGTCTCCTCGCCGTAGCTTAGGAGAGGGTTGTAGTATCCCATAAGCATTACGGGGGCCTTGAGACCACGAGATCGGGCCTCCTTCACCATCGCCAGTGTGGACTCGATTGTGACGCCATTCTCGAGAGCGATCTAAACCAGTCAGTTCCTGCCTAATCGAAGCGATTGAGGCTGTACGAACCGTGTTGGCAGTTTGGATAGTAGGGCCATCGGCGATTGGGTCGGTGAACGGCGCACCGACTTCGATAACGTCTAGAGTTGCGATTCAGTTAGTGCAGTTCACAGGCGTCATTGAGCCGAGGAAGACCTACCGGCGCCACCCTTCTCGAGAGCCAGGAGGATGTTGGGTGTGTCCTCGGGCTTGGGGTAACCAGCAGTGACGTAAGTTACCAGCGCAGACTGTTTAATCGAAAATGGTCATTGTCAGTTTCTTTGCTCTTCCAGCAAAAGTTGGTTTTCTCGCCGTTTTACCCCGCGGAGGGGCAGTCATGACGGGGATTTGGTGTACTGACCCTGTTCTGCTCCTTGCAGCGCCTAAAAGTCTGTTTGATGGCGTCCATAGCGAATTGATTATCGACTCTGGTCCTAGAAATGATATGGAGATTGAAAGGAGGAAATTCCTAGGGAGGACGTGGTGATCTTTAAAGAAAGAACGGAAGAATTGAGGCAAGGGTTGTTTGTTGGTGACTGCATTCTCACTCTCCGCCACCGATTCCGGAAGAACGAGTTCCGCCACCAGCAATTGAGCCATTGGACTCGTTAGCTCCTTCCCGCTCATGCAAGTCGCCCGCAGGTGCATATTCCGCCCACACTCCGCCCTGCATCAAGCATCGCAGTACCCACTTCAGCTCCGGAATTCCCTAATTGGGTAATCGATCAACATGACATTGGATGGAGCTTTGGTTGCATTCTCAGGGTCTTGCATCATGGCATCTAAATCGTGTGACACATCTTGTGCTCCTGCCTACTAATGTAAGTAATTACGGACGCTACGATTGGGTGTTACTTAGTATTTAACTTTGCTGCAGCCAGTCATCATGCACATGAAGACCAAGGCACATATGAGGGAGTCTCTTTGTCGAGCAGCTCCGACGCCAAGGATCTTGGAACAAAGAACCACATGTAGGGCTGAATTAGTATCAGGAATGACCTCTTTCGATCAGAAGCAGAACAAATTTTCACAGATCAAAGAGAGTCTTACGCATGGTTATACAGTCACAATAGCCATGCATTCATCACGCATGCATCACATCCGCATCACCACCACTATGCACAGCCAGATTTACAATTGTAGCCTTCAATCTGTCGTTACTATTTCATTCTAGGGCTAGAAACAATCTGGTTGAAGTCATGACCACAAACAAGGTAGAAGACAAGCCAGACCCAAGACTATCCCTTGGACACGAAACATAGACAAAGTATCCAACGACCACTACCTTTTTTCCCTTCTGGATATCAATTGAGAAACATATGAAATAAATATGAGTTGCCTCCATGTCCAAGATACGTTATATCAACGCCTTCCGTGTAGTCATCGCTTCATGCACTTAAGAAGGATCGTCTCTCTCAGCGCGGGTCCAGCCAGGGCCAGAGTAATAAAAAAGAAACTGCAAGGGAAATCATCCTTCAACTGACTATCGGGCTCCAGCACTCCTAGTATTTGCCGCTTGCCGTGTCTAAGTAGCCGTAGGAGCTGCTTCTTTGGTGACCGTCCACCTGTGTAGCACGAGCCCCTGTTGCACCGGACATGAATTTCTCGTCATGCCTGCTTGCATCTTCTCTGTAGTGATCTATCTCGCCAGAGGAGGACCCAAAACGGGGAAAGTGTGTTGCACCATCGGGATTGGCGGGATCATGATGTCCGACACGAGGACTCAAGCCCGGTCTGTTGTCTCCAGTATAGCGCATACCACCTTCAGCGCGACCTTTATCAGGTGAGACCATGCCGACAAGTGTCCATACTGTGCCAATAAGGACAACAAGTACGTACACTAGAAGTATACCGGTAGAGATAAGAGCATCTTGGATCAGCTTGCCGTGAAGCCAATCTGTAACTGCCTTGACAGCCCCGGTGACCTCATCAGTAGTGGCGGACGACGGGGATGCCAGGAACGTGTTAAGCTCCGAGTCACCTTCAACCGAGTCCTTCGCACCCTCGCTGAAGGTATTGTTTTCAAAGAGTGGGAAGTTGACCTGGGCGTGGTCATGGACCCAGGTAAGTCCCTTTTGCACGCTCTCGATCTTGATACCGATAACACAGTGAAGGACTGTCTTGATAGGGTCAAGGAGGATGGTTCCCTTGAAGACAGTGTTAAGTCCATCATTCATGGTATCAATGAATGTGTTGAGAGTGTCGTTGACAGCATCTGTGGCGTTGGTAACATAGCCAAGGACGTCGTTGTTGATTTCACTGTTGAAACCGGTGATCACGCCGTTGGCATCATGGGCCCATTCAGCCGAAACGCTTTCGAGGTTCTCCACAACATCATCAGCAAATGCGCCAACTTGACCTGCGAGGGCAGGCACTTGGTCTCTAATCGCCTTGAGTAGAAGCCACTGGCAAAAGCAAGAGAAGAAGCCAGCGATTGCAAGAGACAGGATGAAGAGGGCTGGGACGGATGTGGCATAAGCGATAAGCCATCGTACAAGAATCTGTCGTTTGCCCTTGAAGTGCGAAGCGATCTTGATGCCCACAGTAGCCGTCATGGGTCGAGACGCAATGTAGACAATGTCCATAGGGTCATACGAATTTTGAGCAATAAGACGAGCATGCTGCTGTTGTCGCCGCCAGCGTCTGATCTCAAGCCAAGCCATGGGAACAATGGCGACCAGAGCCAGAATAACCAGGACAGCGATGAAGATGGTTCGAGCTTTGTGGATAAGTTCGAACAGGTTGTTGAAGAAGTCGTTGAGAGCAGTGTTCTCAGAACAAAAGGTCAGCTTCTTCTTCTGGGCGAGAGGGAAGACATCTCGATCGAATTTGTAATTCCCGTAGGTTTCGTTGAGGGCTTTGCGGACGAAGTCGAACGGGATCGAGATGGCTTGCTCTGTCAAGTTCTGGACTTCTCGGAAGTCAGGGAGGTCGTCTTCCAATTTACGGACATCCTTGACGAAATCTTCGGACTTGATGTCAAAATCCTTTAGTTCCTTGACAGGGCTGGAGAAGTCAACCTTGGGGATATCTGGAACAAGGTCTCCAAAGACAGAGTCTTCAATTCCCTTGGTGACCTTGTTAATGCCATCTTCAAGTTCCTTGGAGAGACTGTCTATCTTTTCCACAGCCTTGTCAATCACACCGTTGAACTTTTCAGTTGCCCCTTCAGTGACATCGGCAACAACATCCAGACTGCCGTGGACCATGGCGGTAATCAAGCACACGTAAGTGGCAGTTAGAAAGTTGATGTAGAACACGATCATGTTCTTGACGCCGACAAGGACCAGGTCGAGCAAGTACACCATGGCATCAACTGATTTCTCGATTCCAGAGGCTGCAAGTTCGTTTACGCCCCTAGAGAGGTAATGAGGCATGGAGGCCATGGCGCTGCCGACATCTTCGACTTTGGTACAGGCGGAGAGGGCTTTGACTTTGGCATCTCCGACGTTTTCTTTGAGGTCGACGATGAGGATCATGACTCGGACCAGGACTAGGATGAGGAGAATTGTCCAGCGATTCATCCATATTTGAGAGAGCCTTGCCCTGAGGCTGAGGTAGGGGGTAATATTTGGAGCGGTATCGGCTCTAGCTTCTTGAACTTTTCGCATCTCGGTCATTTCGAATGATTCTGACCGGAGGGAGTTGGGTACGGCCGGGTAGACCGGCGGGTCGTCGTTTTCTTTCCGTGAGGAGAACATCTTGAATCTATGTTTGTTGGTAAATTCAAACGATTAAGTTTGTATGAGATTGTGTAAGTAGAAAAATGTGAAGACCGAAGGAAGACGAGGCTGGGTTCGAGTGAGAGACGTGATGATGATTTACACGACGAAGGGACAAAGATTAATTAGATAAAGAACCCAAGGTGAAAGATGAAGGAAATAGGACAAAGGAAATGACGGCCGCGAGCAAAAATTATTTCCAGTCTATCGTCTATGATTCCATGCTGATTGTTCAAGGTTGAAGTGCGATTGTGTATAAGTGAAAGAAAAGGCCGAACAATAGAACAATAGGAAGGGGAATCGCAACAATAAGAGAGGGTGATTGAGAAAGCTTTGACGCGCAACATACCTGACTCACTCCAGAAATAGAGTATCCAATGAATAACAAATTCGAATAGAAATCAGCTGTAACAGAAACGCCCTCGACAGTTCTGGCGGCAGCGCTTAGAGTACGAGAGTGAGGTTGAGTTGAGTGAGCTAAGCGCCCGCCTATACTGGTGACCAGTCACGATGCTGGCAAAGGCCTGAACACAAACGGTTCCGAAACTGAGCCAAGAGCAAACGGACCGCAAGGATATAGAGGTAGATAGCGTTCGTAGTAGATTTACAGCTGAAGGCTGAGCCTGAGTTGAGTTGAGTATACGGTTGGGCTGGCTATAGGTGCGAGGTTGTTTGACTTGTCGCTTTGAGTGGCCCAGCCGCCTCAAGCATGGGTTGAATGTTATAAGGCCGCTCCGTAGAGGACTTGCACAATGAGAAAGGTGCTGTAGGTAGCACTGTACTCGCAATATCACAGCATCAACTCCAGCAGCCTCCAAGTGAATGGGGTGCGAGATGAGGTATAGATATATAGTGACTCACGCAGAGTGCAAGGGGAACACCGTGGAGCGATAAGTTGAGTGGTGCCCAGCATTCCAAACCTCACCATCAGTTGGCGGCGAAGAACATGGGCATATAACTGATAGGAAGACGGCACATCTTGGTAGTCCAAGCGGGTGACGCCATTGCAAGCTGTTTCCCATGAAACCCTAGCCTGAAGCCATGAGCGCAGTGGCGGAGTTGTCGACTGATTCCGATATACTGGCTATTTGGCTAATGCAACTGCGCCGCAAATTCCATCGTGTATGTAGGTCACTAGAGAAAGAAGGGTTCTCCGAGAAGCGATTTCAAAAGGCTATGATCCTCACCAGAACATTTCTTGGTGGTGAATGTTTTTGAGGTGGCGCACCAGGATGTTGTTAGAGTTGCCAGGGCTGACAGCCAATCAAACTTCCAAACAGGGGCCTCTTCACCGTTGAAGCCCCTGGACCCTGGTGAAGAGCTTCCCCGAGTAGCCCAAATAGGTCTAAGGGTCTCTCTTCAGGGCCCTCGTTGACAGGGGCTCATGTGGTCAGTAACCGCCGATCTCGTCCAAATAAATCGCCACTTGATGAGTTGTAGTTGAAACAGGATTTTTTGAAAAGAGTCACGGGTTGGCTGGATTTGTTTCTGATCATCGTCTTGCATATTCTGAAACTTGGTAGCGGTGAGATATGGCCAGGTGAACAGTGAATGAGGTGTTTAAATAGATAGAGTTTTGTAGTCAAAGTTCTTTAGCTGTGGCTAAGTTGTGCTGAAGAAAATGATGTCATATGGCTGGGGTTCATTTATCTTGTTTTCCTCTGCTATTGGTGACGTGACGAAAGATGCCAAGCAACCTAATTCCTCATCTTGTGAGTACTCAAAACAAGCATCGAGTTCTTAATCTTGGGAAGCGCTTTGTGTATCAAGCCTTCGGAGAGTGGTCGCATCTTTGGTCGTTCCAATGTAAAACGATTGGTTGCGGTTACAGCCGCTGGAAGCTCTTTTGGCGCGTAGCGAAACGGAACCCACTGAAGGCAGAACGAACGTCCACCAGTTGAGCAGCCAACCAACCCAGGAGAGCTTAAAATAACGAGGTTCCTTTGTTAAAAGCATGATTTCTATTGTCCTATCGAAATATGTTAGAACAAGCAGTTGTCAGTCAATAAAGAGTGCATGTTGCCTGTGGCAACGAGCAAGTTTTAACTTATCCGCATCCTCCAAGTCAGTTTGCTGCTTATCCGGTGGAAACAACAGGGAGAAACAACTTTAACATGTTGTCCTTGGAGTTCACCAGCATTCTTTCTTTCAAGAGGAGGAACCCTTCTTCGGTCGCTTCAGTGCAGCAGACGATTCAGCCAAAGCCCCGCACCCAAACTCGATGTGCCCGGATAATACCTGTACGTCGCAAGGTCTATAAGGCAACCATATGTGCTTTCCTGCTTTATAACATAGAACTAAATGCACAAAGGGCTTCGGAAACCTGCCCTAGTAGACTGGCTTGGATATTCACGGTTCTACTCTATCTCAAAAAGGTTCAGCGGGGCCCAATTACAACTGGTAAGACCAGGTATTTTAAGCCATGTTGCTTCATTTGACATAGATTACAACTCAGCTTCTCCAACTCCATCGGGATACATAACTGTAATCTTATAGACCCCTTTGACAGTCATATCGAGGTGTGTTTTCGTGCTTTTTGTCTAACCTCTCTGGCCTCTTCTGTTCTCGTAAACTAGTCCATTCCTCAGCATGCCCGGCCTTCAGAGACAGGGAGGTAACGATTGTGTCAGCCTGCAGTCACTGATGCGCATATCTTACGCGCGGGGTACATACGCGCTTCCGATAACAGCTCGTTATAAACGGCGTTGTGTGGTTCTGATACACAATTTGCAAACAAACTTGAGCAATTACTTCAATTCTTTTCTTCCATACGACCACGAACATCAAAAACCATGGCCGCCACAGCAGTGTCTGGCCAAACTACCGACCTGAGCAAGCAGTATGACACTCCCCTCGGCCTCGCCCACTCAACTATGCAAGTCCTCAAGGACAGAATTAAGCTCCATTATGATCTTGCAAGTGACTACTATTTGAGTCTGTGGTACGGAAAATCCAATCTACCTCCAGAAAGCTTAGCCATTGCTGATCCACTGCCTTACTAGGGGCGAACATATCCATCACGGATACTGGCCAACACCAGAGTCTGAAGCCACACAGACAAAGGAGGAAGCTCAAGCCAATCTCATTCAGCTCCTTCTCGATATCTCAAAGCTCCCATATAACAGCTCGGTTCTTGATGTTGGCTGTGGTATCGGTGGAACATCGCGGTACCTCGCTTCCAAACGTGGTAGCTCTGTGACGGGCATAACCATATCAAGCAAACAAGTCGAGATCGCAAATCGCCTGACCAAAGCTGCTATCGAAGATGCCTCTTCGTCTGATGTGTCAGACGACAATGGCTTCACCAAACTCGGCGAAGGAAAAGTCAAATTTCTCGAGCTTGACGCCGAGAAGATGGGCGACCTCTTTAGCGACCAGCAGGGCACCTTTGATGCAGTATGGATAAGTGAAGCTCTTAGCCATTTTCCAAACAAGGCGCTGTTCTTTGAGAATGTGATGAAAGTGCTCAAGCCTGGAGGCAAGTTGGTATTGGCAGATTGGTTCAAGGACGAAGATGTTGACGATACAACTTTTATCAATGATATCAAACCTATCGAAGGTATTGTTACATGCGAGATATTCGTATTCATGTGTTCATGAACTTAAATTGAGTGCAGATGGCATGCTACTCCCACCCCTCTGTACACAGCAAGGGTACGTCGATCTCGCGAAGAAGGCCGGGCTTGAGGTCTTGTCTGAGCCAAAGGACATCAGTCAGCGGGTCCGAAAGACATGGTGCGAACATCTTATATCTGACTGTTGATCATGAGCTTACAATCATATGTTTAGGGATATTACTTGGTCACTTGTGCAGAACCCATCTCTTTGGGCATTTGCGTTTACTCAAGGCCGGGACGGTATTGCTTTCTTGCAGTCATTTCGTGCAATGAGACGGGGTTATGCCAACGGCTCTTTTCGCTACGTTGTCATGGCACTCTACAAGGAAATGGTATAAGGCATAGGCCGTGATAATCAGCGCCACGTTGCCTCAAAATCTGAAGATCGTGACACCATATCCTTGATATATCATTAAATTATTCAGAGGTGTTATAAGTTGTAAACGGCACTCTCGCAAGTTATCACAAGTTACCTTATCAGTGGCAAGTTCAGGATTTGTAGACATAAATGCCGCTATGGCTCCGTCAAGCCATTCAGGCACATGGCGTGCTAGCGCTCTCGGTTCCAAGTTGGGGCAATCAGGTGACAGTTGCAGCTGCCTAGGTAATCTTGGTTCTCGTGGGGGTTCTGCTCAGTGTGACTGTGCCATGGGTCGCTTGGGTTTTGTTTCTGGTGCCATGTTCAAAGACTCGAAAGATTGTGCCACTGGTCAAAATAAATTTGACATTATCTGGAAAAGTGGGAAAAAAGACAATTCGGACCGTAGCTGCATTGCTAAATCCAGCGACTAAACAGACGTGTTGCCAGAAAGAGCAGCAGACACTCTATCGAAGTCTGAAGCACCGACTCAAAACACAACGTGAACATAACCAGTGGCCAACGAATATTCACCCAAATACGACCATAACGCCTTCATCATTCTCGACGTGGGATATAGAACCAATTCCACACAGCTTACTCCCAAGCATCACCAAAGGTGTTCTCGCCTGAGTACGTAATGTATAGGAAACTATAGATCATGTCAGCAAGTCGCTTGCTCCAATAGTCGTGTGGTAAACGTACCCGTCCTCATCCTTGTGTTCCTCGTAGATGCTGCTCATGAGGGCGGCCGTTGGCGGGAGCACCTCGTCGACGAAGATGAAGATGGCCTTCTCGGGGGAGAGTTTGATTCGCTTGCGGATGACGTAGACGAACTGGCCGACGGTCAAATCGGCGGGGACAAGGTACTTCTTCTTGTCGATGGTCGCGATGTCACTCTTCTCGACCTTTTCGCAAATAACCTATTCGCAACATGTTAGCTTTCTGTCGTGGTAAAGAAAAAGCCGGACGGAATAGGCGGTCACTGCACGACTACACGCGCCCGCCATTCCCTCATTGCCGAGTTGGAGCTCGAGGTTGAGATCAAACCAAGAACGACTGGCAGGTTACGTACGGGAATGCGGTCAGAGTACTTCTGTCGAATGCGCTCAGCCTCAGCCTTGCGCTTCTCGAAGGGATGCTCGTCCTTGAACTTGCTGCGCATGGTGACGGTGGTGGTTGACAAGTTGTAGAGGCGGTAAGAGTGGTATCGATGGTGGAATCAAGCTGTTGGGATGGTTGGCTTGTGGCAGCGGAAAAATCGGGAAAGTATGAAAAGGAAGAAATAAGGAAGATGGAGTTGGCGATAGATAAGGTAAAATGAGAAAAAGGTTTAGGTTACGATTTGGTTGCGTCAGGCAGAAGAAGAATGAGGAAGAGCAGAGAGTCACAGGCAGAAGGTGGCAGTGGCATTGACAGAGACACTGGCACACAGATGAGCGGTCGAGGCGGAAGGCAGCAAGCAACCTTACTAGGTACCTACCTACCTTACCCAGGCGCAGACAAATTCAGAGCTACAGGGAGGACACAGGCACAGGGCAGGCGGCACGCTCACTCAGAAGGTGCGCTAGGCGGGCATCGAATGGCAGGAGGACAAACAGTGATGGGGAGAGACAGGCGCGGGGCTATTGGGCTTAACTATAAATGGTCTAGATCAATGATGCTCAGTGAATCACAAGAGGCCCCGCGAGGCAACAATGGCGGGGAAGCAGCAAGTCACGTCGCACTGTCTCGTCACAGGGTCAAGTTTGTGAGGGAACCTTAACCAGCAAGCAATTAATCCCTTGGAATGAGGTCCTCTTTTATGCCGGTCATTAATTTATGACAAAGATGTCGAGTATCTATCACCGAGATCCGAGTGACGGGTAACGTTAGAGTGGTTTCAAGGTACAACGATTCACCATCCGGGAGAGGGTTAGTCTAGGTAAGTTTGCTAAGCTGATGCATACTAAGCAGCTTGAGCTGCAAACGTGCCATGTCCATTAGCTCGTTCAGGGTCCTTGATGCTGTGAATTACAATTGGGTATTGGCCAAAGTATATGTTTACGAGTGAATCATGACTTGGTTGCTTTGATCATCTCGCTGAGGCAGAGTCAAGAAAAACTCAAAGTATTACTAAATCTTGAGCTGTCTTTATCTCGAAGTTCTTTTACGAACTGCACCATCTTCTGAAAGTTGTTTGCATGATAAAACAAATAGAGTACCTAAAGGTAGGATTGGTGAAGCAAAGTTTCTCTGCTGACCACTCATCACAACGGAAGTTGTTGGGCTTTTGATGAAATTGCGACCATCTTACTGACGGGAGGGATACTATGTACCATCCACTTGGCAAAATAGGTACCTAAGTACTTATATTTGCCTTTCATATACCTTAGGCAGCCAAATGTGAGGCGTCATATTGGTTGCAGGTGTCACCGAGTTGGTGTATAGGTATTTGGAAATTATAACTCTTGAGTCGTAATTCAGCTTCTGTATCAAAGAGTCTAGTCAGGAACAATAGAAGTTCCATTCTTCAGTGGCAGCCCCAGTCATCAGCACTACTTCACATGGATACACAGTTACTGATCCTCGGGCGAGGAAGGGGGGTGATAAAAGCTTCTGGCATTGTAGCTGGGTGTCAAAATTAACGGGTCTAAAGATCTACCAAGATGCACTAAACTTACCTGAATATTTTCGTCACGATAAGGTAAAAGTCCCGAGTTTTCTTGCCTGCCCTTGCCAATGCACCAAATTGAAAGTTTGACAACTGAGGCCTTCCTTGTCAGCCACACTGCAACATCCACATCACGAGAGAAATCATGCTTATTCTGCAGATTTTCTCGAGCTTTGTTCCAACTGATCTCGTCGCCCGGAGAAGCTCTGGACAAACTGTAGGAGCAAACGGAGCTACAGTGGTCTAGTACCCCGAGTGGCGCGTTGATTTTGACCGCCCTCGGCACCGGCCGGCCACCGGAGCAGACATTGTCGGGTCCCGCTCCACACTACCAAGTCCCTTAGACTCAGTCAGCCAATTGCTGAACATTCGATTCTGACTATCACCCGAGTTCCCAGTCGTTCTCATATGTACAGACTTTGAACCAAACAAGAGGTCCCTGTGTCGCATCCTGGTACTCGCAAGTGGCCTCATTCTGAAACGCCTGATCGTCGTATTCTTTCTGTCTCTCTTTCTGTATTCGTTCTCGGCCTTCGGCCTTGTTTTGCCGCTACTGTTTCCCGGGTCCTCGGGTTGCATTGTCCAAATATATATCATGGCTGCCAGACGGCCTTCCCAGCGCCTTGCTGCGTACCTTGCATCTCCTTCTACACGTTTCCCAAGAACCCAACTCGCTTCTACGAGACGCTGGCTGTCTAGTTCTGCCGGTCCTAAAGCTTCACGAACCTCTTACTACAGCTACTCTCCTCTGTGGCTCGCTGCTGTCGCCCTCGGTGCGGTCGCCCCTTTAGCTTACAAGATGGTACATGCGTTTCCTCGTGCAAAAGAAGCTCAATCGCTAACACTATTGCTTTCAGGCCGAAATGGAACCCATTAACGCCGACCCCTCCACTCTGGCCGACCGCGATGCCCAGAAGAAGCGAGAGTCTGGCGTCAACGAGGACTCGCCTATGCGCCTGCGCATGGAAAAGTTTATTCGGGAGCAGCAGGCTCTGATTGTCGCCGAGCTCGAGAGAGTTGATGGCAAAAAGTTTCGCAAGGACGAGTGGGAGCGCCCCAATGGCGGCGGTGGCACAACCTGTGTTCTTCAAGAAGGCAACGTCTTCGAGAAGGCTGGTCTTGGCGTGAGTGTCGTCTATGGCTCGCTCCCCAAGCCTGCCATTGAGAAGATGCGCGCAAACCACAAAACCATGGACCCCAACATGGAGTCGATCGACTTCTTCGCTGCAGGCCTCAGCATGGTTCTGCATCCTTACAACCCTATGGCCCCTACAGTCCACCTTAACTACCGATACTTTGAGACAGCCAACCCCGACGGTACATCTCAAGCTTGGTGGTTCGGTGGCGGTTGTGATTTGACACCCTCTTACCTCTTCGATGAGGATGCCATTCATTTCCACAAGACGATCAAGGCGGCTTGCGACGCTCACGACAAGGACTACTACCCACGATTCAAGAAGTGGTGCGACGAGTACTTCTATAACAAGCATCGGGGCGAGGCCCGTGGTATTGGTGGCATCTTCTTCGACGACCTCGATGAGACCGAACGCGATCGCGAGAACACCTTTTCCTTTGTCCAGGACTGCCTCAAGGCCTTCCTGCCCTCTTACATCCCCATCATCGAGAAGCGCAAGGATATGCCCTACACTGAGGCAGAGAAGGATTGGCAGCAGCTGCGCCGTGGCAAATACGTCGAGTTCAACTTGGTGCACGACCGTGGTACAGCATTTGGCCTGAACACCCCTGGATCAAGGGTCGAGAGTATCCTTATGAGCTTGCCGTTGACGGCTGGCTGGAAGTACATGCATGAGCCCGAGCCTAAGAGCAGGGAGCAGCGTCTGGTTGATGTCCTCAGGGACCCCAAGGAGTGGGTTTGAGTTACTGCTCTTTTGATCTGAGAGAGGAAATTTATTTGTGTGGAAGCATGAGGTCAAGCGATTATTTAGTGTATCATAGGTATGCGAGGATCATAGATGGGGACACCCAGGGTGGTGCAGGCTATTAGGTACAAAAAGACGGACAAGTTGTCCCATATGAGAATATTAAAAAATCAAAATAATACATATAATTCATGAAATGGCTCGTTGAACTGGTGATTCTTGTCAAAGTTGATGCGTATTCTTGGGCTGTCATTGAATATCACCACTCATCTCAGCGTGGAGACTAGACTTCTTCCTTCAACATCACTCATCGAACCATGCAAAACCACTCAACTCCACGGCAATGGAGCCCCTCCCCTCCCATCGCCAGTTGATTACATCCCTCATAAGTTCCGTCTCCAATATCGCGCCATCAACCACCGCAGAAGAGATATCATCAGCGCAGCCACTTCGGGCCGCTCAACAACCCACATTGTCACCCTTACAAGGCATTTCGCGCCCTCAACGGCCTCTGCTATTAACTCTCCATGTGCTGTTCCCAACTCTTCTACTCCCAGCACTGGATCTTCTCGATCGGGGACTCGTTATCAGGCTAGTGCGAAATGAGGAGCTTCAAAATGGGATTTCATCAGATGAGATAAAGAACGAGATGTTTCTTGTTCGCTCTCTTGCTACAACACTTTCACGCCGCACGCGAGACTTCAGTTCATCATCAAAGCGCTACGTCGTGCATCTTGATGCGTGGAATTGTACATGTGCGAGCTTTACGTTGGATGCTTTCCCAGCTCATGCTCATGCTGTCTCAACAAGGAACCAAGTTCGGCAGTTACCAACTGAAGATAGAGAGTGGTCCTTTGGAGGCATGGGTATGGATCTATGGGGAGATGCTCCTCCATGTTGCAAACACCTACTTGCATGCTTACTTGTGGATAAGTGGTCAGAAATGCTCGGCATGTATGTTGAGGATCGGGTTGTATCAAAAGATGAAATGGCTGGTATTGTAGCCGACTTGTAAATATGGTTCATCATAGCAGTAGCGAAAGACCCGTCTCTCAAGACGTATCTGTCCAGTATGTATTATCCACGCTCCGTCCTCTAATAATCCAGTTTGATATGATCAATGTACAAAGGCGTTTTTGCCTTGACCTTTGGCTAGGATATCGCCGTGGTTCCCCTCCGCCAGACGCCAAAGAGCCTCAGTCCAAGTCTAGTTCATCTGCAAAGTCTTTTGCCTTTGTTCCTTATTTCTTAGTGTCCTTGTTCTCCTTGTCCTTTTCCGCGCCCTCCTTGGAGTCGCCACTTGAACCATTGGCGCCCTCCTTCTTCTCATCCTTGCCATTGATCTCTCCCTTCTTGGCCTCCTTCTCCTCCTGCTGTTGTCTGTTCTGGATCTTGTTCTCGATCAGATCGTGGAATGCTGTGATGGCGCGGATCAGACTGCTCAGGTAAATAGCCATAAGCTGGTCGTTGGTCTTGACGCTCATCGCGTATGCCAACTCGCCACCGCCAGACTTGCCATCTCCTTCGGGTGTCGAGAGATTAGGCAGCAGGTTGAAGACATCCTGCAAGTTTCCGAGGATCGCGTGATTGACTGGTAGTTGCTTGTCGAGAACCTTCTGGAGGTATGTGCCAATATCTCGAAGGCGTAGGTGCAAGCCCTGGAGTGATTGAAGTTGGTTTGTGACTCGTGTGGACAATGTGCCGGCGGCCACATCGCGGATATCTCTTAGCAGGTGCTCAACACCAATCTCTTCTGCTTCCTCAGCCTCGATAACGGAAGGGGTGTGAACAAATGTTCGGGCAGTGGTTGTGCCGTCCTAGTGAGTGTCAGTAGCTCGTTTGGGGGTCTAAAATCAGGAAGGCTTGTCAACATACGTCCTTGATCTCATCAACAGCGAAGTAAGCATCTGTAGGGACTCCCGACTCCTTGGGCTGGACATCGACAATAACGAGCAGAGGGTTGGGTGTGTAGCGCTTGAAGAGTTCGTTGATTTCCAAATCGGATGCACGTAGCTTGGGACCAGTGTGGTACCATCCTATGAGCTTCTCTCGGGCGTTGACCTTCTTGAACATGTCGTTCATTGACTCGACGTAGTTGTGGTCAAGGAACCATACTGAAGGGTCCTTCTCATCCTCCTCAAAGGGAACTGTGTAACAATTGTAAGCGCTGCCCAACTTACGGTCCCATGATATTAGGATAACACACCAGCGAAACTGTTTGACACTCTCACGTCGTTTCCATCATTTTGTCCTAGAAGAACACCAACTACTCGTCGCTTTGTCTTGGTAGAAACAGTCCGGTTGTAGTGGTCGACGGCTGAGAGAAGGACGAGGGGCGCAACGGTGACGTTTCGAGTAACGAGGGAGAGTGTTTCTGCTGTTGTAGTAGGCATCGTTGCTTCGTCAATGGATATCTATTACGACGGATGCTGAACTGCGTAGAGGTTGGAATCAATGCGCGATCGTAGTCGTGCAGGCGCGGCGAAGTTGGAGGTAGAGTCGTGATGTTGATGCACTGATTATTGTGGCCGCACGTACGTAGTCTTGAGGCTGCCTTCTTGGGGAAGCTTAGCTCCCGATTGGGCCAGACACCTTGGAGACGTCAAGCTCGAGCCTTGCAGTGCCACATCACGTGGAAGCAGCCACAGTCAAACATTCAGCCACATATCATGAACTAAGCGGCATCGCAACCAATATAATTAATTGAAAGCACAGGCCCCTGAACAAAAGCTAGAATCTTCAAATTTGGACTAGTGGAGACATAGAGAGGAGTCGTTGCTTTTTTGTTGATTGTACTACTGACATCATAAGCAGAAAAACGGTTGAATCGGCCTGTGTTGCAGTACCAAATCTGAACTCCAGTTAGATAGTGACCTACCCTAGGTCATCAGCCTAGGGCATTGCATGTACAGGCAAACTCACAATAAGCAAGACGATGATGTCCTTTACGAAGGCAAATTCACGTATCAGGCTAACGCTTGTTTGCATAGCGTGGCCAGATCTTCCACTTATGGTAAGCGACTCGATTCTGGTGAGATTGCCGCCCACTTGGGCCTCGGTGCGAACCGGAGTACGGTAATAGGGATGTACATACGGATATTGAAGGAAGAAAACCATTGAAGAAGCAGGGTCCAATACGAAATTGTATAGGATGATGCCATCACTATAAACTCTAGACTTGGCTTCGGGACATCTGTAGGGGAGCGGAAAGATGGAGGCTAACATGCTAATGCCAGCTATTAACACACCTACACCTACACGTGGGCACAACTGTTGAGTTACGAGGGTGCCATGTCACTACTACTCGAACAGGATACAACAAAACAAAGGCACTCGTGCAGCGATACTAACTACCGATAGTCGTTCCTTGCACGAGTGTTGCTAGCCGTGAAAGGACAAACGAGGAGGCCAGTTGTATGCAGACCGAGGTGTGGCCGTTTTTCTGTAACAGATGAAATGCTCAGAGAGTTGTTGAACCGGCGGGGATATACCGGATCAAAGGGGCCCGTGGCATCCCAACTCTCTGAACCTCGGTCCTGGCGACCGAGCAAACTCCGTTGGTTTATGGCAGTTGTGAGCTGACCTTCCGCCATTGGCTTCGGCCAAGTACGGTTATAGCATCTTGGAGTATAGTGAGATGAGGCAAAACGGGCATGTTCCGGATACGGCTGTTGTTGAGGTAAGTTGCGAACCACCCTAGGTATCTGTATGTCGGTGATGTATAGAGATGAAGGATTGAAGACCTGGGATGATAGCGATGCTTGTAGCTGAAAAGATATAGCAATTACACTGGCTCGAGCTGAAAGGCCACACGTTCTAAATCTGTACATGGATGTCAAGTAATGCTATTGTTGGAGCTTGGTCGTGTTACGAACAGGTGGTGGTGTCTATAACGCCGCAGCTGCACCGAGTGCCTTATTCCGAGCACTGCGATTACAAGCTTGCTCTTGGGGTGTTGACGTACACATTTTGAGCCCTGAAGACGTTACTAACAAATTAACGATGCACCGAGAAAATCTAAGCAGTACCAATCATCCAGAGTTCACAACACGCGTGGCCTCTATTTACCTACACAAATGTATACCTACCTAAATATCAAAAGCCACGATTGCTCCCCAGCAGGTCAATTACAGGGGTGTACCCCCATCATCATCGCTCCACCAGAAACGGCCCCAGTTGACCAATCACAGCTCGCTAAAGCTTCTCCCCCAAACCTCCCGTCCTCCGGCTACGCAGTCAAGATTTCCCTGTCTAGACTTCGTTCCTCGCTTTTTTCTCTCTCTTCTTCCACTTCGATCCCCTCAGCCTCGCACCAAAGAACAAAGTCTCTCGCCAATTCCATCTTTGCTTCTCTGGATCCCCCAGGATCTCTTTCAATTGCCCGCCAGAACAAGTTCCAGTTCCAGTTTCATCTTCCGCAACCGCAACAATGGGTTTCATTGAGGACGAGCTTAAGCAGCTCAAGGATGTTATTAGCACTATTGACACACGCATCAAGAAGCTCGAGTCGCGAGCCACTGGCGGTCCCGTCTCTACTGAAGAGATCCGAATGATCCTCATCGGTCCTCCTGGTGCTGGTGAGTGTTTTTGCGCCGCAAATGCTCGCTTAGTCTTTTTACTAACTGTGCTTCCCAGGAAAGGGAACCCAGGCCCCCAAGATCAAGGAGCGCTTCTCTTGCTGTCACTTGGTACGTTGATTCGCGTCGCAAAAGCACAGCCATTCAAAGTCTCGGCCTTCTAACATGCATTTTCTTGTTGCGCAGGCCACCGGTGACATGCTGCGATCCCAGGTCGCTAAGAAGACCCCTCTCGGTGTCGAGGCCAAGAAGATCATGGATGCGGGCGGTCTGGTCAGCGACGACATCATGATTGGCATGATCAAGGAGGAGCTCAACAGCAATAAGGAGTGCCAGGGCGGGTGAGTTGCATTATTCCACGGGTTTCGGGTTCCAGACGTCTTGAGCCCGCAAATCTCGATCTACACCGACGTGATCGACGAAACAGGATACTAATAATTCGCGCTTCAGTTTCATCCTCGACGGTTTCCCTCGAACCGTCCCCCAGGCTGAGAGCCTCGATGCAATGCTCACAGAGCGCAACCAGAAGCTCCAGCACGCCGTCGAGCTCCAGATCGACGACTCTCTTCTCGTTGCCCGTATCACTGGCCGATTAGTCCACCCCGCTTCCGGACGCTCATACCACACCACCTTCAACCCTCCCAAGGAGTACATGAAGGACGACATTACTGGCGAGCCTCTTATCCAGCGAAGTGACGACAACGCCGAGGCTCTGAAGAAGCGTCTTGTTACCTACCACAAGCAGACCGCCCCTGTTGTGGGCTACTACAAGAAGACTGGTATCTGGAGCGGCCTCGACGCCAGCCAAGAACCTGGCCAAGTGTGGAAGAACATGCTTAAGGTCCTTAACGAGAAGCGAGCTTAAATCCTACCCGGAGTGGTAGACTTCTCCCAGCTGCCACTTGGCGGGGCTGCGGCAACCAGACGAATGCTGAGTGAAAATAAAAGCCAGCTCGTCTTGGATATATGAACGGTATGAACTGTAAACTGGCGGAGGCGAAAGGGAGAGTGGAGAGTCCAATCTTCCAGGCAAAAGAGGCGTTAAAAGGTAGAGGGTTTGTCTGCGGTGCGGTCTTATTTGGCCATGTGTGGAAAAAGCTACCTACTTTGGACGACGATTAGCCATGTATCAAAATGTCTTTTTTACAATAGTTTCCAACCAACAGAAAGTTGGCTTTCGAAGCGTTAACTATATCTGGCCTACCCGTTTCTCGTAAAGATGTAATGCATATGGGTCTATGTTTTGACGACATATCGTCCCCCTCAGAATATACATAGCACACTTGTGGGCCGAGTCTCACATAGACTAGAACCCCCTTACTCAGATCATAGTCCTAAAATCGACTTACACACCTCAGTTTCAATATTGATGAAACTGTGACTCTGCAATATTTGGCCTGAGTCTCTATTGAAAAGCATTTGGAGCCCTTTATAGGACTCCTCGGCATAACATCTATACTAATGATATCATTGAAAGCATTCTGTTTGAATGCAGAAATTCTCCTCCTAGCCACCAGTCTACCAAGCAAGTACGCCCGTTTTTAAGAAACACACCAAGCTCCCTCGCAATGCTTCCAAAATAGAAAGAGGAAAAATACGACGCCTTGAGTTTCCAAGACGGTGTCGGCAATTATGAGAATGTCGGGATCAAGAAAAAAATAAGGGGCAATCCTGAGGGCCGGGTAAGATAAGCCAATATGTGTGGGAGTGAATACGTCGAGGGAGAGACTGGCGTTTGGTAAGGTAGGTAGTAGGAGTTATGTCACACAACTTGAGAGCGTAATTCGTTGAGTCTTATCATAAAATTGCAAGGGATTTCTCACCCCGCGAGTACCTATCGCTTCGGGGTCGCTGACAGGGAAGGTCAGTAGAGGTAGAGCGAGTCGCGGAAGCGCAACTGACCATTGACCATCTGCCTCTGCTTGTTAAGCCAGCTCCGCGGAGCTTCGTGCCGCCTTTGCAAAACGACATGGTTGCTTTGAAGCCGACTTGTAAGATCATACCATGCTGATGAGATGAGAGCGTTCTCTCTTTCAAGGTTCCGGATAATTTGATCGCTCGCGGCCTTGAGTCACGGATAATCAGTACAGGTTACATAAAACATGATCAAAACAGGTGATGTTACTATATATATAAGAGATAAAACGTACCTTTTGTGCAGCCACGGCCTCCCCATCGTGTGCAGCCTTGAGTTTACGTTGCAGGTCGATTCTGTCCGTCTCTGATCGTTCCAGTTGCTAGAACATATCTGTCAGCCAACTCAATCTACCGGATTGCGTATGCATATCAATAGGTCTCTTTAGCTTCCCTACTTGCCCTCGCTGGAGGGTATGCAAGAGTAGTAGAGCAGAAGCAGGTCTCGGGACCTCAGTCCCGATGGGATCTAGCAATGAACTCAGTGCACCATCTGCAAATGCGGGATTCAAAGGCCAAGCTGCATCGTCTTCTAACGACGTCTGGCTATCTTTGTCTGTGACCACTGGGTCTTCCCCATCACCATTAACAATTGCATCAAAGAATGGACTCACCTCGCGGATTTCTCTGAGGCGGGCGCGCAGCTTCTCAATCAGCTCGCCCTTCTTGCTGGGATCAGGTGGTGCATCGCCTGCGCCATTGATGTCTTGCAGCTCCCGGCCCTCTTCAACCTCCTTACGCAGCTTGTCCTTGGTAAGGAGAGCATCGACAAGCTGGGTTTGCTGAGCATCTCGCTCAGCAATGGTATAGCTGAGCTGCTCTCTTGTGTAGTCGAGCTCAGACTTGAGGGATGAGATAATGGTAACATCAGTGCTCTTGAGCTCATTAAGAGCATCTGCCCCCTCTTTGTCAAGAGCCAAGAGCTGAGCCTTGGCAGCAAGAAGTTCGCGGCCTTGATCTGCCAACTGAACGGAGAGGTCCTTCTCCCTCTTCTTCGACTGTTCCAGTTCGAATTCGCACTGCAATAAAGACTGTTTAATGTTAAGAAAGGCCTTGGTCCTGTAGTAATCCGAGGTAAGTATATGATTCCCATCAGAAGCATCGGCTTCGTCAATTGCTTTGACTAACCCTTCGCCGGTCATGTTGTTGATCAGAGCCTCCATTTGATCATGCAAAACAGCATGCTTTTCGAAAATGTCGTTATAGTTCTTTTGAAGGTGAGCGCGTTGTCGCCTCTCTTCATCCAGCTCTCGGCGTAGCGGGGCAGTATCCCCAGAGCCGACTGTGCTACGCAACAAATCGTTCTCGGCCTTTAGGCGAGATAGCTCTAGGGGTAGGTTAACTTGGCCAGGTTGGCCGTCCTCGGTAGCTGCATCGTTAAGTTCATCCTCGAGGTTTCCTGCCAGACCTAACGCGCCGGATTCTACGCTTTGTGAGGCTCCTCCACTCTCTAGTTGCTCCTGGAGATCCTTGATGAAGTTCTCATCGTGGCTTTGACGTGCCCTCAAACGAATCACCTCGTCCTCCAGTGCTGCGATGTCCTTCATCAGCTGGTTCTTTTGGCTGCGTTCGTCCCAAAGATGTTGCTCAGACTGGGTAATCATCTTGGTTAGCTCATCCTCTGCTTTCCTTGTACGAGTCCCCCTATCTTGGTCTTCCAGCAGGACTTTAATCTGTTCTTGTAATTCTGTCTTTTCATACTGCAGGTTTTGCACCTCCTTGACGAGATGTTGCTGGGACTCGAGTTTCTGCTTATACCGTTCTGCAGTATTGGCTTTCTTCTCAAGATCCTCAGCTTTGTGTTTCCATTCCGTTGCTTGGTCGCGAAGCTCTTCTGCCTCTTTACATTTTTCTGTCAATTTGAGGACTTCAGCTTCAAGTTGCGACTTGATGCGCTCGTCCCTTCGTATTGTTTCCTCATGTCTAGCAATGAGTTCCATCTGGTCATGCACCTGAATCTCTAGGTTCTTGATCATCTCGGCATTGTTAGCACCATCTATAGTGGCCTTCCGCAAGACCTCCAGCTCCCGGTCGTTCTTCTCTTTATCAAACCGGAGCTCCTCGTGACTAGTTTGTAAATGATCAAGCCTGGTGATGTAATCTGACAGTTGTCTCTTTGTTAAGTCAAGTTGTGACCGCAAGGCTGCATTCTGCTCTTCAACGAGTAGATCAATGTCTCGCGCCTCCATAACAGCGTCGATGGCTTCATCCACATCGTCGTCGCCTTGTGAGCTGCTGATATCTTGTTGTATTGTCTGGATTATTTGCATGATCTCTGCCTGAGTGTGTGTGTCGAGACCTGTTATCCGAGGAATATAATGCTGGGCCGCGGGACCTAGTGCGGCCACTCCCAACATGACAGCCAGGAGCTGTAAAGTTAGCCGTACGTGCCATGACTGTACAGAACAGAGATTTACCTGACTGATGCCTTGAGCATCGGGATTCTCGGCGATTGCATGGTAGTCGAACTTCTTTGCCTGACAAGCAAGCTCGGGAACTGCTCGTCGAATGTAGCGGAAGAGACCCTTGTAGATGCTCTGAATGTTGCGTTTGTTTGTCAAGTAGCGGGATGTATTGGAATTTGTCTCGAGGGCAGACGTGTCAAAGCTAGGATCCAGTTGATGCAAAATTAGACCAAGGGTAACACCGTCGATGAGGTCCTCGACTGATTCTACCATGCGTTTCGGCTCAAAGACTCGTTTGATCTGAGGGGCATCTTTGGTCAGACTGGAGCTAGAAGACGGTGAGGGCTCTTCCTCGAAGAGACTTACGGCTTTTATAAGCGCAGCCTGCGCGTTAGCACTATATCCTGGCATCGCGAACTAAGTATTGTGCGGCCGGAGCCAAATATTGGTTTAGTAAAGGAGTCGATCAGGTTGTCGCTGTCAGGTGTGATAATGAAGGTAGAATTACAGGGAGTTGCGTCGCGTGTCTGGTAGCAGGGGTAATGATTCTCGAGGCATTCGACGGCATATCGGAATGGGATTCGAGGGTTTTAAAAGGAGCTGTTATGAGGAGATCGGCCGTTCCATTGTTCAGTGATTGTCGATTAAGTGTTCAGTGCGAACTCAAGGTTAGAGGGAGCATTGTTCTTCAACGTTTCGGCGACATTGGGCCCTTGTTGGCTTGAGCTATGCGGTCGGGTTGGTGGGCTTATCGATTTGACAGGGGTAACAGTAGGGGCCCACGGGAAGTTCGAATAGCGTGCTTAGTCTGTCAGATGGGCCAGCCAACGCTTTAGGATTTATAGAAGCAATTTCAAGGCTCAGTAACTAACGAAAGTACTGGAGGGGATACTAATCTGTCTAATGTTGGGGTATCATGGACATGAGTCGCGCATAAATCTCTCTTGAGATACTTCGCCCGCCTACCGATACGCAGTTAAGGTGATCGAATATTAGTGAATCGTAGAATTCAATACTGCTGGATGGATGCAAACTGTGGCGTTGTGGCGTACCAAATGAGACCCAATGTTAGGAGTGGCATCTGAGGCATTCTTTGTCACAGAAGTGTACGAATATCGTAATAAGATACAGAAAGCGTGGCTGCGCGCCTGAAATCGACTTGAGCAGTCGACATACACAACACCAACAACAAAAATTAAGATTAACACACTGACAAACTACAATGACGCATCTCCATATTTGTGAGTGAGGGGGTCGGTATGTGTAAGTGCGGGATGTTCATGGTGGCAAGACATATTGTTCAGCCTCAGTAGGTACATTATGCTTCAACCAATCTGGACAGTTGACACGCCAGCACACCAGGAAAACAAGGGTTCATGAAAACGATATTCAATAGTCAAAATATGGCACTCCAGAGGATCATAGACCACAATAGCTGGGTTCTGTCACTCCCATGTAAGCAACTCGGTGGAGCTGTACTGGCCTAGGTATTTCGCATTGACAGCTGATGAACATGTGTTTCGAGTTGATGCCCATCATATGCCTAACATCATAAGCAGCCGCGGATATGTTGGATAGCAATAGTTCTATTCCACCCTGGAGAGGTTTGGTAATAATATTGAGCTCATTGAATCTCGTAACGAGTGTTCTCTTCCAGACAATACCGAGGCTCCTATCCTATAACGCCCAAACAAAGGATATCACTATCCCAATGCTGCCGTGAAACCCCGGCCAGTTCATTCAAAGGCATGCTGTTGTCCCGTCGTCTTTACATCATCATTTTCGTATTACCCCTAGCACCTCTAGTCCGTTGTAACAACTTCGTCCTTCTCAACCCGAATCTGATGGTTCTCGTGGTTGACCTGGACGATCTCGAGAGCCTTCTCGGGTGCGATGACGGAGAAGCCCCTGGTCAACTTGTTAGTATCGGATTGTCATAGTGCCAGAGGGCGGAGTATACGCACTTGATGATGGAGTAAACATGGGTGATCTTTCCACCAGCCTTAATGAGGGCATTTTTGCACTCATCGACGATGCTGTCGGGAGTAGACTCGTCCTCGAACCAGACAATAGCCGACTTCTTTTGATCAACAGCCAGGGCACCTGGGACAACCGCGAGAGCGGCGGCGACAAAGGGAAGGAACTTCATGTTGATAGCGGTATCGACGATATATTTGACGACAGAAATTTGTTGATGATGGATCTAGCGGTTGTTGCAATAAAGGTTTAATCGATGTTGAATGCGTTGGATGATGCTCAAATGCTCGTAGCGTCAATGCAGAGTGTGACGGAGATAGGCTGGGATGGGCTGAGACTTTATATGGCCTGGGGCGACTTGGGATGGGCAGGCCTAGGCCTCGGGACCTGGCGCACTGCACTGTATGGATAGAATCGAAGCCCACTGACCATGCGCCATGGATGCTCTGGGGTCTGCATCACTCCACTGAAGCGAGTTTAAAGACTGTGCCACATAGCGCGCTGACCAATAACCTAATCAGGCAGGTCGTCCACTCCACTCTTCCAATCACGTTGTCGAGAATGAGGGTACCTGAACTAGGCAAGACCATTGTCCAACCACGGAAACGGCCAATAGACGGACAACGACGTAAATGGCAGGACAAGAGATCATGAGTTCAAGATAGATATGGCCTCTTTGTTGATATGCCGAAAATCTCGACTTTCTCGGTCCTATATGTATCGAGAGACAGGTGAGCAATGACGTTCCCTCGGCTCGCCTTGGACTTGCAACCACAATGCAAGACATGCTACTTGTCAAGTCATGCTCTAAATAAGATAGTCTTTGCGGAGATCAAATCAATAGCGCAGCGATGACGGAGCTGGTATCTGGGCAACCCTCTTGTCGTCATTGGATTGATTGGTAGTTCGCCTTCCTTATAATAGTCTCCACATCCCATCTTGGTGTAAGTCGAAGCCACGAAGATCTTTTCTGCCGAAAAGGATTCAGGAACATGCCAACGCCAACGTGAATAGTCGAAATATTCTTGATATGACAATGTTCTACAAAAACATGTTTGAAAAGATCCCAAGAAATTGTCTCAAATTGTGAAACGCCATAAATGCCGAGTAAATATCGCCTAACTCCTGGTAACGCCGAGCTGGAAATGCCGAAATCACCTGTATGACACGATCACGTCCTCGAAGCACCGGGAACACTGTCGTTCTCGCTCCAAACTTCCTTGCTTTCCTGTTCAACAGCTCTCATAGCCACTGCGACATCTTCAAGCCGGGTTACAACGTCGATCACGCCTTGATTGACTCGCTGGAAATACCGATCATTGGCTTCTCGTCGTTTCCTTGCGAGCAGGATATCCACTTCCGTCTCTTCCTCGAGCTTGTGACCTAATCTCTCAACTCCTGTGCCGCTGCTGTTAGGTCGTGATATACTGCTGCTTCCAACGGCACTCTTCTCTGTGCCATCAAGACCGGACTTGGAGTTATCGCCAAGCGCACCCTTCATGTTTCGAACTTCAGACCCGGTTACAGACCCCACAGTTTCGAGCTGGGCTGTGTCTATAACATCATCTGCTTCACTTCTGGCCCAGGCTTGAGCGAGGGCAATTTGAGCGGCTCTCAAGTCAGCCAGCTTGCGGTCATGATCCGGGCCAAACACATGCGTCCCTCCAGAAGCTGAGAGCTCGACTTCTTCCAATGTTGCTTGCATTTCGGACCATAAGAGGTCAGTGCGATCACCTGTTGCGCGAGTGCTCTCTGCTGGAAATAATCCAGCTCGATGATGAGAAACTACAGCTCCGGATCGTCCAGATCTAACAGATGGAGCACGCTCGGCGTTAGGCCGCAAGTTTGACTGCCCTATGAAGGGTACTGTTGGCGGCGGTGGATTTGGTAAGGAGACATTTGATGCTGATGGAGATGGATGAAGGAATAAAGAGGGAGGAGGATCTCGTTGTCGGCTCAGAGGTCGTGTTAGATGAGACATAATGACCTGAGGAGACTTCTCGATTGGCTGACGATAACATGTACAATCAGAACAAGACGGTTGGTTTCATTCCAGCCAGACCGATATCAATTGAGCATTGATGGAGTTGAGGACAGTGTAAAGAGTTTTGATGAGGCTGTTATTACTGTACGACCCACAACTCGAACTTCCATCCTTTGAATGATCCGTCCATCGCCAAGTTCGTGTGGGGCAATTCTTGGCAGCACGTGATCTAACACCTGCCTCTTCTTCACACAGGTTGCACCTTCTTCCTAGGGCCACCAAACCCTACCTGGAATTTTCGTTGGTCGTTCCTTCCCAAGTTTTCGTCGCCTCCGCAAATTACCATCACCATCCCGTCGTCGATACACAGACAGATCCGGTAGGTACTAGCTATCCAACCCAACACAAAGACATCCCTTCAGCTCTACATGCTCGCGCTCGAGTTTTTCGAATCGACAATCGACTAACGACTTTCTTTGAAGCAAAAATGGCTGGAGGCAAACCCCGTGGTCTTAACGCCGCCCGCAAGCTGCGAACGAACCGAAAGGACCAGAAATGGGCCGATCTCGCCTACAAGAAGCGTGCCCTCGGTACCGCCTATAAGTCCTCTCCCTTCGGTGGTTCCTCCCACGCCAAGGGCATCGTCCTCGAGAAGGTCGGTGTCGAGGCCAAGCAGCCCAACTCCGCTATCCGAAAGTGTGTCCGTGTCCAGCTCATCAAGAACGGAAAGAAAGTCACTGCCTTCGGTACGACGAACCCCAGATTCTACGAGAGATGAAGGCTCGGTCAAACTAACATTGATTCCTAGTCCCCAATGACGGTTGCTTGAACTTCGTGGACGAGAACGACGAGGTCCTCCTGGCTGGTTTCGGTCGCAAGGGCAAGGCCAAGGGTGATATCCCCGGTGTTCGATTCAAGGTCGTCAAGGTCTCTGGTGTCGGTCTGCTCGCTCTGTGGAAGGAGAAGAAGGAGAAGCCCCGTTCTTAAGCGAAGGGCTCGTGGATGGAAACAAAGTCATATTTCGACACGTGGAGTCTATTCGGATTGCTTGCATCGGCATTACTGGTTAGGGATCTGATCATGGGAGACGAGATCTGAAAAAGGGAAAATAGATCACAAAGTCTTCGACGAACAAACAACGATGTGCACGCCGCGTGAGGTGGAATTTTTGGGTTCTGACCCACATCTCCGTGTATGATGATGTTATTGTACAATTGTTTTACATGCTTCAATAATCTCCGGCCTTCAGTTCTCCGACCTGGCCTCGTCCTCAAGTCCCTGGACATATCTGACAGCGTAGTCTGCAGCCAGGCCCAGGCTGATCACACCACCGGTGATCCAACACCCGTTAATGAACCACCACCAACAATCCTTGACATCCTTCAGGTTGACTCGCTTGATCATGGTACCAAGCGTGGCCATAGCTCCTCCACAACTCCCAACAAAGAACGTCGGGCCAGCACCAGCTGCAACTCCGGCAGCAGCCAAAAGAGAGATCTGTACAGCAGCCAATCCTGTCAGCACTTGCTTAGTCTCAGCATCATGCTTCAGTGCAATGCTCTTGATTCCAGCCTTGACGTCGTCCTTGATATCCATGTGAGCATAGATCATGTCGTATAGTATCGTCCATGCAATATTTGAAGCATAGAGGCAGGCTGCAGCAGTCAAGGCTGGGGTATGTGACAGCAGATCGATTCCAAGAGCCGGGAAACCCATAATGGCGCCCCACGAGAAGGTGAGGCCAAGAACTGCTTGAGGGTAATAAGTAACTCTCTTGGCTAAAGGATAGCTGGCTACCAGGAGCAAGCTGGGGACGCCGTAAAAGAGGCAAGGCAGGGGAAATTGGAGCAATATTCCAAGGCCGGCAAACAGTTGAACCCCAGTGTAGACAAGTCCTTGGAACGGTGTGATCGCACCACGAGCAATCGGCCTAAGTCGAGTTCTTGAGACATGAGGATCGAGGTTACGGTCCCATAGATCATTGATAGTACATCCAGCACCTCTCATGATGAGAGCTCCAGAGAAAAAAAGGAGCGATGTTCCAATAACAGAACCTGGAGCCGCCATTGGCATAGCCATTGGGGCAGCCATGAGAGTAGAAAAGAGACAGGGGAAGAACAGATAATAAGTTCCAGCGGGCTTATCAAGTCGAATCAGCTCAGCATAAGGAACCCACGATGCTGGAAGTTTTGATAGCAGTCCCGTCTCAGGTGGTTTATAAGGTGATGGTGCCGTTGGTGCTGATGGTGAGTCTAAATCCTGGGTAGCCAGTGGCAGCGATCGAGGTTTGGCCTCGTGAAACCCAACTGCTCGTTGACCATTATGCCATGGTTGTCTCAAGAGTTTACAAGCATGAATGAGGGAAGGTCGTGTCTGTAGTTGTCGTGAGACTCTCATAGCCTGACCTGAAATTCCTCGACACTGAGCCCAGGCCGAAGCCCTGGGGAGCGCACTTAATCTCATGACACAGTCTAGGTATAGACCTACAGTATAATGAGAATTTAAACTAGAATTTAATATGAACTTCATATTTGACTTACTACGAAGCTCTGTAAAGCCTGTGGTCACGTTAAACCTCAATGGCAGCCCACCGGATCGATAACTCTTGATCCAAAAAATGAATCTAATAAACTTTAGGATCCTTGTCACCAAAGGTCACGCACGTAATAGAGCGAATTGGCCAAGCTTGTTAGCGCGAGATCGGCAAGTGGTCCGTCACGTGCACCTGTGGCCGCTATCTCTGTCTGCATAAGCACCTTTGATTAGTTGCGGATTCTCCAATTCAACGTCTGAGCTTCCGACGCGCCTTCATCCATTCTTGGGGTTTGTAACCTCCCCAAAAAACAGATCGTCGTTTACGGTATCGTTGTCACTATTTTCGTACCGAATGGGGACGATTTTCGAAACAAACGGCTTTTCAGCCTGATTTCGCGTACGAATTTTCGAGACTTCCCTTTCTTTGCGATCGATGACATCCCTTTCTTGAGCGAAACCCCACTACAGCTTCGCGCGTCGAAGCTCGACAAGATGCCGACTTCACAGCACCCGCAGGCCAAATTCGATCCTATACCCCCTGATCTGGACTTGTATGGCTTGGTCGACAAGACCCCAAATTTCAAATGGGTTCAGCGTGTGTCAAGAACCCAAATACGCAATCTTGGACAACAAGAGTTTGAGAAGCTAGTGTTGATTCACGTCATCGCTGGTGGCAAACCCCTGGTCATTGATGGATGGGATGGTGTTCTACCAAAGGGGCTTTTCGATGTCCGTTGGCTGGAGGAGACGTATGATAAGCAACGTAGGTCATCTCTTCTCGGATGACCATCGAGTGCATACTAACCCTAGGCTGAACAGAGGAAAATGTGAGAGACATCAATGCGGGTTCGGATATTCCTATGACGATGGGACATTACCTGCGATCGATGCGACAACTGGCGAATCAATGGACACCTATGAATTTCAGAGACGAGCGCCGTCAGCGCCTTTACTTGAAAGACATTGACTGTCCTCCCGAGTGGCACGATGCACTACAAAAGGTTATCCATCCGAACCTATTCTACCTAAATGAGAACGCCAGTGAAGCCGGTGGCGCGCAACAAAAGGAAGACGCCTTCCGCGATGAGGCTGCTGCAGCACCAGCTGGTGATTTGATGTCCAGCTTACCAGAAGAAATGCGAGCCCAAAATCTTATGTGCTACATTGGACACGAAGGTACATTTACCCCAGCTCATCGTGAGATGTGTGCATCGCTAGGCCAAAATATCATGGTAGAGGCTTCAGAGGACGTGAAGGGCGAGAAACCGGGAAGCTCCATCTGGTTCATGACGGAAAGCAAGGATCGCGAGGTCGTTCGAGAATACTTCCTCTCCATGCTGGGACACGATATTGAGATTGAGAAACACTTTGCTCAAATCAATGCTTGGAAGAAAGCACCTTTCGATGTATATGTGGTTGAACAACGAGTCGGTGACTTCATCCTCATTCCGCCCTTGGCAGCACATCAAGTTTGGAATCGTGGTACTCGAACCATAAAAGTAGCATGGAATCGCACGACTGCCGAGACCCTAGAGTTGGCGTTGCACGAAGCCCTGCCGAAGGCTCGTCTTGTCTGCCGCGACGAACAGTATAAGAACAAGGCCATCATTTTCTTCACTCTACAAAAGTACTATCGTCAACTTCAGAAACTGGAGGAGGATGCAGAGATGACTTCGAGGAGTTTCATTGGACTTGGTCAAGACATTCTCAGGAGCTCACCTCGTGCTAGACAGCTTGCGGGTGACTTTAAGAAGATATTCGGTCTGTTTACTGAGGTTCTCATTGATGAAATGTTCGCATACAAGGAGAAGGAGGTCGAGTTCATCGAATTCGACTCGTGCATCACATGCTCATATTGTCGTTCAAATATATTCAACCGGTTTTTGACATGCAAACATTGTACTCGGACGCTAATAAACGGCGATGAGGATACTTATGACGTTTGCCTCGAATGCTACGCCATGGGACGATCTTGTGCCTGTCTTTCGGGTCTTCAATGGTGCGAGCAATGGTCTTGGGCTGACTTGGCCAATAACTACGAGGATTGGCGTTCAATGATTATCAAGAATGACGGATTTGTCGACTTTGAAACCTCGCCTCAGCCCTTGGAGATTGCCAGACAGCGTTCAGCAAAGAAGTCCTTGGCACAAATTTGTCAAGAAGCCCTGAGAAGACGACCCTGGAAAGACATCACTCAACCAGAACGCGAAATTACACCAAGCGAGTCGGAGCCCGAGCTCGATGGCGAAGGAAAGCCAAAGAAGAAGTACAAACGCAAGAAGAAGAAGGGAGAGCTCAGGAGATGTCACGTCTGTTGTCACAAGGACTATGCCTACCGAGTACACCAATGCACCAACCCTGGCTGCACTGAATCTTATTGCTATGGCGTTCTTTATCGAGCTTTTGATATGTTGCCACAGAAAGTGCTTGAGGATGAGCAATGGCAATGTCCAAAGTGCTTAGGGATATGCAATTGTGGCCACTGTCGCCGCCAAGGGCACACAGATCCTTATACACCAAAGAACACTCTGCTAGGACATGATACCCGCCCGATTGCCGATGATCGGAGTGTGGAAGCACTTGTCGACTTCCGAGTCCACAACCTCTCATGGCTGAAGGCTGCTGGAGAGGAAAGTCGCAGTAAGGACAGCAGACGGATGAAGAGGTTAAGAGAGCAGGCCGATAATGCCAAGGCACAAGACATTACCGAGCAGGATGAAGCAGATGACTCCATGCAAGACGCAGAGCATAATCCTCCTAACGGTATGCAATTACCTGGCATGAACGGCTACGGAGATCAGAGTCATGTTCTTGGTCAAGGCGACCAGTCTATGGCTGATAACACTATGGAAGGGCCATACCCATCATACCACGAAGAGAATACTGGACTAGCCGATCAGTCCATGGCGATGGACATGCCACAGGCTGAAGGCGCTGATACCTCCCTCTACCCTGATCCTTCACTGGTGGCACGACAGCGCATCGGCATGGGATACTATGAACCAGACGATACACCCGACAAAATTCTCTTTGATCCTTTCCAGGCTCCATCTGAGGAAGCCATGCGACCGTCCGAGCCAGACATCCCTGAGTTTGTCAAGAAGTCGATCCGCGCAGCCAAGAGAAAGGCCAAACGAGAAAACGAAGATCCCGATTTTGTTGTTGGCAAGTCCCACCACAAGAAACCTCGTCTCGCGACAGAGCCAGAAGTAGACTTTCTGGATAGCATGGACCCTGCGCTGTTCAATGGGCCGCCAGCTACCCCTGAGGCTGTGATGGATCAGCCTGGCCAAGATACAAGGGTCTCGAGCGCTGCACAAGACACTGTACAGGACACTGGAACAGGCGGTGCCCAGAGCACACCAGATGAAACCCCAGCTCCATGCCCGGTTCCGGCTTCGGCTGCGGCTCCAGTCCCATCTAAGAAACGAGGTCAGCTGCTGTTTGATGCAAATGAGCCCGAACTTCGACACGCCAAACCCATAGCATCTTATGTGGAGGCGGACGTCGACTCAGACGAGTTCGAGGAAGAGCGCACGCAAGCGACAGGGTCTAAAACACCTGCTGTCGGCGCACTGGGAGAGAAGAAGTCGGCTGTTGATATGACCCCTGATGCAGTTCGTGCTTTATTCGGGACATCATCCCCCGCACCGCAACCTTCTATTGAAGAAGACCCTGGGTCTGTCCTTGAGACCAAGACTCCCTATAAACGCCGTGGTCGTCCCCCTAAGAAGGCATCTGCTTCCTCCCAATCTACCCCAGCTAGTTTTTCCAAGAAGCCAGCGGGCAGCCAGAGAGGTTGGCCTAAGGGTCGACCTCGAAAGTCACGCTTGTCTCAAGTTTTAGCCGCGGATAATTCAAACGTATTCGCTGACGAGTCCATCCAAGACCAAGACAACGACAGTGGCGTCGAGCACGAGAGAGTGATTGACGAACTAGGAGCACAGCTAGCTGCCGAGCTCCGTACGGCTCCTTCGGAAGCTATAGCAGAGCCTCCTCAACCCCGACGCCGAGGAAGGCCTAAAAAGTCCGAGGTAGCCACCATTGCAGCGGGACCATCTGCTGTAGACCCTTCAGAAGAAGACGCCCAGTCAGCATCAGGCAACCTGGAGGATCGAGCCTCGCGAAGTACTCGCCATACTCGACGATCAGAGGGTGTTGATAACGCATCTGCTCGGGATTCTGTATCTCCACCGCCACCCAAATCGGGTAACGGAGGAATGCAGCTTATGTCTATGGCCGAACGAATGGCACTCAAGGGGAAGAAGTTCAAGATAGGCAAACGCAAATCCACAGCTGCTTCGGCCAGTGTGTCTGTAGCACAGTCAGGGGCGTCCACACCCGCGCCAACTCTTAGGGCTCCTCTGGCGGTAATGGATGAGCCGAAGCAGGCTGCTCGTAACCCGAGTCAGCACAGTGAGTATCTCGCCAATAGATCACCCTCTCAATCCTCGGCCCATGACGAAAGCTCGCGCAGCCCTTCGCCACCACCTCCAGCTCGGCGGCCTCAACAGCCGACAGTTGTCAGAATTGGCGATACAGATTCGGATGCAGATATGAGTGATTCAGTGTCTGCGACAGGATCGGATTCCGGCAGTGACGGGGATATTCCTGCAAGACGTGGAGCTGGTCGTGGCGGCCGAGGAGGTGGGCGAGGTCGAGGCAGAGGTAGAGGGAGACCAAGGGGTAGTGGGAGGGGGCATTGAAGGGTGTAGAAAGCGTGTATGGGTTTTTTATTTAACGAGCACATTGATACCAATGCTGGAGGACTTTAAAGCATATGCGTGCACAATTTTTCGGTTCGTAGGTTACCGATAGGGGTTATCAACATATTCATTGCTACATCATGGTCTAATGGCGTATGGTATACATGTACTAGATGGGTTAATGGTTTTAAAATCATATCTGTGATAAGCTCAAGTCCTTTTCCAAATCACTCCATCGTCCGTTTCGTTTAGGGTCTAGTTTCCTGAGAGTCTGTAACCAAGATGCCACATCGCTTCGACTCTCAAGCTCGAATGGCTGCCCCGTGAGTTGGTTCAAAGCGATTGCGTACTCAATGAGAGCTTCGTATATCCATTTTATGTCCTTGTAGTCTTGTAATAGATCCTTGATTTCGCTTACTTCATCGTCAATGTATGACTTGCGCTCCTCCACCGTCAGGTTTGGTGCTATTTGGCGACTTGATGAAGGATTTGCAAGGTTCAATACTAGGAACTGGTGGTAGTACCATAAAGACTGGTCTTCCGGCCCAACATTCAGCGCTTCGCGGATAATGTCAATTTCTAATCCAGATTAGCGATTGTCCAATATAGTGCAGGTCGAAACAAACCTTTATCCAGTAAATCTTTTCGAGACGCATCGTCTGCTTTGCGCTCGTTCAGAAGCCTTGTAATAAGCTGACTTCGGTTATGCCATGCTGAGAAATTGGACAGATCCTCATGGATCTTCTTGGTGGTATACTCAAACTCGAGCTCTACCAGGCTCTGGCCGTTGAGCACGGGGCTCTCGAGCTGCCCTACGACGTGGCGACGGTAGCCCCAGGCGTGGAAGTTTCGTCGGTCCTTGGTGAGCATCTTGCTGACAAGACCTAGCTCCTCTTCCCAAATGCGCCGAGCTGTGGACACGCCAAGTCTTTCGATCGCGCGATCAAGCGTCCATAAGCGATAATTCCATATCCAGTAACACTTGGGAAACTCCATCAACAAGGGAACAGTGAAGCCCAGTTCGGAGCGTATCACGTCCGTATCGGCATCGCTATCAGTCGTTGTACCAGTCTTCCCAGCTGTCAGGGAGTTGGGGCGTGGCTGGATCTCGGTCGAGGAGGAGGGCAACGAAGCGTCGGAAGAGGCTGTGCGAGTGTCTATCGCTAAGGTATTCTGCGACTCCTTCGAGAGCGGCGATCCAGCCGAGGGTTTGGACAATAAGCCATAGATTAGACAGCGCCTGCGGGCGTTCCATATCGTGTAGTATTCAGGATTGAGGCGCAGTAGCTTCGATGTAAGCTGGAATGTTTCGGTGCCGTAGTTGTTGTCGGATATCTGCTTATGAGTGAGAAATACGACCCCTTGCATGGTCTGGTAGGACTGACCTTTTGGCGTATATTGTCCTCGAGACCACGGTACTTTTGGATCTTGACAAGATCCTGCTGGCGCTGTTCTTCTGTCCGTGACCGCGCAGCGCGGGCTATGCCGTGCTGCAAGCCTTGGGATCAGCATCAGTTTCGGTGGACTAGTTTTTGGGGGTGTTGAGACTAACACTGGTCATTCTGAAGAGACTCGGCTTGTTGAATTAGCCTTGATCGTTGCTCGCGATGGGTTTGTGAAGGCTTGTGAATGTTTGCTGTTGAGCTGGACGATCTGACCCCGCGCAAGGGTGTAGGGTAGCGTGACGTGACGTGGAATCTTGTGTCTCTGAGAGGTGATGCAATATCCTTGACTTATTGATATGCCTATAGTTGCAACATTAAATGATCCACTGGGCTAGCGACACCAAGTTTGACATTCAAGTGTATATCAATCGGATGGAGAGAAAAGTAAAGCTGTTGACTTCAAAACCATGCTAAGAACCTGGCAGTACCACAGACATAAAAACACAAGGCAAGGAAGCCATTAACAAAATTCTCACGGGTCAAAATCACGGGCCCATAATCCAATACAGGAATACAATAAATCTCTATAGATCGCTGGTTTTCGTGCTTGATTTACGCCTGAGTGAACAATCCCCAAGTAGGGAGTCGTTTCAATGATTTGGTGATCTGGTGCAAACGAGAACAATGTAGCTGCAGACCAGCATATAAGAATCACGAAGCTTGAATGTTGTATATAGATCATGATGAACGGCATCGGCGTGTTATGCTGGGATGTGGCTCAAGATCCCCCTCGCATGGAGTATGTCGTATCAATAGGTGTGGGAAATGAGGAAAATGCATATATTATCTATCACAACTCTACAACAAAGAGACGATAAAGGATTATTATAATTGAGCACCTAGGTAGCCATGAAGACTTATCGTTCACCTTGGGAGAGAACTACTATGACAGATGAAAAGATGAGAGTTCCGAAAAGTAAGGACCACACCACAACATATACTTGAATGGAAGGAATCCATACAGGTACTTCACTTGATATTGTGATATGGTGCTTTACACAAAGTCTATATGATGCAGAGACTTGCGCTGTCCAACTAATTCTGTTCGAGTTACAGAGACATCAAATCAACATGATAGGCGTATACACTACTAGGTAGGTAGGTACCTTAGGTAGGTACGCACGCTTGCACGATGCTTCAGTACCTACCTTACCTTAGAATACAATAACAGAACAAGGGAGGTAAGCACTTCATTATATGTGCCTACTGTACCTTCCTTTAATAGGTAATGTGGGAGTCTGGTAACGGTACCTTGACTGCTCCTTCCATTTAGTCCTCTCCCGCTTCGCTCTTTATATCAATCAACCTGCCTCCCAGTTCTCAACACAATCAACAATTTTACCCCTTTTATCTCCAACATCGATTCTCTCAAATACTACTGAGACTCAGTTCTTCATCAATCAAGACGAATTATGCTGTCGTTTCTCCACCGCCTGGCGGTAGTTGCCATTCTTTTCGCAACTCGACCATGCCATGCACTTCGTCCTGGTCATTCTCTCTGGTCACCGGAGTATGCCCCAAGAGGGCATGTGAACGCTGCTTACTTCATCAACTGGTTTTTGACCTCGCTTCGTTAAGCATATTATTTTGTTAACACTGTCAGGGGCATCTATGACAGAAGCTTTTACCCTCAGCATAGCGATGTATCCCACATCTCTCACATACTCTACGCATTCTTGGGTGTCGAACCCGATGGAACAGTGTAAGTGGAACGTAGAATAGCCTAAATATCTACGTAAGGCTAAAAAAACACCAGATACTCCAAAGACAAACATGCCGACTTTATGGCACGACTTGACGGAGACAGTGAGTCTACCTTCATTACCTTAACTTCACAGCTGACGAGAGACCAGACTACGAAGCAGATAAAAAAATGCCTATGGATGTGTCAAGCAACTTTTCCTATTAAAGAAATCAAATCGTCACCTGAAGACTCTACTTTCCATCGGCGGGTGGGGTGCCGGGTCTGCGAACCTCAGCAGTGCCGCAAGCACGCCTGACAGGCGTGCCAGATTCGCCTCGACTTCGGTCTACTTGATGTGGAATTGGGGTTTCGACGGTGTCGATATCGACTGGGAATTTCCGTATAACGAAATCGATGCCGCCAATTTCGTTCTCCTACTCAAGGCTATACGGGATGAGCTCGACTCATATGCAAGAAACTATACTCCTGGCCATCGTTTCCTACTATCCATCGCCGCCCCTGCTGCTCCTCATCATTATAAAAAGCTTTATCTGAACGATATGAGCCGGATTGTCGACCAAATCAACCTCATGGCTTACGACTACACTGGAAGCTGGGATCATATTAGTGGTCATAACGCCAACCTGTTCCCCTACAGACGTCCTGTCACAAGACTCAACCCTGACTATACCCTTGAGGAAAGCTTTGTGACAGCGATCAATACCGACTATGCTATCAGAGACTATCTTGGAGCTGGGGTGCCCGCTGAGAAGATCATCCTCGGCATACCTGTCTTCGGCCGCTCTTTTGAAGATAACTTGGGCATTGGCGGGACCTTCAGCGGTGTTGGCGTGGGTTCCTGGGGGGAGAAAGGTGTCTGGGATTACAAGGCACTTCCCAAGGAAGGAGCTACAATCATGTACGACCCAATATGCCCAAGCTTATATCAGTTGCGACCAGAGAACACGTGAGTTAATCTCCTACGATAATCCGAGTGTGGTTCAGAAGAAGGCAGAATACGTGCTGGGACATGGCCTCGGCGGAAGCATGTTCTGGGAGGCTTCTGCGGACAAACAGGGGGACGAGTCCCTTATCCGCACAAGCTATCGCACCTTGGGAAGCCTGGAAACGACAGAGAATTGGCTGGATTATACGAATTCGTCCTTTGACAATATTGCGACAAACATGGGCGAGGACTATGTCTGACCTTGCTCGAGTTTAGAAGATTCGTCACAGAGTTTAGACAAGCCAAGATGTCGTAAGCTCGAAACATTACTGATTACTGATTATCAAATAAACTTATAATATCCGTCACCAAGAACATGGTTCTCTGTCAGGTCTAGAGACGCAGGATCTTCGTTTTCGAATAGGCACGGAGTGAGATCATGTAGTAGCATTGCCGTGATTGCCTTGAGCTGCAACTTGCGGCATCGCATTATTTAAGAAAGTGCTGCCGATACTATTACTTTGAATATGTGATCATTTAAGGCAGGGCAAGATTTTAGGTGCATCTGGCATGACTCCTTCCCCTCCACCCAAACTACTCTCTACATCCTCACTTCACCTTTACCTCTCTTCCCTACGAAATTCTTCGTTCAAGCATCAATAAAACATCATCCCACGAGGAGTAATTCCGGCGAGGGAAATTTCGGTATACCGTGGCAGTATTGTTCAGTTTTCATCCAGCAGTTCATTCGTTTCTTCATGTTCCCGAATTTCAAGGGCCATACACCTGGAACTTGTCAACAAATCGATAGAAACAAGCATGCTTCGACAACCGCCTCGACGTCCTCGACTGCTTCCAAGAACTGGCGGGACAGACTTGTCTTATCAGTTGATAAGCTCGCCGGATTCAAACTATGGCTCAGCAGATGAAGCCTTTGAGCTCTGCCCGAATCTTCGGAAACGGTGTTTTCCTTCTTTTGATGGCTCAGGCCCGGATGAAATTCCGATAAAATCACTTGAGAACCAAGAGCAAAAACCGCCAGCATCGAGCAAAACAAGGCTCGCGGCTGAGCCTCCCAAAACACCAGAAAGGCGTCATCCAAAAGGGAAGGTTGATGTGATTTCTCCCTTTTTATACTCGAAAAGCTCCAGACGCTTGCCTCTCCAAGACAAGCGCATTGACCCAAACATACAGCATCTAGACAGATACGTCCCGAGACGTGATCATCTTTCCCCATCATCCGAGAGATATCGAACAACAAAGCAAAGCCAGGATTTATCGAGAGATGAGCGTCTGAAGCGTGACAAGAGTGCCTCCGCAGATCCATTCGTTCTAAAACGTCGTGTGATGGACCCTGATCCCCGTTTTCCTTTTCGAGTTGATGACAGTCATCTGGACAGAGGTTTGGCAGCCGACCTGTTTTCCTTCCTTTTTTTTTTGGTTTTCGTCTAACCAGCTCATCACTAGGTATAGCTCTTGGCCAACTACCACAGAACAGAGGAGTAGATCGTCAAGTTAGTATGGGAGCCATGTGGTCGGTTGGTGGTGTTGCGCCTAATGCAATCGCTACCGATGATGGACAGGGGCATCTCGTCAGACGTGGGACCAACGCTCGTGTGTTTCCCACCCTGTTCCAGGAAAGCCTTGTCAGCACGTCAGTCGAGAAGGAGAAGCACGAAGGCCGCATCGCTTCGGCTCTCAACATTGACCAGGTACGAAAGATCCTTGAGTTCGTACGGGCCCAGCAAATCCCTCGAAGCCTGAAACAGCACGGTCTTCATGCCGACTTTAGTCACACAAGTTGGAATGGATATCAGTGGGCCAACAAAGAGGAGTGGTTAAGTAAGTTGAGAGTGATTGTCTATTAAAATCATAGTTGACCATAAACAGTTCCTCTTAGGCCAGCAAAGAGGCGTCTTCTACCAGCTGCTCCATTCAGGTCGGTAAGTCTGAACGTTCGACAGAGCTGAGCTAACGGTCTTCAGAGTACTCGATGCCCCGAATCTAAAGGATGACTTCTACTGTTCACCACTGGCGTACTCATATACGGCACAAACTCTTGTTGTTTGCTTGGGGAGCCTTCTTTATGCCTGGTCTGAGTTTCGGGGCGTGCAGCTGATCCATGGAACACACTCCGATACTTAGTTGACGTCGGTTGCCTTCTCATCAACCCCTGGAGGTAAAGCTGTGCTTGGGATTGGACACTCCAACGGGAGTGTGCTTTTTCAATCTCTCTTTGACACACTACCACGATTCGAGATTCGCCAGACTTTTCCTATTTCCTGTGTGAGCTGGCGCCCAGCTTGTACTCTGCGGCCCTCCAAGGACCCCATGAATCTAGGGGTCGAGGTTCTGACGGAGGACTTGGTAGTTGGGGATGAGATGGGCTATATATACTACTACATTGTGGAATGGCCGATAGGCTGGGAAGTCACGCGGGACAGTTGGCCCGGTGCAGTATCGTTGGTAGCCAAGATCAGCAATATTCACTGTCAGCAAGTATGCGGTCTTGCATGGTCATATGATGGTCGTCTATTCGCCTCAGGTGGAAACGACAATCTCTGCTGTCTTTTCGATGCTGATCAAGTCTCTGGACGGCGAACTAAGCAAGCCCCAGGGGTAAATGGTCATCGACGGCGCATAGAGGCAGGCAACGCGTATGGTGGCATTGAGACAAGAGTTACACGGCTGTTGAGCGTCGACGGGGACGAAGATATGCCTGTGAGGGCGTTAAGGGCACAGCTACAGCCACTTCCGACTGGAACTGACACCGTTCGATATCTTGGCCCTGCTATCGCGAAGCATCGTTGGAACCACGATGCCGCTGTGAAAGCCATTGCTTTTTGCCCCTGGAGGCGTGAGTTGGTGGCAACAGGAGGTGGCTCTAACGACAAGTGCATACACTTCTTCCATACGCCATCTGGAGCAGCTCTCGCAACGATATCAGTGTCTGCCCAGGTAACCTCGCTCATCTGGAACACAACGCGAAGAGAGATTGCCGCCACGTTCGGGTACGCTTCACCAGAACACCCCTATCGTGTCAGCGTTTTCAGTTGGCCCGAGTGCAAACAGGTTGCAGCAATTCCATGGGAGGACGACCTGCGGGCCTTGTATGCCATCTCATACCCTCGAGGGCCGACCTCTGACGACCCAACCGCACCAGCAGGAGGCAAGGAAGGGTGCATTATTGTTGCATCGAGTGACAAGAGCATAAAGTTTCATGAAGTATGGTCGCGAGAACGAGGCGTGACCGTTGGCGCGACGGGTATTCTGGCAGGGAGCGATATCTTGGAGGGGCTTGAAGGCATTGACAAAGAAGGAGACGTAATCCGATGAACTGCTTTCTTTCTTCTTTCTTTCTTCGAGATAATCTCTACCTGAGGAGAATTGTGTAGACTGCAAGTTATGTTCAGGATTGGTAGGTAGCTTTTACTCTGAGAATGATAACATGATAAGACGACGAGCGTAAGTCGGTCTCTATTCTGTTTAGCTGCGTCAAGTATTGCTAGGTATTTACAGGAAGTGAGTCACAGAAAAGGCCAACTGTCCACTGTTGCACTGAAGCAATGGAACAAAAGCATATCAAAATGTAGGTAGATGCCACAACATCACAACGCCCAACCAAGCAAACGACTCCGAGAACTCCAACCAATGCGCTAAGCCCGCTGTTTCTTTTGGGGCGGATGGAAAGAAGAGACAAGCATGGTCTACCTTATTTCAGGATAGCAATGAGCAAGACAAGAATGATGATGAGAACCACAATGGTGGTCACTTGCTTGTTCTCGCTTGCGCCTCGAGCAACCTTCCCGAGCATTCTACTCGCGCGATCCAGTCGGCTCTGGTGACGATCGGTAACAGCCTCAACCTCATCGAGCATAGCAACGTGGCTATCGAGCTCGTCGCCGATCTGCATGCTAAGCTCGCGCTGGCGTCCGATAGACTCGCCCAGGCGATCAAGCTGCTCATCTTGTTGCTCTAGGATTTGGGCGTGGTACTGGTGAATCTGCTGGTTGTCCATGCCCTGTACCTCGTCCCGGTAGCCAGCGCTATCGGAGGGATCATCGCGGTAACGGCCAAAGAGCTCGGCAGACGGCGAAGAAGGAGTGTCGCTGAAACGAACAGTCTTTGGCTTCCGCGAGACTGGGGATGTGGATGTTGCGTGCTCAAAGTCGTCGGCGAGCTCTTCCGAGTTGGGGTGAGTGAGTGTTTCGGCGGTTTTGGGGGTTGGTTGACCTTGGAATTGAGTCGTGAGGTCGTCTAGTTGCTTCTGGAGCGATGTGATGGATTCTGTGAGGCTTGTAGCGGCGCTGAGGCACAAGATTAGCATTGAATATGGTGTTTACTACCTTGAGAAAGACTTACTCTGTTTCGCCGACAAAGGTCAACCGCTGCTCCTCATCGCGAAGATTGGCCAGGCCATCGCGGAACTGATCAAAAGATCGTGAGATGTGACCATCTTGCGAGTCGCCTTCAAGATTAAGATTCTTGGCCCGTTGGCGCTCCAACAGTGAGAGCTTAATGTGGTCGGCGAGCAGAAAGAGTTGATTGGCGCTCGACATGATTGGTGATTGGGATGCGATACGATGTGGTTGATGGATGCGGTGGATATGAGGTTGGTAGATCGATTATTTAATCAATCAATCAATTAGATGGAGCCTGTTCTCAGTTGGGCCCCACAGCTATTACAGGCGCCAAAACAAAACAAAAAAGATATACAACGGTTGTATAGCTTTAGTCTGAATCTGAATGAGAGAGAGAATATAATTTATTGGGGATGCAACGCCCAAGCGATGATGTTGTGGATGGAAGTTGCCTTCTTCCTGAACATTGGTACTTGACTTCTATTATCATACCTACCTACTAGGTAGGCACTAAGGTAAGGTAAGGTACCTAGGTACGTAATTGGATGACGGATGGGCTGTCCAAAGGTTCCGAGAGTTGTTGTAACTTGACAATTGGTGTATTTGGGCTACCTAGACGATAGTCGAACAGCCTAAAATACCTGAAGTAATACCGGCGCCCCTGCAACGACAAGGTACTCAAGGGTCTTGGCTTATCTGTACTCTTGAGGCGGATACCTCGGCCAGTCTCAACGGAGGAGGTTGGGGACATGCTTCTCCTGAGCCAAAGGCAGAGCCAGTCCAGTCAAGGTAGGCTTCCATTGAAACGATATGAAGAAGGAAAGGAAAAGGCAGCAGTGAAACAGGTATATACCCTATCAAGCTCAACAGTATGATTCGTGCTTCTAAATGTTGTTTCATGCTAAGAAGACCAGGGCAGTTCAAGAGACGGTGACTCAAGCCCAGCTCTGAACGGGCCCTCATGGAAATGGTTGATTTCATGAAAAGCAAAAAGATACTGTGCAAAGACGTTTGTTTCACCAAAAGCCGTGGCATATGTTAACAACATAGCGTAGGTTCAACTACCACATACGGCAGAAAGCCAATCTTGAGATGTGGTCTTGCATCCGAGCATTCTGGGACAAGGTTGGCCCATTTGCTTCAGCCTATTTCAGTTGTATTATTGATCGAAGGGTGGTGGTACGGATACTCTATCATGATACCATATGAAAATCAATACATACGATACGCCACATAATTACAGAGCTCCATTGTTGCTTTTCACGTCTGAATAGCCAATGAATTAGCCTGAGCCACATATTCAAGGCAAAAGATTGGTCCTTTTGCGGCTCATCAAGAGATAATTCAAGCCACTTCATGGACTGCATCGGCCGTCATTTGTTGGATGAGTCTTGTTTGTGTTGCATTAGCTGTTTTCAGCATGTCCTGCATCTCAGGCACAATGAATGCTAAACGGGGAAATCAATAACCCCTCTTTCTTCAAACCGGCCCTTTCCAATCCTGACGCCCGTGATGCCTGCTTGCTTACTGCGTGTGTAATGTAACGATAGCCCCAGCCCCAGCCCAGTTGAGAGTGTCGCGTCGTATTGGCTTGCTCACGAAAATCACGCCCTGCAACGCGCATCTATTAGCGGGTTTTCTCCGTCTGTGCCACAAATATGACTGCACAAATTGCACAAAGTCACAGAATGTTCCACGCAACAACACAATTCACATCAGAAGCACATTTGAGACCAAGCTGTCGTTCAATGATGTAAATTGCAATCAAGTGATATCAAGCCATGACTATCCGGTCATTGGCATTCGCTCTCGGTAGCCTTTCTTTCTTTCCCGTCCGTTCCAAGGCTCCTTTCCCATTCCCGTTCCCAATCCGCAAGTATGGCAAACACGTAACTCCGTAAATAGCAAGTACAAGATGCATCAAGAAAAGTAGCTGAAATATCCCCGAGCGAAATTTCTCTAGTCCATTCTCATATCCATATCAGGGACGGTGTTGGTTGGCCGCGGTGATTCGGCTGCTGAAAGAACCTCCATTCCATCAAAGATAGGAGGAGAGCATTGAAGATTTCGGAGTGCGCCCTCGGCAGTCTGGCTGACAAGCTGGCCTTGTCGGAGGTTCTCGGCAAATAGGAAGAAGCCCTCGTTGGTCTCCACCAGATACGACTGGAGACCGTTGCTCTCAAGAAGGATTCGAGCATTGGAAACAGGGAAGTGATTTGCGATATAGCGAGCCCAACCACGAGCAGCGGCTTGGATGTGCTCTTCTTCGCTGATTCTTCGCCAGCTAATGCCGAGGTGCAGAGTAAAGTTATCGACAATGGGACTCTCAATAGCAGCCTTGACTTCAGACTGGAGGGGAGAAGTGCTGACTGCAGGTGCGCTTGATAGAGTGGGCGATACGCGCTGCAACTTGGGGTTTCTAATCAGAGAGCGCGCCTCCTTGATAGCGGCCTCTTCAGCAGCCTTCTTCTCCTCAACCCAGGTGCCGGATTGACTGCTGGCGTCTGTGACATAGCGAGTGCTCTTCTTGATGAGAGTCATGCCGGGGCCATAGATCCATTCCTCTTCGGGCTCTTCCACGGGGAGGGACTTCATGTCAGGCTCAAGGTTTTCAGAGGCCTCGTCCCGGGAACGCTTTCTACCAGCTGCAGAAGGTCGAGCAGGCTGAGCAGCAAATTGGCTTGGCAAAGGTGCAAATCGGGGTGGGGTGTGGTGTCCAAAGCTTGCCATACCCAGAGACTGGTGGTGGGCATGTTGGGGAGACATGGTGAGGACGGGAGAGGAAGAGAACTGAGAGCTGAAGTACGACATTTTGAAAAGCGTATTCTGTTCTGATCTGTGATGGGAAACTGGGAGTGTTTGCAAGGTTAGTAGTCAGTGTTGTCACAAACCATCTATAGCGTATAGTCTCCGGGACACGCGGTGATGATGAGTTCGCTCAAGAGGAGAGGTGAGGACGACGTCGGCGAGATGAGGCCTGATGACCGACGACGAGAAAGATAGAAGTAGTAGAAGAACGCGATGGGTTCGGCCAGGAAGGACGAGGCACGAGGGCAAGGTACGCGAAGGTGAGGATGAGGGTAGATAATAGGTACTAAGTGGATGTGGCTTTAAGACAAGTCGTGGCCTGATGGATGGAATATGTGAAGAGAGGAAGAGGGGAGGAAATCGATGGGAGGAAGAAGGAGTATTAAGAGCTGTAAGAGAATGCGAGGGGAGCACTGCTAAAATGGAAAGAACCTGTGAGAGTAGAGAAACGAAGAAGGGGCGTGAAGTGTGAGTGGCTCTTTACCCCAGGTTGAGGTGCTCTCTTGCTCTTCAACGCACCCACCCAACCCATGCAGCCTCACTCCGATCTCTAACAGCTAATGGCGTTGACACTGTGCGTTGGTCCCGCGAACGGCGAACGCCGCGTATAGGTACTCTGAGAAGATACCCGTACGCCCGAAACAGCTCGCTTAAAGCATCAGCAGCTTGTATCGGATTCGGCAAGCTGCAGCTGAGGTCCGTGCTAGACAGTACACATACGGTATGCACGCCATCAGCTTATCGCAAACCTCCCGGCCCTAAAAGTGGTCTAGCTTGAAGCTAAGGCAGCTCGCAGCGTCAGGTACGTACTGTCCAATGGTCGGCTCTAATTCGCGCTTGACCCCTTCTGGATTGCGTAATTGCTAAGGGTCTCGCGGCCGTAAGGGGTATGGCGTCTGGGTGGATCTTTAGCATGTTCTCGAGCCTTTATCTGGTTGGATGGACAACGTTTTGACCTGACTCTAGTTGCCCAGTGCCACTATGAGCACCCGCTCAACAATCAGAACTCAGAGCCGAGCCCATTTCAGCCAAGTTTTTTTGCTTCTGATCCGCAGCTAGACATTGACCAATCTTTTTCCGATGGGACGCCAAAGAGATCCACCCGGGCTTCCGCCCAGCCCGAGTCTGTTTTTTTGTTTCTCTTCCAATTCCAATGAATCATTGGATTGGATCTGGAAATTTGTAGTTCCGAGCCCGTTTCCAAGTACGTACCTTGCGTAGGAAGGAAGAAAGTGAAATGAGTGGATCAAACAGAACTCCCGATGTCCAGTGCCTTTCTGCCTCTCCTGGTGCCGTCCAATCTGACAAAACTTTGCTGGATTGGAATTTTCGTTGCCACGAATGGCTGGATCTGGAGCCCCCCGGAGCCGGACCAACTGAAAATTCGAACCTGCCAGAGTCTGTAAGGACGGACCCATGTCCACACCCGTTGTCCCAAACGGATCACAAAGGAACTATCACCGATCTTCCATCACCTATGGCGAAGCAAGACTCAAGGGAGGAATGTTCCTTTAATTGAAATCGTCTTGGGAACGAACTGAACAGTCCATTATCCCAATTCAGTAACTAACGTAAGATAAGGTAAGGTGTCTAATAGTTTCAGTCAATGCCCTGCTTGACCAGCAAAACCGACAGTCACCGTTATATTATGCTCCGTTTATCTTGTATTAGGAAGACTGATCCTCGTACTCCTTGCATTTGCCGACGATTATGGACCACCTAGCATCACTACAGATGTTGGTCGGCAAATCACATCACACATTGTCGGCGTTCTCACTGCCTCCGTACAAACCCTGAAACCCTGGTGTTCTCAACCCTACTGGGCTAGTATTGCGTCCAGCACGCCGCCTCCTTACAGTCACGGGCGCATCGTCAGTTTCGACTCTCACTCGTCGTCCACGAACTGGCGCCGTGTAGACTCCATCAAACCTGCTTTGGTGGCGAGCTTCTGGAAGTTGTCTTGGAGTTTGAGGTTGTTCTTCGACGGGTAGACGATCGCTGTACACAGGGAAATGTCTTCGGGGTGTCCTAGGTTCCAACCCTTCGTCAGCTGGTGAGACCAAAGGCTCACCAGCATCTTCGGGGGGTTCTAGAAGTTCTCCTGAGGTCTGGAAGAGGTCGTCGTTAACTTCCTGCGATTCATGCATTGATGCGTCCAGCTAAATGCCCATTAGCATATGCGTACTTATTTTTCATTTCGCCACAATCAATGCAACTCAAGGGGCTTTCATGGATACATATCCGACAACAATGATGGGGACAGGAACTCGATTGGGGGTAGTGTCCCTCACAGTTGCTGCCAAAAGTTGCTCTATCGTATCGCGTTCATCCTCATCCGTCACGGAACCATCCCCAACATTATCGTGGGGTTGTGTGTGGATGGGCGCAGTATCCGCATCTTCTTCATCTTCTTCCAACTTATTAGTGTCTGCCTCAGCTCCGATCGCATCTCGTCATTGCTGGACTATTGACTTACCCAAGCTTTGTCGCGAACGGAAAGGAAGTCGATGCAGGCGGTTGGTGCCGTGATCGACGTCCACGTAGGAGGTCTCCTCGGAACTGATGGTAACGTATTCTAATGGAGTAACTGGTGATCCTAACTCCTCTTCACCGTCTGACTCGTTTCTGCCATCTGAACCTGGCGCGTCTTGTCCAATTCTATGGTCAGTGGTTGGTGTCACGATCCTGGTATTGAGGGCATCTTCAAGCACGGTTTCTTGATCACGCTGGGTGACATCATCCCGTCTTTTGTTGGCCTTCTGACGACTGAGTAGGTGCTTTCTGTAGCGGCCTCGACGCTCGGCGTCGCTAATATCGCGTGTGGCTATCTTGATTATTGTAGGTTGAAGTCGGAGCATCTTGCAGGGTGATATGGCGATTTCACTCTAGGCATTCACATTGAAGTGCCATATGCATGGTTGCAGAAACATCAATAGGTGACATCGTAATAGCTTATGTGTATATTTATTGCTGACTTCTTCCGGAATGCAGCTTCCCATGGACAGCATTGTTCAGTCTGGCTATTGGTGGAAACTTAGAACAAGAGGAGGGACTTCCCCATGACTTCGGAGCTCTAGGGTAGGGCATACATGATGTTTATTTCAACATGCAATGAGGTGTTTTATTGATGTGTGCTCATACGGTAGGTAAGGTTCAATGGTGCTCTCTAGTTCTTACCGTGAGTTATGGCTTCATAGGTTCTAATTCCCTTGGTGCCTTGTTTTTGGGTGCTTTCATGATTCGATAAGAAGCTGACGACACCACACTCATGAGAGTACATACTAAGTACGAAGGTAGTACTGCACAGCCCCATCAAGAGATAATGAGACATGTATGATGGAAAACTTGTTAGATAGTATGGGGTCAGTAACAGTTTCCATTATCTAGCAGTATAGACAGTTCGATATGGTGTCCCTATTACGCGGCTATCCATCACGAGATACTCGATTTCCAGATATAACTTGGAATTTACGTGGTTTCTGGCTGATACGAGGTGCTGCGCCGCGCTGGAAGAACTAAGTGACGGCAATGATATTGATATACATGCAAGAAAGATCCCCATGTTTCGCATGATATGATATCCGCGTTTGCAGTGAATACTGTAATTCAGCAATGACGTTGTCATGATTGTGCATCTAATTAACATGTGGAATCAATGCTGCTCTTCATTTTGAGAGGAGACACCCAATAGTCACCGTACGGAAATGGAAAGCATTGTAGGCGTTTAATGTTCGATGATAAACACAACACGAATGCTTTCATTATTGTATATGTCGTGGTAGTAAGTGTCCTGTGCGGCTTTATTGTACTGCCGCTTCACGACCTCAAAAGTCTTGCTTGATCACTTTCACTAAACGGTCTTGAAAGCTGAAACAGGCTGAGAGTCCCAAGAGCACAGACAGAATCATCCGCACGTACCTACTATGTACACCAATTCTATTTTTGGGCATCACGATTGTTGAACAGCAGAGAGCCCCAGACCCTGGATATCGTCGTCTCCATGTCTGGGTCAGATGAAATGCCCTCATTAGCAATTTACTGGCTTGTTCATCATGTTGAATAAGGTAGGTACCTAGGTACTTATTTTTAGCGCCATGATAGACAGGGACAAGTGCGGCTTCTGCTGCACCTCCTCAGGTATGTAGACTGAACCAGACCCGTGATATATTTAAGTCGTTATCCTGGGCAATAATGTATCTAAGCCAGCATTTTGCCCAGATCACGGACCAACAATTTTGCAAGAGTGGCCAGGAGATCTGGCAGACCGTGCTCGTGGATCAATATTTGAGGTTGCCAGCTACACCTCACACTCTACGTTGGAGATTGGCTCAGGGCAGATATTGGTATCAGACAGGACAAGGTACGGCACCTTGCAAAAAAAATAAAATAAAAAATACCGGGGGCTCGCAGGATCTCCTTTTACCTGTGCATCATCCCAGCAGAGAAAGTCCCTACCTAAGGTCTTATACCCAGGCTTAAAGACAAGGTTGGCGGCGGCCTAAGGCGTCTTTCGCTTCTCTGGACACTCGTAATCTACCTAGACTGGGGCCTCGTACCTCTCTTTTGCTAGGTGCTGTTGGCTGACGGACCGGCCTATACTTTATCAGTTTCGTTACAGCACTACCACTACAACCACCGCCAGCGCAACGCAACCTAACGCAACGCAACGCCAGGCGACGCAGCAATCCGGGATTTAATTTATTACTGCTAACCTCACAAACCGACCTCGCTCGCTCTCTCCCACCTACCTGGTCTTATCCGTCGATTCTTCTTTTGAACAGCTCTGCTCAACATCCATCGGTGATGCTCCACGGTCCAAGCCGCCGCCAGTGGCCGACCGTCCCTTGCTCACGACTCGCGTTTCTCCTCCCAGTGCGAGTCGAGCTTGAGCCTGCCCACTTCCCCTGAGTATCTGTCCTAGGCTCCTCCATCGCCCACCATGAATGGGGACCTGAGCCTTTCTCAGGCTCTGGGCGGACTGCGCATCGCCAATCCTGACGATGCTGCTGAGGCTATTAACTCATCTTCGACTTCTCCTCCCGGGCCCGACTCGACTGCTCAGAATACCTCCATCTCCACTTCAACTTCAACATCCGCCCTCCCCTCCACGCCACAACCGACAACCACATCCACCACACCCTCATCATATGATGCAATCCGTTTCGACCCTATAGATGCCGGTGTCGAAACCTCACTCAACGATCCTCATCTTGCTCCATCCGCTCAATCTTCCGACTCTACTTCCGATCCAAGCGCCTCCGCGAATCATCCGCAGCCATCTCCTCAAACCGAGCCGTCGAGGTCTTCCGTTTATGGCATGTCCAATGTGTCAGAATCGGGCTCGAATCCCTCATATCCCGCGAGAGAGTCCAGCCGACGAGACCCTCATCGCTTCAACAACTCAAGCCGACCAGTATCAGGTTTAATGTCTGGTGGCAGCCCATTGCCACCTCGAAGGAGCTCAAGAGGCATGGGGGTTGGCTATGCATCTGGTCCTGGCGGGCCACAGCAGAACCAGCCTTACGCAGGTGACGCGCCGGTCCCAACCAGCAGAGAGGACTGGCAGGAGCGTGGAGCGGCCGTTGGGGTCCGCAGAGAGGTTGATGCAAATGGACGTACCGTTGTCCGCCAGGTCAAAAAGGGCGTCCGTGACTTTTCCTTCGGGCGAGTTCTTGGCGAGGGCTCCTATAGTACAGTCTACATGGCGACAGATCGCCAAACTCTCAAAGAATACGCCGTGAAGGTACTCGAAAAGAGACATATCATCAAGGAGAAGAAGATCAAATATGTCAACATCGAAAAGAACACACTAAACCGACTTACTGAGCACCCTGGAATTGTCCGGTTATACTATACATTTCAAGACGAGACATCGCTCTACTACGTTCTCGATTTGTGCAATGGTGGAGAGCTCTTGGGTGTCTTGAAGAGGACAGGTACCTTTGATGTTGAATGCACCAGATTCTATGGTGCACAAATTCTCGACGCTATTGACTACATGCATTCTCGAGGTGTTATCCACCGAGACCTGAAGCCCGAAAACGTCTTGTTAGATGACCAGATGCACGTCAAAATTACGGACTTTGGAACTGCTAAACTGCTCAAGGATCCACGCGAAGACCCTTCAGCCGCATCAGCCAGCGGTGCACCAGATCCTGGAAAAGATGACGACAGTCGTGCAGCATCATTTGTCGGTACCGCTGAATATGTGAGCCCTGAGCTTCTCACACACAAGAACGCCTGCAAGGCTAGCGACTTGTGGGCTTTCGGCTGCATTGTATACCAGCTTTTGGCTGGCCGTCCTCCTTTCAAGGGAGGCAGTGAGTATCTCACATTTCAGAAGATTGTAAATCTCGAATACGAATTCCCCCCTGGCTTTCCACCAGCAGCCAGAGACCTCGTGGAGCGCTGCTTGGTCCTCGAACCAGCCAGACGACTCACCGTCGAGCACATCAAAAACCACGAATTCTTTGATGGACATCCATTCGGAAAAGGACTCTGGAGGGCCAAGGCACCCCGTCTCCGCCCATATATACCACCCCCCCAGGAACCTCAAGTTATTCAGCTCAACGGCTTTTCCACCTCGTCTAACAGCAGGCCGCCACAACAGTCCCAGGCCACTCCCTCCAATGGGAACAATCGACCATCGAGGATAATAACAGAACTTCCTCCACCGACACAGCTTGACATTGAATGGTCACCCGTTTTGACTAAGAATAACGAACGCATTCTTAAGCTGGGCGATCTCATGGTGGTCTCGACGCCTTTGCCCTCAAGCCCCCACGGAAAGGAACCAGGAGAAGGACATAAGAAGTTGTCTCGTTTCTTTATCGGCAGCACTACTAAGAAGCGTCAGCGCCTGGTAATGATTACATCTAGCGGCCGAATTGTCCTTGCCCCAGCTGGTGGAGAAGAGAAAAGAGCGAAGCAGGAGTTGTCTCTGCTCGGCTCAGATTGCACCTGGAAGACTCAAGTGGACGCAAAGGGCCAAACCGTGTGGTGTGTCAATACAGTAAGTGAATCTCAGTTGGGTCTGTGTCTTTTAGTCAGCACACTGATATCTACCTGCAGGGCGGCCACCATTACACATTTGAAGAAGCCAAGTCCTCATCCACACCCCAAGAAGGTGGCTCCGCTGCCGCTGACTGGGTTGAATGTCTCGAGAGGGCAAGGGACATGGCACTATCTCAGAACATGACCACCTCTTATGGTGGTGATAGTGGATTTGCTGACATGTCGTCTCAAGTTTCAAGCCCATCAAGTACTTTGGGGGGTCCAGGAAACTATTCCGATGGCTTCGGGCTCAGTGACCGACAAGGACGAAACCACCTGAGTAAGAACCAGGGGAACAATGAAGATCCCGCGCCAAAACGCAACCGCTTCAGTAAGAGGCAATCGAGGAACGGGCTAGGATCTGCATTCTAAGGTCCTGAACGAAGAAATGGTGCGAACAAACTCGGATCTCGACGAGGTTCAGATTCTCATAGTCGACGACATTTGTCATTTTTGCCTCTCATCGATCATATTCAGTACGTTCATGGCATCGAGAGCGCGGCGTCTTAATTGCGGAGTTTTATTCATCTGAGCGGACTGGCAATGCATTATTTTGGGGTGCATTTTGTTTTCAGCGTTGTGAAAGAAGGATGGGCAGAGCCGCCAAAGGGTGATTATTTGATGCCTAAACCAAAGGTTTCTCGATTTGAAGAAGCTCAATCCGGACCACCAGATAGGTTTACGCCATTGTCGGAAAACTGTTTATTAGTATTCTATATGTCCTCGGGTTGAGTTTTGGGGAAAACAGCTTCAAAAGGTCTGGAGGCTGAGGTCAAGACTGCAGGTGCAGTATCTTCAAGTATGCTCGGGATAGGAGAAGTGGTGGTGTATTTGGTGTGAGTAAGGACGGGTTCAGAGCTGTGGCACTGGATCAACTCCAGCCGATTTTGACAGTCATGGATGCCGCCCTGTATTTCTTGAGATCCTATTCAACGGGCAAGGCTAGCCAGCAATGTCGGGGCTATAGATAGGAACTATAGTAGGGCGACGAGAGTTGGGCACTCGTTGTTCTGAGGCTTTACTGATATATGAAGAACCAATCCATCAAGACAGGGATGGCATTCGGTTTTCGATCAAGCCCAGATCGCCCTTTCTAGAGCTGTGGAACTGGGTCATGTCCAGCGCCATTCAGAGACATCAGCATTTTTTTTTTAGATATAAATCATTTTCAATTACCTAGGCACACACAAAACGGATGAATGACTTCCATTCCTTGGTACCTACCTACCTATCAGTTAGGTACCTTAAAATACTTGGTCACGTGATTGGATGAGTAATACAGTTAGCTACCTAATGGTACTGGCCGTGACCGTTTTCTCGCGACGCAGCAAATGCGATGCGACGCGACACGATCAACCTGTAATCCCACCAGCCGACGCCTACTGAACCCCATCACAAGACTTTGCTTTTCTCGGTAAAATGCAGCCTCAATATCGCGCTTATGCGCAGCAGGTTCCGCAACGCTCGCCTCATGCGACAAACCAGCGACGTGGTGGAATTGGTACGTTTAAAACCCATCCCCCATCATTTGCGCAACCCGACCCCGTTCATCAATCATCAACTAAACATGGACGCTTTCTCAGGACCCATGATGTCCTCAGGGCCTCACCCTTCGGTTCCCCTCACCCAGGCACAGATTGCTCAGCAACAACAGGTTCAGGCTCATGCCAGTGAGCTAGCTAAGCGACGTAGTCGTAAGCCTACAGATAAAAACATTCCCGATGGAGTTGAGGACAGCATTATTGATCCAGACGGTGTTCAACGGTACAAAGAACTGCGAGACGTCGAGCGTCGACTTGATGCTACAATCACACGTAAGCGTCTGGACATTGTCGACTACACCAGCCGTGGATCCAAGGTGTGTTCGACAACAATGCATTTATTGGGAGGAGCCCACTAACCCACGACTCAGAGATACAAAACATTGCGAGTTTGGATTAGCAACACGGTCGAGGATCAAATCTGGCAGAGCAATGGACTGAATTCCGACTCGTTTGACTTTACCCCCAGCATGGAAGCGTCGTACCGAGTCAAGATTGAAGGTCGTCTACTCGACGATGAAGACGAGGAGACCGAGCAGCCCAAGAAACAGGAGTCAACTACAGAAGAAGGTAAAGAGTCAGACGAGTCAGCGCAGAAGTTCAAAGCACAAGAGAGACCCCGATTCTCGCACTTCTTCAAGTCTTTGACAGTCGATTTCGACCGATCTCGATTCCGAACAGGTGCCGAACAGACAGTGGAATGGAAGAAGCCAGATGCTCCGGCCCGAAACCAATCCGCTGCCAACCTTCCCGCAGCCGCTGATTTCGATGAACTCACCTTCAAGAGAAACGGAGACGATAACCAAAACATCACCATCAACCTGTTCCGCCAGGAGACACCCGAGAGATACCAGCTGACTCCTGAGCTTGCCGATGTGGTCGATATGAAAGATGCTACCCATCAAGAGGCGGTCATGGCTCTCTGGGAGTACATCAAGTTACTTGGACTACAAGAAGACGAGGAGAAGCGCAATTTTCGGTGCAATGAGCCTCTCAAGAAGGTTGGTCTATATGAAAACTTATGTTGATGTTGACATGGCTCTGACGATTCCTACAGGTAATAAGGCAAGGCGACATCGGGCACATCCCTCTGCTCAACGAGTATGTTCAGCAACAGCTGCGGCCTCTCGAGCCAATTCGCTTGCCATACACTATCCGGGTTGACCAGGAGTTTCACAAGGATCCCCAGCCTACGATCTATGACATCCAGGTTCCTGTGGACGATCCTCTACGTGATACACTCTTGCCTATGCTCAACAACCCTCAGTACATTGCAATGCTCAAGGACGTGACAGGGCTTGACGACCAGCTCGCCAAGGTGGTTCAGGCGATCGCCGTGTCGAAGGCCAAGCATTCCTTCTTCCAGTCTCTTGGCAAAGATCCTACCAACTTTATCAAGAACTGGTTGAGTTCTCAGAAGAGAGACCTCGAGGTCATTATGGGAGAAGCGCCCAGAGGCGGTGGAGAGCATGCATCGGGTGACGAGTGGCGCCGTGGTGGAAAAGATAGCGTCTGGACTACCCAAAATGCGCGTGAGAGTGTCAATGTCTTGCTCTCAAAGCAGCAACGATGAGCATCCACCTGAAGATTGTTAACACGCCAGGACGGCACTTATTGACAAACCGATTGGAGTTATAGAGTTGTGTCATGTTTAATTGGCCACGTACGGGGAACAAGGGGGCGTTGAGAGTGTCTTTTTGTATAATAATATCATGAACCAAGATCGGTGAAACGACATGCATAGCCTGGCTGCAATCAATGCTACCGCCAGGGGCATTCAACACAAGAACTGTAAGGATAAATAAGACAAAACTGCAGATCATGTTATGCCATCGTGATGAATAGAGAACGGTGCTCTTTGGCCTCATGAATCGTTGTCGGGCGGAAGAAAAGCAGTGAAAACGCCGCACGAGTGCAAAATGGTATAAGTAAGAACATGTTTGTCCAGGGTAAGTAGGCAATGCGGCATGCATACGTTTACCGTTGGGGAGCAACAGGAACTGAGGGCATGCCGCGGATTTGCTTGATTAAAAATTCTCTCTCATCGATGAACTGCTCGTCATCTGTCCGATCCTCAAGGAAGTGAGAGAGGAAAGTGAGAAGCTTATCGCGATTCATGAGGAGAATCTTCTGGACGGCAATTGACTTGTGCGGGTTCGCAACAAAGACCTTGAATACGTGGAAGCCCTCGTACTGAACCATTTTCCTATCATCGCGTAGCAGGTTCATGCATATCTTGAGATGCTCCCCGCGATCAACATAGGCAGTCATGACGTTATAGTTGGAGCGATCAAGCAAGATCTCACCGAGAAGCTTTATGGACTGACGCTTGGTCACGTAACTGTTGGATTGCACCAAGATGTTGTTGTACTTGTCGAAGAAGAGTTCAAAGTTTGCGTTCAAGTATCTTGGTACAAGGTCCTTATGGCGTGTCAGGAGTTCCTATAACAAAGTCAGCAATTGGAAGCAACTCAGGTACGGCAACCCAAGCTCACTCGAAAAGTGGTGAAAGCATCTGCTGCCACCTCAAAGGAGCTCTTATCAACCCAATCGAAGAATCTCCAGAACACGCCTCTCCCGCTTTGGGGTCGGTCACGGTCAATGGCATTCAGACCCTTGGAACTCGAACCTGGCTCATCTCCGTCATCATATAGAATGATTGCGGCGGCGGCCTCGTTCTTGAGTAGCTCTCGTAGAACTGAACCTGCTGGCGTAGCGCTCTCCTTGTGGTCATATCCTCGACATAGCTCAACTAGGACCTGGGGTCGATTGCAGACAACGTATGATAGTGCGAGAGGGTCGCTTTTGGGGGCGGCGGTGGCGGGGCGGAAGCGGAAGACGTAGGAGAATATGACTTGGGTATCTTTGCGTGACTCGAATGGAAGACGGAAGAGGTTGACAGCGAGGAGGTGGAGGAGATCTTCATCGATGAGACCAGTCACAAGCTGTAAGATCTGTTCTGGAGAGGTATCGGCCTCTTGCAAGATGCCTTAGCCATACAGTCAGGGGTTCGTGGAGAAAGGCTAACAGCATACCGGGAGTTCCCTGCAGGATAGTCTTCATCTGACTCAGAACTCGGGCAAGCTCTTCGGCCTTTGAGAGTCAGTGTTTGGCCTTGAATCGAGGTGATGTGATATGATTGCTACCTTGGAAGGGCCCTGTGGCCCCTCGAGCTTCAAGACATGCTCGCGGGCCTGCTTGGGGAGATCGGCAACTGTGCGTGTGCGGGCTCTTCCAAACAGGAACGACATGGTTCGAGGTTACAATGCGACTGTTGAAGAAGATTAAAGAGGTCTCACAGCGACACAAGAACCTGTCACTATTCAAAATGTTGTTTGTGTGAAGTGAGTGGTCGGTAACGGTATGGTATGGTATGGTATGCAACTGACGGTCTTGCGACGTCAGGTTTGTTATCGATAGTGTTTTGGTTTCAGGACCGAATAGTAGTTCCCTTGAGAAATACAGGGGCTATCCACCCCAATTATGATGAACCCAAGTGGAAGGACGAGATACAGAAACTCGCTACAAATATGCTGGAGTCATACCAGAGTGGGTTGATGTTGGCAAAAGCCCAAGCAATAGACTAATATAAACAAACACTTGATCAAGCTCGATGCTATTTGTTTTGCTTTGATTTGCTTTATCCGGCGGGCAGCAACCACGCACGCGCCAAAGGACCCTGGCCGTTTCAGTGCTGGACCGTTGTAACTTGGCTTTTGAGAGACACAATCGCTAATCTCAGTCCATGAGGAATGAGACTTAGTGTTAGTGCCATTGCTAAGGAGAGAAATTAGATGCAATGCATGCATCAAATCTTACTGATGCTTTGTAAACTGGTCTAGAAGCCACCTTGATACTGTACATAGACCTTGGTACCTTTTTGAGGCCATACATCCATCCATTGTCTGCCGGTGTCGGTCTTATGTCATCTCTTGGTAGGTTGGTGCTAGGCTAATTTGCCAGAAAATACTTCTTTACTTGGGGAAAATCTTTAAAAATAAGGTATTTAGAGCATTCAGGGTGATTGTATATAAACATTTATTGTATAGGTACCTACCTTATATTTACAAGCCACTAGGTACTATGGACAGAAAGTGCTACTATGATAGGTACTACCTAACCCTTGAACCCCTCCATGGAACTAGGTATGGAAGGTACCTAGACGCGGGGCACAAATGTGACCCCACCTCCGGTTCCGTCGCTCTTGCTTGACTCACCCATCATCGCGGGCGGATGAGCAAGTTGCCTTTTTTCTTAAACTTGCCCCTCCATCAACGGTTTGTCGCAGATAGTGACACCCTCAAGGCATCGCCGGTGAGTCAAATATTTCTTTCTTACCCATTCCCCTACCTACTTAAATACGACTACGCCTCTTCTATGACCGCTCAAATCATCTCCGTCAAAACTTGCCCACTAACCCCTCCTCTTACAGGCGAATCATCACAACCATGTCGATCGACTTCCCGAAAGAAGAGGAGGCCATCATCCAAAGATGGCGGGATATCGATGCCTTCTTGCGACAGGTTGAACTGTCCGAAGGACGCCCTCGATATACCTTCTATGATGGTCCTCCTTTTGCGACCGGTCTGCCTCACTACGGCCATCTTTTGGCCTCCACCATCAAGGATGTTATACCTCGTTACTGGTCCATGAAGGGCTACCACGTCGAGCGACGCTTTGGCTGGGATACACATGGTCTTCCCATTGAGCATGAGATTGACAAGAAGCTGGGAATTTCCGGAAAGGCTGCCGTCATGGAACTTGGTATCGCCAAGTACAACGAGGAGTGTCGATCCATTGTCATGCGATATGCCAGCGAATGGCGACACACCATTGAGCGTTTGGGACGTTGGATTGATTTCGACAACGATTACAAGGTAAAGAATCATACACTCTATTTTCTCAGCCAGGTAGCTAACTGCGCTCCTTTAGACAATGGACCCCAAGTTCATGGAGTCCGAATGGTGGGTTTTCAAGCAACTGTTCGATAAGGACCAGGTCTACCAAGGACACCGAGTTATGCCCTACTCTACTGTTCTCACCACCGCCCTAAGCAATTTCGAGGCCAACCAGAACTACCAAGATGTCACTGATCCTGCAGTTGTCGTCACATTTCCCCTTGTCGACGATCCTGAAGTTAGCCTGCTCGCCTGGACCACCACCCCTTGGACACTGCCATCGCATCTTGGTCTCGCAGCTCACCCTGACTTCGAATATGTCAAGATTCTGGATGAGAAGACAGGAAAGACTTTTATCCTTCTCGAGAAGCTCCTTGGTACCTTATACAAGGATCCCAAGAAGGCTAAATTCAAGAAGCTTGGAACTGTTCTCGGCAAGGATATGCTGGGATGGAAATACACCCCTCCTTTTGACTACTTTTACGAGGAGTTCAAGGATATTGCCTTCAAGGTATTGAACGCAACTTACGTTACAGACGATAGTGGTGTGGGCATCGTCCACCAGGCACCGGCGTTTGGTGAGGACGACTACAATGTTGCTGCCACCGCAGGTATCATTACCGAGAAGCGTCCACCTCCTGACCCCGTCAACGACACCGGTCACTTCACTGACCGAGTCTCCGATTTCAAGGGCTTGCATGTGAAGGAGGCTGATAAGCACATCATCAAGCACCTCAAGAACGCCGGCCGCATCGCCAACGAGTCTCAGCTTAAGCACTCGTACCCCATGTGCCCTCGCTCGGATACTCCCCTTATCTACAGGGCTGTTCCCTCTTGGTTCATCCGCATTCCCAACATCGTCCCCGATATGCTCAAGAACATCGAGGGTTCCCACTGGGTTCCGTCATTTGTCAAGGAGAAGCGATTCGCCAGCTGGATTGCCAACGCTCGTGATTGGAACGTGAGCCGAAACCGATACTGGGGGACTCCCATCCCTCTTTGGGTCAGTGATGATCTGGAGGAGAGAGTGTGCATTGGAAGTGTTCAAGAGCTCCGTGAACTGAGTGGATACGAGGGTGATCTGTCTGATCTTCACCGCGACAAGGTTGATCATATCACTATTCCCAGCAAGATGGGCAAGGGCCAACTGAAGCGTATTGAGGAAGTGTTTGACTGCTGGTTCGAGTCTGGAAGCATGCCTTATTCCAGCCAACACTACCCCTTCGAGAACGTCGATAAGTTCAACCAGTCGTTCCCCGGAGACTTCATCGCTGAGGGTCTGGATCAAACCCGTGGATGGTTCTACACGCTGACAGTGCTGGGAACTCACTTATTTGGCAAGTCGCCGTTCCAAAACTGTGTTGTTAACGGTATTGTGCTTGCAGAGGATGGCAAGAAGATGTCGAAACGTCTCAAAAACTATCCTGACCCTTCTATCGTCATGTCCAAGTACGGTTCTGATGCTCTTCGACTCTACCTTATCAACTCTCCTGTTGTGCGAGCCGAGCCCCTCCGATTCAAGGAGTCGGGCGTCAAGGAGGTCGTTCAGAAGGTCCTTTTGCCGCTGTGGAACAGTTACAAGTTCTTCGAGGGTCAAGTTGCTCTGCTCAAGAAGGCAGAGGGCGTGGACTTCGTTTGGGATCCGAAGTTGGAGTCAAGCAACACCAATGTCATGGACCGCTGGGTTCTGGCAGTTTGCCAAAGCCTTCTTCAGTTCGTAAACAAGGAGATGGCCTCATACCGTTTGTACACTGTCGTGCCCAGGCTCCTTGGTCTCATTGACAGCACAACGAATTGGTATATTCGATTCAACCGAAAGCGACTCAAGGGAGAGAACGGTCTTGACGATACCCTCCACGCCCTGAATACCCTCTTCGAGGTGTTGTTCACTTTGTGCCGCGGACTGGCACCTTTCACCCCTTTTCTTACTGACAACATCTACCTCAAGCTTCTACCTCACATTCCCAAGGAGTTCCAAAGCGAAGATCCCCGAAGCGTGCACTTCCTGCCATTCCCCGATGTCCGTGAAGAGTTGTTCGATGAGGAGGTAGAGCGACGTGTCGGTCGCATGCAGCGTGTGATTGAGCTCGCTCGTGTATCGCGTGAACGCCGTACTATTGGTCTCAAGCAGCCTCTCAAGACACTGGTAGTCATTCACTCCGATCCTCAATATCTTGAGGATGTCAAGTCCCTTGAGAAGTATATCAGTGAGGAGTTGAATGTGCGAGACCTCGTGCTCTCGAGCGACGAAGCCAAGTACAACGTCCAATACAGCGTCACTGCCGACTGGCCTGTTCTTGGAAAGAAGCTCAAGAAGGATATGGCCCGCGTGAAGAAGGGGTTGCCACTCCTTACCAGCGAGCAGGTTCAGGGATACGTCCGTGACAAGGAAATATTTGTTGATGGTATTCGTCTGGAAGAGGGCGATCTCGTTGTGCGCAGAGGTATCAAGGAGGATGATTCTTCCAAGAACTTGGAGATCAACACCGATAGCGATGTGCTCACCATTCTGGACACTGAGATTCACCCTGAGCTAGCAGCTGAGGGTCTGGGACGTGAGATCATCAACCGTGTACAGAGACTTCGAAAGAAGGCTGGTCTCGTGCCAACGGACGATATTAAGATGGAGTACCGTGTCATTGCAGACCCCGAAGACATTGGCTTGTCTGGTGCCTTCAAGTCCCAGAGTCCAGTATTTGAGAAGATCTTGCGCCGACCACTAGAAGAGGCTTCTGCGGAATCACAGACCGAGGGTCATATTGCAGAGGAGGAGCAAGAGGTCCAACAGGCAACATTTTTGTTGAGGTTACTCAAGCTGTAAATCTTCGGAAGACAAAATTCAAGTTTATGTAGAAGATCAAGTATTAAAAAGAAAGTTCGATTAAAAGCATTATTTGTGGCTACATGAGTGCATCATGTTTTCTTGGATGCAGCCTTGAGTGACAGTGTCAGACGTGTCGTCGTTACGAGGCGAATAGATAGCAGGACATACTAAATAACAATCTTTGAGCCTCATAAACTCTTTGGCACACTTATCCTTGTGGACAGCGTTATAGTCGGCAACAATGCACTTGCCATATGCTGTGGCCTACCAGATTTTAGTGATTTGATGTAGGCATGACAAGAGAATTCAGACCTCGACAGAGCATTGTGAGACTGCTTTAGCAAACTTTTGAATAGGACGAGCTCTTTGCTGGTTCATGGTAACTTTGTGAGAGATGGAGATGAGTGAAGACAATGAATGACCAGTTACTGAAGTTGTTAGACTGGCATGAGACTGAAAATAGTGTTGCTCATACAGTGCCGATGGCTCATCGAATAACAAACACAGTACGGCTGTCAAGCCGCATGAGGCGTGTGCGCACCAGCCACCCACTTTACACGTCTGAGCTGTTGGCCGTTGGCATCGCGACCGCGCAAATTCGCGTGCGTTTTTCTGCCGGGTTGGAACTCAGATTGCGCTTTGTTTGGATAAGACCCCTCGACGTGGTAGTGGAATTCTTGAAGCGCCACTAGCATCGCCTTTGTCGATTTCTATTACTACGTTTTTATAATTCGATTTACTGAAGCGCAATACTCGAAGTCAACTGAAGTTTGCCAGTTCGGTAGCCCGCAGCAACTAACTAACTAAACAAATAAACAGCAGAACAGTACTGCTCGCGCTTCGTTGCACACCGACTTCTTGACTATGGGTCAATGACGGATGCGGGCAGCTCGCCAATCATAGTATCTGTCCATGTCCTCCGACATCTCTCGCCAGGGCTCAAATGCGACTTCACCAGCAGCATCGATGTCGCCGGCTGCGCAGAGAGCGGCCTCACCGTCTGATGATGGCCGTTCGAGCATTGCCAGTCGGGCACCCTCTAGCCAGGACCCATACTACTCCAACGAAGGTTCGTATCATTCTTGCGATGCTCTTTCGACCTGATATTGACCGACCGGCCTAGACATCGCTGCGCTGCACGCGGTGGTCGTCGCCGCCCAGGAATTGCTCGACTCAGCGCCTGAACCGAAACCTCTTCCTGCTGCTGCGCTCTTCAAGGCGTACGACGTCGTACTCCCGACCTACGGAATTGACCCCGATTCAGATCACCACTTGTCGACTTTTGTCTTCCGCGTAGGCGGTGAGCGAGGCGATGGCAACTTGCTCGACAAGTTCCAAGCTATCCTCAGTCGAATGGGAATCGTGTTAGAGTTTGGAGATAATACTACTGCGTCGCCGCGAACTTCTGCCTCTTCATCTCCCGCAGTATCTTCATCGAGTAACCAGAGCCATGCCATCTCGCGCCAGCAAGCAACTCCACAAAAAGGCCTACAAAACGGCCATGCCACGACTGGTCTGAGAGTCCAACAATCGCCAGCTTCACCGTCGCCATCACCATCAGTCTCTCCACCAGAATCGCAACCTCACCCCCAGGACGAATTGGAATTTTCTGAGGCCGAGGAGGAGGAGGAGGGCGCATATGAGGAAATGCGAAAGGCGGTTGTCTCTTCAGCCATGAACCGCTGGCGATCTCTGGTCGCGAGTCGTCGAGCACAACCTGCACAACGGATCCCTTCTTTTCCGAGCATTCCCGAAGAAGCTTCAGCCGATGTGAGGAACTTTGAGGCTCAATCTTTTGAAGACCGACCACCAGTGACCGGGCATCAAACAGTGACGTCTTCACAAGCTAATGGACTCGAGCTACACACTCAAACTTCGCTCAAAGACCCAACAGATATGCACACAAGACCAGTTTCCGCTCGGTCATTTATGCATCAACCCCTTTCTGTTCTAAGTAATGCTATACGATCTACGACTTCTTTAATCCAAGGAAATGCGCCACAAGAGGAGCACTTTGACGAGCCATCGCGCCACGATGATGATGGTGATGAATTACCTCACACCCCGGTTGAGAAGCCTCTACAGCAACCTCGGGAGCCCGAAGAGCCTGAAGAGCTCGACGAACCTGAAGCAGAACCCTCTAAACATACACAGATCAGAAATCTACCAGAAGTCCATTCTCCAACCACAGCGGCGCGATCTGACACCGTAACTAACAACGAAGGCACAATTATTCATCATCCTGTAACCCAAGAGCGCACTAGAAACACAATATCTCAACACGGGCAACCTGTTGAAGAGGGCCCTTTGACACCCGAGCAGCAGATTGATTCGGAAAGAGAACAAAGCCGGCTCCTCAAACAGGCCACCAGAGCTCGTGAGATCTACCTCGCAAGCAAGGTCTTCAACCATTGGGCTGACCGCACCGCACGTCGTCTTGAACGAGACGCCGTTGCAAGACGGCATATGATACGATTTCGCTATTTCCGATCATGGAGCCAAGCCCCTGCACTCCGTGAGCCTACCACCGACCACATGAGGGCGGCCGTGGCTGTGAAGAAGTGGCAACGTATTGTCACCCAAGAGGAAAGTCTACAGGCCACTGCAATAGAAGTTGCTCGGGCTTACGAGCAGAGAAGAGTCCAGCGAGTCCTTGATATATGGTCTTGCCACCGGCTCAAACACCTCGGCTGTCAAATGACAGCTTCGCGTAGTAGGACAGGAGCCATGTTAAAGTGGCTGTCACAGGCTTCTCATGACAAGGCGCTCAGTCAAGCCATACAGACTCAAACTGCTTTGCGATTCCAAGTGGATGCCATTCACAAATGGCAGGGCATGTCAGAAAATGAAAGCCAACTATGTAACACTGCCAGGAGAATTGGAGATATTCAGCACTCCTTCACATATCTCCGAGAATGGTGGGATCAAGCTGAGATCAGTCGAAGGGCGGTCGGGTACCGCCGGCGATTGATGATCGAGAAAGCAAACCTTGCTTTCGATGAGTGGAACTTGAGGGCAAGAGCCCAGGCATTCCAATGGAGGCGCGAGTATCTTCAAGTGACGCGAATGCTCGACCGATGGCTCCAATGTGCCGAACAGGATGCGGACATGGGCCGAAGAGCAGAAGAGTTTTATGAGGAGCAAGCAAAGTCCACTATTGCAAGGACTTTCACGCAATTTAAGCGTGATTCGTCACGCATGGCACGTTTGGGAGATCGAGCTCAACTCTATCTCGGAGCTACTAGGCTGTTGCAAGTCTTTGATCGAGTGATTAAGAGCCGTAGGGACCAAGACAAGCAGCAGATCAAGAGGTATCTGATGGCCAGGTATACGCAAGTCTCTTCTGCTCGAAAGAAACGCAATTTCTTTGCTGCTATCGATCGATGGAGGGCATTGGCGACGGAGGATCGGGCACGTGGCGACTTGATACAAGAGTTGCGAGCCCACAAAGATACTCAAAAGGTTGTTTTGATTACTGATGCATGGGAATGCCAAGCGGGCATTGACCAAAGACGCATGCAAGAAGCTAAACTGCAACATGTCGAGGGGTGGTTGGAAGCTTGGAAAGTGTACACCGTCGACCTTGAGCGGCGGGATACAGATGCCTGGCAGCTTTGGGCAGCCGACAAGCAACGGCAGTCCCTCAAGTACTGGTCAATTGCATCGCTACAACAAAGTGGCCATGGCCACACGGCAATTGAAGTTCAGAGGAAACACGAACGCGAAAGGCGTAACCGCGTACTACAATATTGGCGTCAACGGGATGATAGAATTCGATCCTTGGCTCCTGGAACTCGCCCACAGCCACAATCCGTGCCGGCTGCATGGCCACGCGGAAGTTGGCGAGCGTTGTCTGGGAGGCGGTCACTGGCTATTCGCAATGATAAGGGCTTTGATTACTCCGGTACACAGCTTGAGACACCAACTAGATGGACTGGGCAGCTATTCTCCATGTCGACTATGATGCCACCAGGATCCATGGCTCCGCTCCGAGAGGCGGACGAGAATGATGAGGCGTTTTCGCTAGCTGGTGATGAAGATGATGAGCTACCAGCCTCGCCATCTTTGAGACCCGCTTCACGAGGACCTGGCCAGTTCTCAGGTCTGCCATCAACGACACCGATGGCACCAGTCCCATCGCATTTAGAACGAGATACCCAGGGTCGTGACTCCGAGTTTGGCCAGGACCTGGCAAGCACAGCAGGGCCCGGTCGGCCTGAACCCTCCCGGCGGCCAGTAGTTGTGAGACCATTTGGGATCAGGCCTCCAAATTGGCGTACGATTGGACCTTTGCCTTCCTCGCCGGAGCCACACTCCCCAGTCATCAACAGCAAATCCGTGGGCGCGAGACCATCTGCCACACGATTTGGACTTCCGCGACAGACCAGTACTAAGTTTACGCCAGCGTCAAGATCTGTGCGTATTCACTCGCCGAGAACACTGTCGGCTGCACCACAATCTCAGCCACCAGGATTGCCAAGAGGGGACCAACTGCGTGGCCGGGCGATTACAAACCAATAACCCTGTCGATCAAGATGGTCATTAGTATATACATTAGGGAGGAACATGTGTGAAGCTGGGTTGGCTATGCATGATCTGGATGTGTTTCTCTGACGTTGGATGACTTGTTTGATAAAAGGATACCCCTTTCTGTTAGTGTTAGTGTTATATGTGAACGCATAGCGACGATACGTCGATGGCGTTGGATAGGCAATAGTTTATGAAACTTGCTGATCTTAAAGAATTCGTTACTTGGCAGGGACTTGCTCGAGTAGAAGCGAATATCATGTCCGTAGAGTGGATGTATCTCGTTGTGGGCAGTCTAGAATAAGCAATGTGCCATGTCGGGAGCCTCGAGCCATGATGCTGAGCCCATTACATGTAGGTTGGTAGACTCGAAAGTTCTATTTGGGTAATCTGGACCGGGAAAAGCATCGTCAATACCCTTGCAATGGCCAAATTGTATTCAACTTCTATAATTGAAGATGTCTAGGGTGGCACTCATCGTCATGGGTTCTTGTGCATGAGCCGGGGTGTGGGGGTCGCTTTTGGGGTCACGTCACCTCTAAATCACGCCGGGGTCTACTGCGTTTACTACATTGATTGACTCTGGTGACTTAGCTCACCAAAGCTTCCGCTGTCAAACCTCAAGCTCCTCTCCTTTGCGCCTACATATAGATAGGGTAGCGCCATCACAATTTCTTAGAGATGCGCGCAAATTGTTCTCCTTAATAGCATGAAGGCCGTCTTGCCGGGCAACCCGCGCTCGAGGCTCCAAGGGCTTGCCTCGGGTTACTGGGACTCGCGACACATTAATGTAAGTACCAAGCTCTACTCCTGAGCTCTGGGCTCTGGGCTCTAGGCTCTGAACTCAGCCGATGAGCTGATGCTGCATAGGTATACATCACAGGCAGCGCCTTTGCGATCTTGGAAGGATCCCACGGGATTCTACAGACAGTTTACGATGAAGGCGAACAGCCGCTAGAAGCTATCGCATTCGACGAAGCGACAGGCAAGATAGCTACTTGCACATTGACCCAAGCCCGTGTGTACAAGCCATTCGGGTCGCGCGAAGACACTTTGAAGGTTCCAATCCCCGATTTCATGATAAATGCTTAAGAAACCCAGCTCACGACTCTATTAGTGGGCTCTCGAATCGACCTTGGACATTCCCTATCCGAACCCCGACGACGTGCCATGTACATTATCCTGGGGCAGCTCCGAGGAGCTGTTGCTGGGTACACAATACCTTTCCCTTTTCGATACCAAGACCGAACCGAGGTGTGTTTGGCAAAAGAAGCTGCCGAGCGTCGCCAAATATGCCTTATTGTCATACGATTCGAGATACATCGCCACGTCCAGCCATCATGATCACTTGATCAAGGTCTGGAGGAGACTCAACTTTGGTGCCGACGAAGTTCGATTTAATCTCACGTACCTCCGACATCCGAATATTATAACATCTGTGAGATGGCGCAGACCATTCCATGTTGAGCAGGCCTCCGACAATGTTCTATATACCACGTGTCTCGATAAATGCATACGAGTTTGGACACCTACCGACACACCCGACGGGAAGCATTGGCAGCTATGGGGACAGGTGGATCTTTGTGCGCCATCACAGGAAAACCCAGAGGGCTTGGACATACGCTTCGCTCTGGTTCTTGACGGGCGAGACTTCACAGCCTCTGTAGAACAAGCTGTTCAGGCGCGAATGTCTGACGACTCAACCACCGACGACCCCGTTGCCCTTGATCACCTAGTAGCAGTCGCTACTAAGAATCCAGAAATATGTATAGCTCTCGATGGGAAGGGCAGCATGTCGGCATGGGCGCTCGAGAATGTTGGCAGTACTACCGCGAATTCACCAACCCTATTCAAAGTGGCTCAAGTCAAGGATGCCCATTTTGAGCTTCTCGGTAACTTTCTTCCGGTTCAAGACACGCCTCATACAGAGATACAGACGTATTGCGACAAGGCGAGTGGCAAGGTTCACTTTATGTTGCATGCGTTTGATGGAAGAATAGGCGTGTTCACTGGAAGCGTTGCTGACCTCTTTGATCCCATGACCAACGATCGACGTCTCGCCCTTCAAACAATCTGGTCTGGACATTCGACTTCAATTACCAAGATTGTACGAAATTTCAGCGGGCGAGCGGTGGTCTCTCGAACCAGAGACGGTGAAAGCATCGTGTGGAAACATATTTTGAGCCCACGGGGCAAGTCAGGCCTGACCTTGACACGAGGGAGCGTCATCCCCGAGAAGGGTCACATACATCGCATATGTGTGCTGAGAAAGGGGCGTTTTGTGGTTTTCCTTCGCCATGACACCTTCTCGCTCTGGGATTGCAGGACAAGTCGAGCTGCTGCCCTTTCTCAGTGTGACTACGAGGTTTCAGGGAAACCGTTGTGCCTCATCATCCTGCCTCGGTCGGATGTCAAGAACTATACCGTTGCTCACATTGCGACGATAACGTCAGAAGGACATGGTGTCGTATGGGAGGTTCAACTGCCTCGCTACTTCGATGACCCAAAGACAACAGCCGGAGCCAATGTTGAGGAACTGTGTCGCTTTAAAATCAAGGACATAATGAGTCTGGCCTACATGCTGCCAGTTGATCCTGCCGGTTCGCAGCCCATTGTCTCGGGCTTTCTCGATATATTCGCTCGCGATGTTGCCATTTCTTACACACACACGGGCCGTGTGGACTTTTGGACTGCACGAGTTGACCCTGAACAGCGAAGCGTTGGATGGCTATCGACGTGTACCACGGAGACAGGGGTTTCTGAGCCCGCACTGGTCAGTGGCAGTACATTGAAGAAAGCTGCCCTCGTGAACTCGTCGAGATCGCAATTGACAATTTGGGACATTGGTGGGGCTCGTCTCGAATATGAGAATAACTTTCAAGAACACCAGGTGATTCAAGATCTTGACTGGACATCAACACCCGATGGTCAGTCTATTCTCGCTGTTGGTTTCCCTTACCGAATCACCCTCCTCTCTCAGATGCGATTTGATTATCTCAACAAGGGCCCAGCATGGGCACAAATCCGTGAGATCAGCATTCGAGAACTCACACCTCACCCAATCGGAGACTCAACTTGGTTGGGCGACGGCCACTTGGTTATTGGTGCCGGCAACCAGATGTTTGTGCAGGACAGGCAGGTTGGAATCTCCGAGTCTATGAAGACGGACCTGCGTCTTCCTCTGCGAAGAGATGGCAAACTAGACTTATTCCAGGTTGTTCAAAGATTCAACGGGCCCTTACCAGTCTTCCATCCCCAGTTTCTCATGCAATGCATTCTTTCAGGGAAGGCGACCCTTGTTAGACGCATTTTGGTGGCTTTGCATAAGACCTTGAAATACCACATTAACGGCGATACGCTGGATGATTACCTGGGAATGGACTTGTGCGAATTCTATATGCCCGAGGTAAGTGACAATTCGATCATGCTGAGGACAACAGGCCGTGCTAATCCAATTGTTTAGCAATGTCACACTTCAGCTGTTGACAAGTCTTCCGGGGCCTATCTGAATGGAACCAACACGGATGAGACCGATGACGAGGACATATTCACGGAGCAGACCGCGGTCTCGATCAACGAGAAGCTCGTCAAGATCGACATCATCCAACTCTCAGGACACGAGCAGATTCAGCTCGCTGATATTATTGAATGCGTTGCCCTTGTTGAGCGACATCGGCGATCGATGGACGAGAATGGTGCTCGATTTATGCTGCTGTTCCGTCAACATGCCCTCCGCAAAGGACGCACCAACGAGATGCACCTCTCGTGGCGTGAAATAAACTGGGCTTTCCACTCCAACAGCCAAGATATTCTGGTCGACTTTGTATCGAGGCAGAACCATGGTAGTATGCTTTGGGAACATGCCCGCGAAAGTGGCCTATTCATGTGGCTCACTGATCCTACTGCATTGGTAAAGTCCATTCGGATCTTACGAACTTGTTACGGTAGCTAACATCTTTTAGAAAGCTCAATTCGAGCTGATCGCCAGAAACGAGTACACAAAGAACGAGGTCAAAAACCCGGTTGACTGCAGTCTTTACTACCTCGCACTCCGGAAGAAGACGGTCCTCCAAGGTCTATGGAGAATGGCAAACTGGAACAAGGAGCAGGCAGCCACTCAACGCCTGTTGGCAAACAATTTTGAAGACCCTAAATGGAGATCGGCAGCACTCAAGAATGCCTATGCCTTGCTTAGTAGGCGGCGATTCGGTAAGATATCCTTGAGGTACCAGCTTTCTCGTAAAAAAGCTGATTATAAACAGAGTATGCTGCGGCATTCTTCCTTCTTGCGGACCACCTTCACGACGCTGTTCAGGTTTGTCTGAATCAGCTGAAAGACATGCAATTAGCCATCACAATATCGCGCGTCTATGAAGGCGATGACGGCCCTGTCTTGCGCCGTCTTCTTCAAGACACAGTGCTCCCACTAGCAGCGCAGGAGGGTAACCGCTGGCTTGCTGCATGGGCCTTCTGGATGCTCGGCCGTAAAGATGTGGCCGTACGAGCACTCATTGTACGTTGTGATCTGCGAAGTTTTGTACACGAGCTGAGCCACTGACATGTTGATAGACACCGGTGTATACTCTCTTGGAAACACCTTGTTCACCTGACATCAAGTCTCGATTGTTTTTGACTGATGACCCTGCCTTGGTTGTCCTTTACTCACATTTACGTCACCAGACCCTGCAAACTTTGAGAGGAGCATCTAAGATTACGCCAAAAGTTGAGTGGGAGTTTGTACTGCACAGCGCCAAGCTGTATGACAGAATGGGATGCGATCTTTTGGGATTGGATATAGGTGAGTGCGAGACCACAAGTACCAAGCACTATTTTCACTGACTGTCAAACAGTACGCAATTGGGAGTTCCAACAGTCACCTGGAGCAACTGGCCTTGGTGGAGAGGTCAACCCTCTGAAGCTGCTTCGCCGGAGAAGCTCTTTGGTGGTTGCCGACTTGCCTTCACCAACTCTTAAGTTTGACTCTCACCGGGAGAACAAGAAGACGGTCAAACCACCACCCACGACATTCGAAGAACCAGACGCTGGCTCTCTGCTCGACAGTTTCGGCTTCTGATGGGGTCGTTGTGTTGTAGTATTGAAGAGGCGGCGAGGTGTGTGCGCTACTCAATAGTGAGCTTCATGTAAGTACGCTGAAGCTCGTGATGTATGGCTTTTTTATGGGAGGGCAGTAGAGTTAAGGCTGGGAAGAGTTAATTCGTAGAGCTAGCTATGCTGCAAACACGATAACAAGTATGTTTAATATTTCAGTGGTAATAAAAGTATCTCTACTTGGAAGGCACCTATTTATCAAGTATCTACTAGGTATTTGAGGTCGATGCGATAGTTACCTAGTTCCTAGGTAAACTAGCCGATAACCAAGTCCCCGGATATCGGAATGTGGGGTTTGGTTCGCTTGGTAATACAGCTAAATAAATAGGTAACTATCCCATCTCATCTCATCTCTCTTAACGTCACAACCGTCTCTCGACGCGTCGCTAAACCCAACATCGCCATTCGTTAGCTACTCCCGGCCATAAAAAAATGGCGACACGCGTGATTCCAGGGCGCAGCTTCACGCTGCGAGGCGTTGTAGCTGGTCTCGCAGTCGGCACCATCATCTGCTTCTCCAATATGTACTTTGGCTTGCAGACAGGATGGGTTTCCATCATGTCAATGCCTGCGAGTCTCATGGGCTTTGGTATTTTCAGGCTCCTTGCACCGCATATGAGGTTTCCATTCTCCCCTGTTGAGAACGTATTGCTCCAGAGCGTAGCTTGTGGCATGGCTATTATGCCACTTGGATGCGGCTTCGTGGGTGTTGTATGTCATCTGGACTCATTTTATACAAAAATATTGTTCTGACTAGCATGGCAGATCCCGGCATTGAACTATCTTTTGGCTCAAGATGAGCAAGGCCCGATCAATCTGAGTACCTGGAAGCTCATCATCTGGTCCTTGGGACTCTGCTACTTTGGCGTCGTCTTTGCTGTTCCCCTGTAAGTCATCATATGATCCGCAGCTTTCTGCTTCAATCTTGCTGATACCCACCAGACGTAAGCAAGTCATCATTCGAGAGCGCCTTAAGTTTCCCAGTGGGTTCAGTACCGCCGTACTGATCTCAGTATTGCACGGACAAGGTCGCCAATCTACAAAAGACGAGCTTGACGCTGCTGCTAAAGGCGGCTTTGCAAGTCTCGTTCCTCGTGACGAGCCACTTCGATCAGACTCCGTTGGCCGAGCTGCTACGGATCAGGAGCATCAACAGAACGCAGGAGATGACGCATCGGGCAAAGGAGACTGGGCGGCCAACATCAAACTGCTACTTCTGTGTTTTGGCGGCTCTGGGCTTTATACTCTGGCGACATACTTTTTCCCTATACTGCGCAACTTGCCAATCTTTGGTTCTGCAGCAGCTCACACATGGCTCTGGACATTCAACCCCAGCTTTGCTTATATCGGGCAGGGAATCATCATGGGGACCGAGACGACGCTGCATATGCTTCTTGGTGCTGTAGTTGGCTGGGGAATCCTCAGCCCTCTTGCCAAATCTCGGGGATGGGCGCCTGGAGATGTTAATGATTGGGAACATGGCAGCAAGGGATGGATCATTTGGATCTCGCTGGCTATTATGCTAGCGGACGCAATCGTCAGCCTTGCTTACGTTGTCCTCCGCGGAATCTTGACCAGTCAAAAGGTTACTGGGATTATGTCTTCCCTACGTCAGAGAGTACAGGAACATGGCGTCTCTGGCCTGTGGAAGAACCAAAGCCATGACTATTCGCCACTCTTGAGTAATGAGACTGAGCCTGCTCAGAGGCGCTATGGAGCTGACGTACATGTCCCTATCCAAGACGATGACGTGGAGGATGCCCCTCCGCACCAGCGCATTGGGCCCCGTATGGTAACGATGGGCCTCCTTGCTTCGATAGCTCTGTGCGTCTTCACTATTCATTTGGTCTTTGGTGACCTTGTACCGCTCTATGCCACCACTATTGCTGTTCTCATGGCTCTGGTGTTAAGCATCATGGGAGTTAGGGCACTGGGTGAGACGGATTTGAACCCCGTATCTGGTATTAGCAAACTTGCGCAGCTATTCTTTGCCTTTATCATTCCTCAGACTCACAAGTCCAGTGTCTTGATCAACCTGATCGCTGGTGCCGTAGTAAGTAATTTCTAAGCCTACATATCCAAGCAAATATTCTAACCTGCCACAGTCCGAAGCTGGTGCTTTACAAGCTGGCGATCTCATGCAGGACCTGAAAACTGGACACTTACTGGGAGCAGCTCCGAAAGCCCAGTTCTGGGGTCAAGTCATTGGAGCAAGCGTCGGAGCTGTCCTGAGTGCATTCATCTACCGTGTCTACACGAGGTGGGCAGTCTATCTCTTCGCCATCTCATACTAGAAAGAGGACCTGGCTGACACAATTGAAATGCAGCGTATATACGATTCCTGGTGATCTCTTCCAAGTACCAACCGCCTACGTCTGGATATTCACTGCAAGGCTTGTCACAGGCTCTGGGCTACCATATCGCGTCAAGGAATGGGCCATGGGGGCTGCGGTTCTATTCGCAGTTGCCACTATCACCAGAACGCTCGCTATCGGTAAGAAATGGCGACCTCTGATTCCTGGTGGCATCGCAGTCGCCGTTGGTAAGTTGACTATGAGTGGCCCCGAAGGAGATACTATCGCTGACACCTGACAAGGCATGTATAACGTCCCATCTTTCACGCTGGCTCGAGCCGTTGGCGGTCTATTTGCATGGTACTGGACCTATATCGCGCGACGGACGCAGACCCCTCTAATCATCCTTGCTTCAGTATGTATCTTGTCCATTTCATGTGGAAACCATCCTGACCCCTTTAGGGATTCATTCTTGGCGAGGGTTTCCTGAGCATTGTAAACCTCTTGCTGCAAGGCCTGGATGTTCCTCATCTATGACCGCATCACATACCATAGTCGACCCATGGAGACGCCACCTTCTCAGACTTTACTGGCCGTGTCCAAGCTGATAAAAGATGCCTCTATTTCAGCTGCCATGAGTGCTTCCTTGAACCACCCTCAGAATCTGTCCAAGAAGCCCTGAGGACCAGCGCTCGGGCATTGTCATCAGCTGCCGCAAAAACGATATCTCCGGAGAGACTCTGGGGCGGCTTGGCAGATGATTTGGCCTCTGGAGGAGCGAGAAGAAGGCCCTGCTTCCAGTGTGTGACAGTGCCAGAAGGGCCGGTAGTGAAGGCGACGCCTCCCTGGTCTTTCTTGTCCCAGGTCTCCGGTGTCGTCTCGGCAGGGGGTACTGGGTCGCTTCTGGATGCCGTGAAGAAGTTGTCGAACCAAATGAGGAACCCGTCAACATTTTCGACCTCACGGGTAAGTTTTGACGACCACGTAGCGCTGAACTGAAGATCATCGGCCTTGACGGTATGGAGATCAAGCACCTTGAAGGGGTAGGGTTCACCACAGACAGAACTTTGTGGCATGGCTTCGACCCGGGCCTCTTCGTAGATACCTTCTTGCATGGTCTTCATATCAAAGCCGTAAACATCTCTCCAGAAGGAGATGTGGTCCGAAACATACTCGGGGTCTGCGATGGGGGCAATCCAGATTGTGGCAGAGCTAGGCGCGAGAATACCATCAGGCTTCAGGTAACGGTCTCGAGCATACAAGACACTTGGAAGCATGGCCTCATAGAGAAGACAGTAGCCCATCCACTCGCTTACAATAATATCGACCTGGTCTACGGGCAGCTCGACATCCTCGATGGCGCCCTTGAGAGTTGTGATAACATCGGACAGACCGTTGTGGAAAATGTTCTCCCTAGCCTTGACAATGATGTCTGACTTGTCAACAGCAATGACTTGCTTAGCGCCAGCCTTTGCAGCAAACATGCTCAGAATACCTAGGTCAAAACCTTTAGCGTCGAATCAAGATCAAAATCATAACTGGACTTACCAGTGCCACATCCGATATCGAGGACGACCTTGTCCTTGAAGATGTGCTTATTGTTGTAGATGAAGTCACGATACGCATCAGTTCGCACAGTATCTTTTAGCATTGTCTCGTGAATTTCTGGACACAGTCAGTATCAATAGATCAAGATATCGATTAGTGGTGAGATGTACCATGGGCTGCGTATGACTCAAAGTAGTAGGCAGAGTCATCCTTCTTCTCCGCTGCAGCCGTCTCGGTATCATCGCCCCATCGCTTATCAAGTGTCTGCTGAACCGTCAAGCGGTAGCTGGCAAATTGATCTCTGAGCTTCTCAAGCTCCTCCTCCAGTTCCCTATTGCGGGCTGCGAGATTTCCATCGTTAGATCCAGTTGCTTGGTCGTTGGTAATGTTCTCCAATACTTCATCCAGGGAAAAGATGAGAGCATCGTTTTCCAGAACAGGTTGAAGGTACTTCTCGTCTTCGAGGTCTTTGGCAGACATCTCCTTGGGCAATGGTGTGCCATTTTTAACATTATCACGAACAAAGTTGACGAGCTTGACAGCACCGTGAAAATCAAGCTGAAGCTTTCGGACATAGTCGGCAAAGTTGAAACCATGGTTCTTGCTGCTATCCTCGAGCATAGCGGCAACAGTAGGGAAAGTTTGGGCGCTGAAGAAGGATGTGATGTGGATCGACTCCTCATCCGACTCCAGGTCGAGCCATTCGCCCTCATCAGAGATAGATTCATGAGTAGACATTTTCCCACTTTCACCGTAAGACCAGGCCAGACCAAGCCAAGTTGAATTCCCTTAGGACAAGACGAAAATTTGAACGAAGAACTCGAGTGGCCAGTATTGAATGTTGATTGGTTTGGTTTGCACCAAGTTAGCTACCTTAGCTTGGAGAATATTTTGTGGGATCACAGTGATTGGAGAAGGCTATGCCCTCTTGGGGAATTTTTTTCTGGGTCATGATAGGTAGAAAGTTAAGGCAAAGAAGGTGAGGTAACCATCCAGATGCAATCCGCGAGGTGTTTGCTGTTAATATATATGATATGTCTGTAAGGGGGTACATCGCATATATCTCTGTCTGTCTGCCTGTCTGTCTGTTTGTCTGTCTGTTTGACGACTTTGCTGATGTACCTTTTTTATTTTTTGGCTTTCGGCTTCTGTTTCGTCTCTTCCTTTTCGTCATCGTTATCGTCAGACTCTTCGTCGTCTTCTTCACCTTCACCTTCACCATCGTCGTCGTCATCGTCTTCGCCGTCTGATACGGGCTCTCCGAGCTCAATGAGACGAGCCTGCAGTCATGTCAGTCAGTATACAGCATGCAAATATGAGCACCGCATTTCTCGACTTGCCTTATATTTGGACACCTTTTCCTCCAAATCGCCAAATACCATCAAGAGATCGTCAAGTTCGGACTGAGTGGTCTCCCTAGCCTCATTTGACTCCTGCAGCCTTTTCTCAGTCGCCTCTCTAGCCCTCTTAGCCTCCTCTTTTGCTGCTTCCTTCGATTCTGAGAGCTGCTTCTCGGCTGCGTCCTTGGCTTTGTTGGCAGCTGATAGTTCCGATTCCATCTGTGAGACAAATCAGTTTCCTGAGTATCTTCGATCAAGACAGAATGATAATCACATACCTTCTTGAGCTTAGCCTCCAAGTCCTTCTTGCCAGCGTCTCCTCCGCTGAGCTGCTTCTCGAGGCTCTGGCACTTCTCCTCTGCTTCCTTGGTCTTCAATTTCTGCTTCTCCAGGTCCACCTGACTCTGCTCTCGATAAGCGTCTATTTCGGCGTCTTTTCTATCGCAGAGGCTTTGCAGTTCCCTATTGAACTTGGCCTGTTTTTCATCTGCCTTAGACTTGGATTGGGTCTTGAAATCTTCGTATTCCTGACGAAGGTGCCCTAGCACCTTATCATATTTCTCCCTTTGTATATCTATCTCGTTCTTGTGTTGCAGCTGAAGTGCATTGTACTCCTTTTGGGACTATGTTTGAGCCAATGTTAGCCGACTGAACTCGTGCAAACCGTGATGACTAGGATATCAGGTACGCGTACCTTCATCAGAACAACCTCAAGACGACTGATATTCGCTTTGAGATCTGCCACTTCAGCATCCGTCCTCCGCCTAATCTTTTCTGCTTCGGCATCGGCCGCTTTCCGGACTTGCTCGAGCTGCTTCTGATGATCGCTTTCTTGTGCTGTTTGTTGTGAACGTAGCTGAGCAATTTGCTTTTGATACTCGTTCTCCTTGATCGAATATTGAGATTGCAATTGAGCAACCTGCTTACGCTGATCATTCTCCTTGGACGCCATTTGGCCCTGAAGCTTCCTGTAGCCGTTTCAGTAGAATTGACACGAGTTGATAATGGTGGCACTTACCGCAGCTCTTCGCTATGATGCTTTTGTAACCCTTCATTCACGGTTTTGACCCGTTGCATTTCTAGGGCAGCGGTTTCCTTTGATCTGCGATGATCCGCCTGTTCCTGGCCCAGCTGCCCCTGAAGTACTGCTAGTTTTTCCTGGATCTCGTTCACAGCATTCTGCTTTTCCTCGACCTGGCTCTTGAGAGAGTCTACAAGTTCCCTCGACACACCTTTCTGAACACCGTTGGTGACAACAGAGATTTCCATGCCAGGTTCTCTGTCAATAGCACGTGCTATTCGGCTATAGTTGTCCTTGAAGAACTCCACAAACTCCCTGTCGAAGAAGACATCGGGGAGTCGCCCTGGAGACGAAGCGTCTAGCTTTTGAGGCAAGACTTCGAAATCACGAATGAAAGGGTGGCTGCGAAGTTTTGATAGGCGGTCTAGGTATACATCTCGATCTATGCGAGCCGTCAAGATAGAGAGTAATGTTGCTCTTGGGATTGGCGAGTCTTTTGTTGAGAATTCGTAAGCAACGCCGAGCAACATTGTACACAGTCCTTGAACGATCTCGCCCCCGCCTATGGCTGGGGGCTGTGAAACAGCTTGAATTAGGCTTTGGACATTGCTTCCCTCGGCGAGAAAGTCGTTCACCGCATCGAGATCCTCGAAAAGCCAGCCCAAGAGTAGCATAAGATAACCGACCAAAACTCGCGTATCGTCGCCCCGGCGAAGGCCTGACGCAACGTGAGCCGAAAGAGTTTGGATGGCTGTCACAACCTCTTCCCCGTCTTCCGAATCACCTTCGGTTAAGCCCATGGCTTCTGACTTGGCTTCTGAGTTTTCATGCAAGAGGTGGAAAGTGATCACAGCCGCGAACCATTGCCTGTATGGATCCGACGACTCAACTGAAGGCTGCAGAAGAACTGTCAAAACGTTGGAAGACTCATTGGCCCCTGATTGGTGTCCTTCAATGGCCCGGCCAAGAAAATGCAGCCTGACAGCTGGGTGATGGGCAAAATAAGCCTGCAAGCATTCAGCCGCCGCAAAACGTACATCGAATTCTTGAAGGTCCTGCAGAGACAATGTCAGGTCTAGTAAGCCGTCGATAACGAATACCTTTTCGCCTTGGCTGGCCCGTCCATCTGCCGTGCCAGTCTTTACCAGAGGAGACAAAACCATCATCTGGGCAAATGTCTCCTGAAGAGGTGGGTTTTGCCGAATCACGTCACCACAAGTGACCAGAGCCTATACAATGTCAACGAAATGGCCTTCCGTTAGCAATCAAATTATCGAACCTCGGCCTTGATTTGTGTTTGTGCTTCATGGCTGAAGGCCAATTGTAGAATGTGGTAGGCAAGGCCATGCTTCCATATAGCTGTTTGATTCAACGAAGTACCTGCGGAGCCCCTGACAACAAATAGACGAATGACAGCGAGAAAAGCATAAACATTTCGGTTTCGTTGCGCTGCTGCCCATGAAGCGATCTCAGACCCATCAGTTTGAGGTTTCAGAACTCGACCTAATAAATCCGCCAAACGGTTCATGCAGTCCGACTCCCGGAACAGTGCCTGGTTTGAGCCGTTTGATCGGAGGAGGTTTGCCAAAAGGATCAGGCAGTCCTCGACGGTGCGACCTCCTTCTACGAGAGCTCCATCGGCTTCGATAATGGCAAACAATCTCTCAAAAGCATTCTCAAAAGCTACTAGCTTCTGTATTTCGATCGATGTTGGTGTGAGGTAGGTCAGGAGAACGATAGCTTCGTTGCGTATAGCGTCGCGTTGGTCATCGAGGACGGAAACCAGCCGTGGTATACCGAGGGGAGCAGTAAAGATACATTCCTCAGTGCGTTCTGTACGCGCGGAAAGTATAGCGGCCAGTAATTGCAAAGAATATAGACGGGAATAGAAATCGTTTGTTTCGAGGAAATCGAGCAGTAACGTAATGTTCTCTTGGCGCTGAGTGAACTCGTCAGCCAACCATAGGGCGATCTCCTCCGAAGCTTCGGGACTATTTTCATTAGGGTTGAAGAGCATTAACAACGTTTCGAGTACCACTTTGACGGTGTCGACATCTTCACCGTCTTTGCTTAGACTCCCTATTAGACTTCGTAGGGCACCCGAAGCTACAGAAGCTGGATAATCTTTGGCAAAGCTACGAAGACCCAGAATTGCAGCTCTTCGGTCTTCCAACAACGTTGCTGAACTGAGGCGACCGCTTAGAACGTCGATGGTCTCACCAACCGATTGTTTCGCCGGGGCGCTGGCAATAGAGAACATGATTGCGGCGCCTTAATGCCATATGGCTCAAAAGGTTTCGAGAGGTTGCATGGGGCCCTTCCGGCGACTGTTATAAAGTCTTTCCTGTTGGTGAGAATCACTGAGGAAGCTATCCTAATTAGTCGACACTAGGTATTGGCTTCTTAATTCTGGCCAGCTTGTCAGGAGAAGATGGGATGGGAGCCAGCATGCTAACTCAATTGCTGCATAATTCCTGATTAAGATGCGATTCAGCAAGCGGATTTTAAGACCGGAAGCCACAGATATCCACTCACTTGCATAACCCGTGTGGCTCAGGGTCCAAGCTACCAGTCAAAGAATCATGTCGCGATTCGACAAGCAATAGTCTTCATCGTACACACAACTTTCGTCTTCCTTCAAACGACAACGGGGGAATCTATTCGGCTGGCTTTCACGCACTGTCGCCTCAACTAATTGGTGCGACACGGCCTGTGAGAGGCATTTATTTCCTTTAGCCCCAGGTTTTGTTACCGCATTGTCCTTGTTCACCCGGAGTCTGCTCGCGCAACAAGCTCACCACAAATTTCCCAAAACCCGACTTCTGCAGAACCGCTAAGATGGGTATTCCCGCCGCTTTCCGATGGCTTTCTTCCAGATATCCTAAGATTATCTCACCGGTAATTGAGGATCAGCCCCTTACCATGGAAGACGGCTCCACGATTCCTGTCGACACGACTCGCCCAAACCCGAACGGCGAAGAGTTTGATAACCTGTATCTCGACATGAACGGCATCGTTCATCCTTGTTCTCATCCCGAAGACCGACCAGCTCCCAAAGACGAGGAGGAAATGATGATGGAAGTCTTTAGATATACCGATCGCGTGGTGAACATGGTTCGGCCCCGAAAGATACTCATGATTGCAGTTGGTATGTTAAGCCTTTTTTTTTTCTTTCTAGCTCAGTTTCGACACCCTTGCGGGAGCTATACATGGAATTGACTTGTTCAAAACTAACAAACCCCAATAGATGGTGTTGCACCTCGAGCCAAGATGAACCAGCAACGGTCAAGACGATTTCGTTCCGCACAAGAAGCCCAGGAGAAGGAGAAGGACAAGCAAGAACTTATCAAACTTCTCAAACAACAGAATGGTGGTAACTTAACTGCCGAAAGTGAAGAGACTGTCCTAAAAAAGGTTTTCGACTCAAACTCGATCACCCCTGGAACGCCTTTCATGGACATTCTCGCCCTCAGCCTGAGATATTGGTGTCAGTACAAACTCAACACAGATCCCGGTTGGGCGAAACTTAAAATCATCATTTCTGATGCTACGGTTCCCGGAGAGGGAGAGCACAAGATCATGAATTTTGTTCGGTCCCAGCGGGCATCACCAGACCATGACCCCAACACTCGGCATGTGATCTATGGTCTTGATGCCGATCTTATCATGCTGGGGCTTGCAACCCATGAGCCTCATTTCCGTGTCCTTCGTGAAGACGTATTCTTTCAGGAACAGAAGGCTCGTTTGTGTAAACTCTGTGGCCAGAAAGGACATGATGCCCAGAATTGCCGCGGCGAGGAAAAGAAGAAAGACGGCGAGCACGACGAGAAGGATAAAGGTGTCGCTCTCAAGCCTTTCATTTGGCTTCATGTCGCTGTTTTGCGAGAATACCTCGAAGTTGAGCTCAGCGTCCCTAATTTGCCTTTCCGCTTCGACGTGGAACGTGCGGTTGATGATTGGATCTTTATGTGCTGTTTCGTGGGCAACGATTTCTTACCGCATCTTCCAGCCCTGGAAATCCGAGAGCATGGAATTGATACTCTAACCAAAATCTGGAAAGACAATCTGCCTGTTATGGGTGGCTATGTTACCAAAGATGGGCATATCGATCTTGAAAGAGCGCAGGTTATTCTGAGCGGCTTGGCCAAGCAAGAAGACGGCATCTTCAAGCGGCGAAAAGAACAGGAGGACCGGCGGGAGGCCAACTTCAAGCGGAGAAAGCTGCAGAACGAGAACAATGGCCGAGGCGGACGTCAAGGTGGACTTGCTCATCCGAAGAAGATCAATGGCCTCGAAAACCCTGCCAACGTGCTACTCCAACCCATTACCTCCTTTTCTGGGCCGAACGAGCAGAGGTTGACGCACGACATGATTGTGAACCGCAGTAGTGCGCCAGATGCGAATGTTGCCAACAAGAGCGCCGCGAGTGTCCTCAAAGCCCAGCTCCAGTCGCAGAAGTCACTATCAACCGCGAAGCCAGCGGAAGCGGATCAAGATTCTGCTTCCGCTCTAGGAAAGCGAAAGGCATCAACTCTCGAAGAAGGGGATGGCTCGACTCCTGATACATCCAACGCTCCAACTCCAGCAGCCCCGGCAGAGGAGGGCCCCGTCGATGATGTGCGCCTCTGGGAGGACGGCTATGCTGATCGATACTACGAGAAGAAGTTCCACAAAGATCCCCAAGATATCGAGTTTCGTCACGAGGTCGCACGAGCTTATGTGGAGGGTCTTGCTTGGGTCTTGCTGTATTACTTCCAGGGGTGCCCCTCTTGGGAGTGGTATTACCCGTATCATTATGCCCCATTCGCAGCTGACTTCCAAGACATCGACAAGATGAAAATCTCCTTCGAGAAGGGTAGAATATCTAAGCCGTTCGAGCAGTTGATGAGTGTCTTGCCCGCTGCATCACGGCATGCCCTTCCGGAGGTTTTCCACGACCTCATGCTCAACCCAGAAAGCAACATCATTGATTTCTACCCGGAGGATTTCGAGATTGATCTCAATGGCAAAAAGATGGCCTGGCAAGGTGTTGCCTTGCTTCCTTTTATTGAGATGCCTCGCCTACTAGCCGCCGTTCAAGCCAAATACCCAGAACTCAGTGCAGCAGATTCGGCACGCAACGAAATGGGCAGAGATGTTTTGATCTTCTCAGAAGCCCATGAGAGCCTATACGATGATGTTCTAACCAAGTTCTACTCCAAGAAACAAGGCAACTCCAAATTCAAGCTGAACCCCAAAAAGAGTGATGGTTTGTCGGGCAAGGTCGAGAAGAAAGAGGGATATGTTCCCCATGAAGAATTGAAGTACCCTCTTGAGAGAAATGGTATGCCCAACCTCGACTATGATAGATCAGTCAGGTATGACACAGTGCCCATAGCCTACAGTCTTCGTTTGGCTAACATTTCTAGCGTCTACTACGATATGCCTTCTGTTTCGCAAACACACAAGTCGATGCTGCTTCGTGGGGTTCAGCTTCCGAAGCCTGCTCTCACACAAAGCGACATTCAAGATATCCGGAACAAGGCCAACCGCGGAGGCAGGAATGGCGGCTTCGGACGAGGGGGCCATAATCGAGGTGGCTACAATGGCCCTGGGATGTCGCGCGGGCCTCAGCATGACAGGCACCAAGGAGGATATGGTAGATCTAATGGGCATTACCCTCCGCCGGCCGCTTCTCATGTGCCTCCACCACCAGGAGCCCCTGGATTCGGGATCGGGGTACCACCACCGCCCCCACCAGCTCATTATTACAATCACCAGCAGTACGACAACCGTCACAGCGGTGCTCCAGGCTATAACAACCAATACAGAGGCCCACCCCAGCCACCTCATGGTGCTTCTGGTTATCAGGGGTACGGAGGACAATCTTATGATAGAGGACGAGGCTCAGGAGGGTACGGCTCAGGAGGCTATGGTTCTCGAGGTAACTACCGAGATGGGCGGCCATACAGGTAGTTTGTGGAACTCAAGGCGTATGGATAGCGGATAAATGAATAAGTTCTCTATCAAAGCTTTGGAGATGTCAACCGTGCCAAGGTACATTATATACGGTTCTGTGTATGACCAACTGAAAATAGAATGAATTAAATCAATACCAGGGTAGTAAAGTCGGGATTTTGGCCTTTATTTATTAATTAATTAAGAAAACTTAAGATGGATTGTGTTGAGGGTGTGAGATGCTGGAAGCTGTCGTTGGTATTTGAGGTTCGGCTAGATCATTTCTGATCCATTTGTAGTTGCTGATCAGAGACGGCTAGCATCGAGATATGTGCATTTGTGAGTGAGAATTTGGATGCTTACTTGGGTAGAACAGAGTGAGGAATTGGGGACTTATGAAGTATATGATGTGCTTCTGAGGACTGAATTGATGTTGAATGCCTGGGTATATTACATTGTCCTCAGCCTGCTTCTGCCTCGATAAAAATAATTCAAAGCGTTTCTGTACTCCGTACTAATGTATCCATTGCAATACTTCCGTTACCTTTCACGTCGTAGATGTCTGAAAACGGCGAGCTCCCCTATGCGTGCTACCCCTGTGGAGACTGTTCGCGGGGTTTGGCACGAGCGCAGTGACCCTTGGGCAATGCCTGCCCGGTCAGGTCAGAGAGACGAACGACTCCTAACTTGATCTCTCCCAAATCTGCCTATCTACGATCAATGCTGTCGCGATTATGAATTGCGACGCAAGCCTAGTCGGCTGCCTTGTCGACAGGCTCGCTACCAGAGTAAGCATATGCATATCCCATGCGTGAGGTAGCTTGCGATCCCCTTACCGGCTTGGGTCGACTGACGTTGGGTACCTCTCAATAGCTCCCCCATCGAGCTGGCACCAGTGGCCAGAGCCTACAGCAAGACGATGTCCTCCACGTTACGAGAGCCACCTTGGTCGAGCTTGGAAATACATCCATATCCACAGTCATCGCGTCGCTTCTGGTTCTACTCGAGGACCTTGCTCGCCCTTACGCAGCCGTCGCCGACCACCCCAGCCATATCTTGGCCTCCGAGCTCTACATTGTTGCCGTTATTGCAGACTGCTGTTCTTCCCATTGGGCCTCTCTCCCACAGGACGCAGATGTAGAACCCGCTCCGGCTCCTCCTCCGCTAGACGAAGTACTTGTGAGCCGCCTGTTCGACGCGTTCAAGCACCTTCTTGAACCGATCCCTGAGAACTGTATGCTCCCAGCCCAGACTCTACTTGACCAAGTCTCGACGCGCAATGTCTCCGTCTCTCGCCCCGAAAGCTCTTCTGTCTCCTCCGACGCCGATAGTTCCCCCCCAAGCGATGAGAGATTTACAGAGACGTTGGTGGAGATGGACATCTACATCAAAACAGTGACCGAGTATGTCACTACTTCCAGCTGGACGGCTGCCTTTGACTATCTGAGGAATGTCATATACACTATTCGGACCAGTATCGTTACGCAGCCTGGCATCTCTACGCCTGGATCTACTCAAGATGCTGAGAGAGCAGCCCTCGTCGTTCTGCGATTGCTCTCTTTCTTCTGGGTTGATGGCCCAAAGCTGAGTCAAGTTATACAAGAGATCTGCTCAAGCTTCCTACACTTTCGAAAGCCTTACCAAAACACCATTGCTGTAGTCTCTCCATTGCTGATCATGAGATGGCTGGATCGGTTCCCCCGCGAGTTCGTGCAGCTTCACCAGCTTCACAAGCGACTTGATGGCGGAGCTGATACACTGTTCGACATGGCGCAGGCTGCGACAGATAACGGACGCCGGAAAGGTCTATTCTACCCTCTCCAGACCACTCTGCTTTTCCTTTTGCCGGATGTTTTTGAGGTAGCGAGCAATATGCGCGAAGCAAAGAGCAGCAGCATGGTGAAGAAAGTTACCTTTTTAGACGGACTGAGAAAAGCTTCGCGCAATCGAAACGAACAAGCAGCTTATTGTCTGGTTTCTCTGCTCCGTGCTGCCAGACATTTTGACGTTGAAAGCGACTCAGCCCTTGTGAGTTATGCCTTGGATGTTCAGGATGAGGTCCGTGATGCTGTTTTTCGCCGTCTTACCGCGTCAGAATACGGACTCTTTGACCAGGATATGATGACCGCAGCCTTTGTGAGCTTGACCCATCTCAATCTTGATACGAGTGTCAGCGGTTTTGCTGAGAGCTGTATCGCTCCAAATGCCCCAAGCAGTTTTAAGTTAGCTGCTGTTCAGGGTTGTACGTATTTCGCTCAGCAGCCCTATGCTCTAAGGTACCACGAACTATTTGATGCGGCAATACCCTTCATGCGGACGCAATTAGAGGTGAGATTTGGCGACTACCATTTCTGCCGGCTTTCAACTGACGCTCTTAGACCGAAAATGCCAAGGTTGTCAGTACGACAGGTCGACAAGGGAGTGAAAGGACAGAACTGGTTTGCAGCATTCTCCAATTCTTGGATGCATCCCCAGCCCGCTTGTTAGATGATCTGTCAAAAGATGGTTCAAGTAATAGCTTCTTCAAGTCCTTCCTTCTTTGCGTATTGTCTGAGAATCCGGCTGTGCGTAAACTTGCCACTGGCGTTGCAAGTCGACTCTTTCAAGGCCATCTTGAGGCATACCGCCAATTCGATACTGGGCACCGCTTCGGCGCAAAAGAACTTCGTGATGATATCTGGAGTCGAAGGTGAGCGCATTCTCAACATTCGGCCAATCCTAGAGCCGCTAACGAAACCCCCAAGCTCCAAAGTTCTACTTGCTTTATGCGAGTCTGTCACCTCGAAGAAAGATGACCAGAGCTTGCGCGATCTACAAGACTATCTAGAAGCACGCTTGCTACTTCTTAAGAACATCCCGGTATGCAGTTCTCTACCTTCAGGAATGCTATTTGGGATAGTTGTCGGCTGCTAACCTCTTGCAGGAACTGGCCAAAGTACCAGAGGACGCACCGGATGTCATCAATGCGTCTTCCAAGCTCGAGACGACACTTCTTATCTCCCTTTGTTCTGCCAGCATTACAACTTGTCAACTGGTGACTTCCTGCACAGGATTGTTCATTCAAGAGTGCTCGATTGTCGACAAACATGTTGAGTTAGCAAAGTCTTCTGCATCAGTGCTTCGAAACGCAGAAGTCTATCGCGAGATATCCTCTCCAGCCTTCCGGTTCACTGGACTAGTTGCATTCCAGAAGCGAGTAAGGGGTCTTCTGCGCCGCATGCAGTCCCCAACAACGGGTATCGTAAACGCCTGGGAAACCGCATTCGATCGTTGGCTTCATCTTGCAAAGGATGTCTCAACGTCAACTGTCGAGATTGTGGATGGAAGAGCGCTGGCCGAGTGGCGAAACTATTCCGGATTCTTGGCATCCTTGGGTGGCATTTGCACCGCTGACCAGGCTATCATTCTCGAAGAGCCTGCTCTTGGAGGTCTAAGATGGATCGATCGTGTCTCTTCTGAGCACTCCGAGGAACCACTTCTAACAAGGTACCTGAGACTCAGTATCCAGCTTTTAGCTTGTGCCAATGTGAGAGTACGCGAAGCAATGCGAGATGTGCTTGCCAGTGAAGTCTCGCCTGCGCTTTACTATCCGCTATTTCGAGCCTTAGAATCTGAATTAGAAGTATTATTCACTGGAGCTCTGGCCCCGGTTGAGAAAGATCAAGATAGTGAAGTGGTTTTCGCTGAGCAAGCTGCATCTCTACTTCGGGCTCTTGTGGAAAGACTAGAAAGTCCCTCTGACCTTGGCGCGGCCTCCTCGGTTCACCTGGGTGCACTCACGCTTAACTTTGCGAAGTTCCTGGATGGCGTCACCGATACACCCAATACGCTAAGGGTCAAGATCCGGGTATGCCACTTGTGCGAAGTGGTGACGAAGCGAAAAGAGCACCTGAACTTGCGGGATGATGTTCGCATTCGGAACCAACTACTTGAATACATCTTCGGCTGGATTGCTCGCCCTCGCTCACCTCAACATGGCCCTGGCTCGCGACAGGACGACACGGCTCGTGTGCAGAAAGACCTTGACAAGGCTTGTTTAAAATCACTGGCTGATTTGACTTTTCGTTTGCCATTGCAGCCCTCCGAAAGCCATACTGACGCTGGGATGAGCGAGATGAAGTCGCAAATGTTTCATACGTATTTCAACCGCTTTCTGTCCTTGCTTAACCATGAGCCATCAGAACTGACTAGGGCTGATACGAATTTGAGTGTCACTCTTCGTGAAGAGTCTGCATCAAACTCAGATTTGGCCATCACCATCTTGTCTAATTTACTTAGTGCTAATATCGATGTTGGCCTCAAACACTCTCTTAATATCGGATATCATGACAACGTTGAGATCCGCACTGCCTTCGTCAAGGTCCTCTACAACATCCTGATCCAAGGCACTGAGTTTAGCAACCTGACGGACTCGGCCGTGAGTGAGAAGTATGAGGAACTACTTGAGTTACTGACCAATGATCTCTCCCTAGCCATCTCGATGGCCGTTGCTTGCCCCAGCACCGAGGTAGATGAGCTCTCTATCTGTCTTCTCACTATTTTCGAGCAACGGGGAATGATCTTTGAACTGTTGGAGGCACTCATCAAACAAGAGATTGAAGATACCGAGAATGAGGCTGAGATATTACGACGAGGATGTGTTGCAACGAAGATGCTATCAGTCTATGCCAAGTGGAAGGGTGCCTCGTATATTCGAACGACACTACAAAAGGTCTTAGAGCGGCTTATGCTGACATCTAAGGATCTGGATCTCGAGCTTGACCCCGCAAGAGTCAGCTCCACAGAGGAGCTTCAGAAGAATGCTTTACAGCTGCGTATTGTGGCCAAGGTTTTCATTGACGACATATGCGCGTCTTCTTCCAACATTCCACCCGCTTTCCGCAAGATTTGTTACACCATATCAAACGCAGTCATGCCACGGTTCCCCGATGCCAAGTACACAGCTGTGGGAGCCTTCATCTTCCTACGATTCTTTTGCCCAGCTATCGTTGCTCCTGAAGTCGAGGGCCTCGTGTCGACAGCACCATCGAAAGAAATGCGCCGCGGTTTACTTCTTATTGCCAAGGTCATTCAGAACCTCGCTAATAACGTGCTGTTTGGTGCAAAAGAGCCCTACATGTTTCCCCTTAACGACTTCTTGACACAGAATATTTATCATGTCACGACGTTTCTTCGCGAGATTTCTGTTCCCCCAAATCAGTTGGAGGTACAAGGTACCACGGAATCTTTCGACTTTGGATCTTGTGTTGCACTGCATCGTTTCCTTTATGACCATTGGGACCATGTACGCCAAACACTTATCTCACGCGAGAGAAAGGATCACGGTAGGACATCTGGGGATGTTGTCCGTGGGAAATCACCAGTCTTGGAACCGCTGAGAAACCTGATTGCGAATCTTGGTCCACCACCGCTTGCTGTTTCGTGGAACAGACCCCAAGTCTCATCCAATAGCCCACCGCTATACTCTCGATTTCAAAACTTCATGCTCCGAAATGCCTTTCGAAGTACGGAATCATTCTTGACGGCACGTGCTGTTTACGATGGGGGTGAAAGCAAGGTGAGTCCAAAGTATTAGACTAGCTATAATATTTGCTAAACACGAACAGGACGGCTTGTCTATAATCTGCGTCATTTTGCGTCATATTGAGACGGAGAGCATCGACTATGACACATTAATGTATTGCTACCTAAAAATTGCCAGCAGGTTGTGGCACAGACCCTTTGGCATCTTAATCGATGCGACCTGCTATAATGGCCGTAATGAGCCTCAGGATGATTTGTTCAAGAAGTTGGAGCTCCTAACACCCTCGGAGCTGTCACAAAACCTTAGCCGTATTTATGTTTACAACATGAACAGTGCATTCAAGTCAGTTGACTTCTCAGATTGACAGGTTCGGGTTTCCAAGCTAACCTTACTCACAGGCGGTGCTTTCGACGTCTACTGAGGGTATGCACCAAGAACGAGAACGGCGTGTTTAACCCTAAGAACGTCGAATATCATTTGATAGGTAGTCTCCAGGACTTACAAGCGCATTTTCACCTTAGCCAGCTACATCTGCCCAAGGAAACAATCAGTGTCGTGACCGATACACGATATGTCTTTCAACCAATCACCCGGCTGTCAAAATCAAAGGGTAAGATTGAAGTAATTATTAAAGTTGGCAGTCAGTTTGTGCAAGTAACAACCACGAAAAAGCAAGAGATTTTCGCGGGATTTCGATTGGGCACAACCGTGAACGACATCTTCCGGTTGGGCGAAGTCGACGAAGCACCAACATCCATACAGACTGAAGATGATTCGGCTTTTGGCTTACGAGCTGACAACGGGAAGATCGTGATGTACTTTACGAGCCCAAAGAAGTCAGATGTACTTCAGACGATCCGGGGTGCCAAGGCGAAGCATGGCAAGGATAGCAGGGCTCATAAATCTGTTGAGCGCCTTATCAGGCCGCAAGATGTGCCAGGCACGCTCCTGAATCTTTCACTGGCGAATTTGTCAAGCCATGATCATATCTTAAGGTTGTCTTCCTACAATCTTCTTGGGGCACTTTGCCGAGCCTTCAAGTTCAGCTCTGCTTCAAGAATCGTCTGCACCAAAGGCAAGTCTCAGGATAATATCAAAATGCTTCCGTACATTGCAACTAACTCCATTCCAGATGTTTCTGTTCCTTTAGATCCAACCCGCTTCGTTGTGGACATCAGTAAGGAGTTGGCACTGAGCGAGCCTCAGTTGACATCAGACTTTTTGACAGAATTCTTCGTGGGCTGGGAAAGTTTCCCCGATGAACAGAAGCCTCTGAGTCTTGCCTATATGGCTCCTTGGCTTCCTGGCCTACGGACCAACATTCTCACGAATGAGCTGGATGGGGAGAAAGGGAGAGAGAGAGTCGCAATTCTATTTCGAAAGCTTATTGATGTGACTGTCCAGGATCATTCACTCACCTTTGCCCTGGAACAATCCGTATGGCCAAGGATCGTTCAAGACGAAATCTTGCTCGAGGTTTTCCTTGATGAGCTCCTCAAGTCAGCAATGAGCTACAGCGCGCATGACGAATCTTTAGAGGTCATTGCGTCTATTGTGGTTGGTATTGGAACAGTGACTTTACGCGGTAAGATCCTTTCAAGGCTCCGTAAAGCTCTCAACCGATCATCGCTCCGTCCGACGAAATACCTGCCAGACAACGCAGTGTGGTCTGAGATCTGTGTTTTGCTTCGGTTTTGCCTCGCACTATCTTTCGACAACGGGGTGCAATCGCAGCTTTTCCTCCCAGAGATCTTCCATATCGTGACCATGTTGGCCAACACTGGTGCTCAGGAGGTTCGGTTACTTGTTTACCGGTTGCTTGTCAACACAGTTCACGCCGTCTGCACGTCGTTCAGCCTGGATGATGCCAGATCGAGCAAACTGCGAGCCAGTCTAGATTTTCTATGCGATCCTCGTAGCGACATTTTCACGGCACCGCCAACATTTCCTCGCGATGGTGCCTCGGTATCGACTTCACAGGACGCAGGTCCTGCGTTGACAGCGACCGAAAACCTCGCATCTGCTCTTTTTGAAATTTGTTCCGTCGCTGCACCAACAGTTGACCTTGCTAATACATGGCGATCGAGGTGGATGAGCCTAGTTGCAAGCACGGCCTTCCAAAATAATCCTGCTATTCAACCCCGTGCATTTGCGGTTATGGGTTGCTTGGCTCGGGAAGAGGTCGATGACGATTTGCTCTACCAAGTACTTGTTGCTTTGAGGAATAGTGTCAATCGATTTGGCGAGGACCACAACAGTGAAATGCTTGTCTCCATTGTCACTTCGCTTTCTAAAATGATGGCAAAACTCCCATCAGCATCACGCTATGGTCTGCAGCTTTTCTGGCTAGCCATGTCACTCGTGCGGTTAGTACCTGCGACTCTGTTCAACTCTACTGCACAATTTCTTGAGGCTGTGCTAGCGAACATAAGCACAAGCGAAGAGTTCCGAGGAGACAGCATGGCCTCATTACTTCTTCAAGGACGAGCTCCTCTGGACGAGGCTGCGTTGCCCCTGGAGGAGATATATGGTATACACTTCGAGGAAGAAACCTTCCACCTTGCGGTCTGTGCATGTCTGGCACGTGGGCTCACTGACACCATGACACGACAAATCACCATGCGTGTCTTATCTTCTTTCCTAGAGATGATGACCGCGAATGTGGAGGGTCGGGAAAAGGCTGAGATGACCCAGACCTCACCATATCTGTCTCTCCTTACGGCCCGCGCGGTTGAGAATGATGAATTCAAAGACAGTCTGTGGTCCGCTGGTATTAACGCTGATGAACTTGGTTTTGCTAATGGGATGCCCAAATCCCCGGATCTCGAAGGGATGCCAGATAATGTGGTCTTGTTGATCACAGCAATCGAACTTGTTGACTTCCAGTATGTGGAAGACTCCGTACAAAAGCGCAGTCTGGATTGGCTTAACAAGCTTGCCAATGAACGGCCTATCGTGGTAGAGCAATTGTGAGTCTCGCCGATTGATATAGTGAGAGGTCCTGAAGCTGACATAGGAAAAGAGCTGGAGCCATTCGCTCTCTATTAGATGATACCTTACTACACAGCCAAAATTCAGCGACGTTAAGAGCTGCACACACTCTTTTGCGGGCGCTGACACCGACACAACAATTTTCAAAAGCCCTTGGCTCAATGTCCACTCTGACTGAGGTTTTGGACTCAATGGGTTTTGGTGGGTTATGGCGATCATGTTCATATGGATCAATGGAGGATGTTAACCGTGACTACCTGGAGCTAACTGAGAGATTAATAGAGGTAAGTAATAAGGAGAGAAAAGGGCTTATAGATATAATTACTAACTTTTATATAGTTAATAAT